>JAOEFI010000003.1:4072730-4117956 GCA_034621735.1 Anopheles plumbeus | reverse complement strand
GGGGGTTTTGTGGGTTTGGGGGGGTTGGGCGGGGGGCGGATGTAAAAAGAAAGAGAGGTAAAGATAGGGGAGAGAGGGAATAGCTTTACTTACCGTACTCTCCCCGACCCATCGGTCCACCCCGCATCCCCGGGGCGCGCGATCCACCAGCTCCACTAGGAACTCTCATCGGGCCGGGCATCGGGCCGGGAATCATGCCGGCGTGCTGTGGCGACATACTGGGAAACGAAGGAACCGAGCTGCGGGAAGACAGAAAGGGGCGGGGAGTTAGTTTAGTTTTGTCTAGCCTAGGTTTCCCCACTCGACAGGGGGCAGTCGTTCCGTGCCCCATCAATCTGGTCCCGGGGCGGGCCGCTTACCTGACCAACCCTATTCTAGTCTGCAGAAATTGGGTCATGCGCCTTTCGCGTGCCCGCAGGATTTCTTCCTTCTTCTTTTTGTCGGACGGAGGTTTCGCTAGCGACACCTGGTGAGTGGGTTGGTACGGGGAAAAGTTCGGCGGTGTAAGTGGGCAAAGTTTGTACAAGTTCCGAGGCAGCAAATCCCTAGACTCGTCGGGTCACACTTACTTCTATGTTAGATCCGCCGACCTCCTTGCCGTCCAAGTCCTTCATCGCTTTCACGGCGTTATCACGGTCCTCGAAGTGAACAAATGCGTAGTCTTTAATTTTCTTCACTCGCTCGACGCGGCCGAATTGCTCGAAGCTTTCCTGTGGGAGGGGGAAGCAGCAAGAGCCAGCATGAACTTTTCGCATCAAGACGTCGGACTTCTACTAACGTCGGCCTTCTCTATCCGCCGCACTTACCTTTAGCTTTTCTTCGCTAATGTCTTGTGTTAGGTTTCGTACATATAATACTTTGACCTTGCTCATCGTTTGTTCATCCGGTTCTTCTTGTGGGTCTGCCCAGTCTACTATTATATCACAATTCCATACCTGGAGGAGAGAAGTACAGGAAAGGCTATATTGAGACGTTTGCTCCTCACTAGGAAAGCCCCTGTAGGATGCTTTAGGAGTTGAGATTAGTTGCGGCTTCTAGGGTCTCGGAACAGTACGTACCTTTATCCTTCCGGTGCCTAGTCGTCGCTTTGCCAGAGAGGCCGCTTTGTGTGATTCATACTCGAGGAAGCAGAATCCCCGGTTCTTTTTCTTGTCGTCTGGTGAGCTATAAATAATTACCTCCACGAGTCCCGCTGTAAAAATTTCAGATTGCATTTTTTTTTTTTTGGGATTTCGGGTCGTCGCCAGGACGGCCGAGTTTTTGGATTGAACGGGGTTCAACCGAACGGATCAGTGCGGAGGACACGATCGAGACAATGGGAAGGGCGGGAAAGACAAACAGAGAAAAGAGAAAACATTAGTTTCCGTAGCAGTTGCCGCGGGGCCGTTTTAAAGTTTTAAACAGTAAACTATGTAGTAGTTGAAATTCTTCGTTTCCTAATGTTTCCTTCCTATCATTCGTTACTACTGGATGAGTATTTGATGCATTGAGCCATTTTTTCCACTGATTTTGCCGAAAGGTCGGCGCGGACCAGTGGGAAAAAAGAAACGTTTTGGAAGATTCGGTCTAATCACACCAATCAGATTCTCAGTGGAATGGAAACACACATACACACACACACACAGAGACACATAAACACTGGGTTCTTTCTACGAGTGCGACTTTCCGTCAGTTCCGATTGGCTTCACACCCGCAACAGGACTCCATGAACCAAAATTTTGTCAACTGTTTGCCCATGTTTTTACTGCACACGTTTGTGCAATTTCGTCTGTTCGTAACATAACAACGCCAAATTCATTTGCCAAAAACCATTTTCGTAACACAAGATCAGATCAGATTGTTCCGTAGTGTCCTTTTGGATAACTCATGTGCTTGTTTCAACCATGTTCTTAAGACTATTTTATATGATATACATCGTGGGTTTGAGAGGGGGGTGGGGAATCTGGCAATGGAAAACAATAAGTATCGGAGTGGAAACAGAAAATATACAGTATCTGTGGCGGCGTTCTCTGTATCGAATCGTTGGGGTTTTTTTTTTGTGTACTATAAATGGGTGGATAGGAAGAATAGAAAAACTGGTGGAAAATAAAACATACGATAGAAGAGTGTGTTCGTGGTTAGAAGATGAACAGATATTTTAATCGCACGGGGACGTACACTAGAAGAGTGATAGAAAAAGAGAGAGAGCAAAGAAAGAGAGAGAGAGATAGAGAGAGTGAGACGGGGGGTGGTACAGAACGGGGTATCAAAAGAAAGCGGGCACATCAGGTGGCAAGAAAAACATAAAAACGAAAGGATCTTGCCTCTCTCTGTACACACGACAGGCATATAGGTGAGATACGCCCGGAATGGAAAGAATAAAGGCACGCACAATACAGCGGGGGCGGGAAAATTGAACGTGACAAAGGTCGAGTATCTTTTCGCTCCAACATTTTCAAAGCAAACTGTCTCCATCTATAACACAACAACTGGTGCGATGGTGGTGCTCACTAGAAGGGAAATGGCGTATGGAAAGCCCTGGTCTCCAGTCATTACGTCGAGAACCAAATGATGTCCGGATGCGTTCAAATGTGTTCAGTGTCCGCTTTTCACGCTTTTCATGTGCATATTTACCAATGTTGTTCTGCAGCATGTGACGTAGCTTTTGGGGTTATATTAGATACCAAATACTCAACGATCAAACCAAATACTCGATGCAACCCGATGCAGAACTCCGCCAGGAGGTGGCGCGCTAATCATTGCCAGATGTTGCAGCGAAGAAAATGTGTGCGCTGGACCGGAGGGTTTTTTCACCAGCGAGACCTCTAAAACTATATGCGCACGACGCGCTTTTCTTCTCGTGCGATACGTGAACACAAATCGGGGATCGGGGTGGGTGGGCCAGATGTTTCTAGGGGTGCCGGTTTTCTTTTGGTACTGTAGCCAGACAATTCTCCGATTGCCAAAAGGGTGGACCAATTGAAGGGCTCCATCGATCGAGCAGCCTATAATCGTGCGCCAGGGAAAAACGTCCAATGGTTCGAATCGTTTTGACGCTTGTCGAATGTTCCAAAACTACGGACCGGAAGCTCCATACTTCTCATTACTCGGGAGAGAGGAATAATACGGTACAGTGAAAGTGATTTTGGCAGATGAATTTGAACGTAGTTGTTTTTTTTTCATTTTTGGGTTTGTTCTTGGGTTTTCTTTTTAAATACTTTATGTCGAAATTGTGAAGCTACAGAACTGAGGATGGAAATTTAGATGTCCTTGTTTCCATTTCGCTGCGCTACTACTACTTTTCGCAGAAATTTAGTCTACCTGCGTTTATCTGAAGCTGGTGATTTGAGCTTCTACCAACCGACTACGAAACATCATGTTGCTCTGATCGGAGAATAGTTTATGCTTTATGTGCCATTTTGGTTTTTGTTTGCCACACACCGCTTTTCAAACACACCGAACGCACGTGATGTTTCGAATAGTCGTACTTTGAGAGTTCGGCTAGTGCAATTTTTGTTTAATTTTTGTTTAATTTTTTTTCTTTTTTCCTCGTTTCGTCAAGAAATTTCAAATTTTGCATACAAATTTTGAGAACACACACACGCACATTCACGCAATTTGACGAGAAATGAAGAACGAAAAACTGAGCTTCGGTGCTGTTTCCTTTGCCTGAGAGAAACTTGTATCAGCAATTCGCTAGAGATGCTTCGGTGGGAAAGCGATATGAATCGGGCTAATATAAATATGAAAAGCAAACTCACACACTCAAACAGGCTTATCACACAGCAAAAGAAAAACAGTAGAATAAATCACAAACAATGGTTTCTCCCAAGGCATGCCCCGACCTATCCGTTGGCCCAGCGAAACAGACAGCATAGGGCTTGGTTTTTCGTTTTTCCTTTCGCCGCCGCATCACTCGATTTTTTTGTTTGTTTGTTAGGTTATCGCTTTCTAAGGAAACCAATCATAATTTTAAACCAATTGCAACAAATTGTCGAAAAATAAGTAAGGAAAACGACAAACAAAATGAGAAAATGTAATAAGAATATGCAATGAAACAAGAAAACAACAATCAAAATCCAATGCCAATCCATTCGCCAATGTCCTACTACAGTTCGGGGCCGAGAGATGGCTGTGGTTATTAATCAATCAGCAGAGATTTGTGTGCCTAACGGTGGGCTAGTAGTAAGGTAATTTCCTGTAAGAATAAATACAATCATTGTTGTTGTTTTCTCGAGTACCAAAAATTTTGTCTCCAATTTTGACGCCAATTTCGCCGAGCGGTGGTTTTTTTGTTTGTTTTGTTTTTGGGAAAGATATGTTCGTGCTTCCAACAGGCCAATAATTCGAATCCGAATCTACCACACGCAAATCCAATCAAATGTGTAAAAAGGCAAACGTCATTCTCCTTTCCTTTACTCGTATGTAGCTATATTAAGATTTTCAATGAAACTTTTGCTGGTGTCATTTAATATTAGCTCGCAATCGACTGTAATACGTCGTTCAAATACTATGGGGGAAAAAAACGATTTTCGAGTTTCGTCGAACGTTGAAACTTACGTGCATGTTTCGCAAATTCCTCTAACAACTCATCGCGATCTCTATTCTTAGGTATATTGCCGACAAAAAGTCGGTGATTGTTAAACGATATCGTTACACCAATCTTTTTGCCATTCCGAATTTCATAATCATTCAGCTGGAAGCGGATATCGTGGTAGAGTTGGTTGGGAAGAAAGAGAGAGAGAGACATTTCATTCACTCCTGTTGTAAATCGTGAAGTTACCGTTTCCTGATTTGGGAGACCATTTAATTGAAAACAAAGCTTGATCCGGAGTGTATTATTGCGTTGATTAGATTTGTTTTTTTTTTTTTGCAAAGCAATATAAGTAAAACTAACGAAAAATGATGGACGATCAGAGAAATGAAATCCAATATGTGGGTGTAATGAGGGCGCTGTGAATGAATGCAATCCGTGAAGCAGTTTTTAAAAAAAATAAATCAAAAAACAACCCAAAATTAAAGAAAAAACGGGATGAAGTGTAAAACTTATATGCTGACAACATGGATGTGGTGGAGCTAGTCTTTGTGACCAAATAATAAAATGTTATCAGTTGAATGGTTTAGGAAAAAGAGGATGGTTTCAACTAATGTTGATGATGGTTTTTTTTTTCTTTTTTCTTTTCTTTTGTAGTATGGAATATGGATAGCGATGAGTACTAAACTTGATAACTTGGTAAACAATCACAAGGAAAAGAAGTTTACGCGATTTGCACAAAAGATACCAACGATGTTTAAACTAATATATAATATTGCAATTTCGACATTTTTTTCGTAATACTTTTGATAGACAATGACTGGAGATATTGCATGATGTGGAAAAGAAGTGGTTGCTAAACTTTCTCGTCAACAGTAGCCCAACCGGCGTGTACCAAACGTTAAAGTAGAACAAAACAAAGCTAGCACGTCAATTCGTCGATTGACCGTGGGATGAGTCGAGCTGACGGATTGTTAGAAGTGTCGAGATTATTGACAGGATAAGAAAAAAAACGAGCAGCGATTAAACACGATGTATTACGGTACAGTACATTTAACTGGAAGTTAACAGATGCAACCATAAAAAACCATTTGCGTGTCGTTATTTATCGATCCGAAAAAAAATACGAAAGGACGATGTGATTATGACAAGTGATATTGCAGTGGTGGCATTTGTGAATGTGAGTTTTATGAGGTGATTAAGGCTTTCTGAAGACCGATCGTGTGTGGTAAGTTGGAAAACCAAAACATACAAACAGACATGAACTAACGGAGGCGATGGAAGTATGACGTTACAATAACGAATGAACTGGAATAAATTATCATTGGGCACTGACATGGTTTTACGAAAGTTAGATAAACAGTTTGAGCGTTGTTTGATCAAACCACGATGATGGAAAATTCCCGCGCTGAACGCACTAAACCTTAAGGTTCGATTGTTGTCTCGTCATCTCTTGTTTATCCTGAAGAAGGACAACCCAGAACATTGCAAGCAGGTCAGAAGAAGAAGAAAATCTATGCAGAAAGTTGTGAAAAGGATTCGCTTTCATCCAATGTAAGGAAGCGAGGAAAGTTTGACCATGATTTCTGATTCCCCCGGTAACGGATATGAACGTTCCCAACAAGAAAATGCACGGATCGGCAAGATGTCCTAGGCAAGCAAACAATGAGTTGATCGCATGAAGTTTTATCAGAAATATATAAAAAATACCCTAACAAATAGTAAAGCACCATTGCGTTTTAGTGCAATGCGCTGACCAAGCATGATTTACGGCGCCAGAGCAGCAAGGGAGAGTCGAATTGAAGAAAAGTCTTCAACCAACCGGAACATTTGATGCATGAAGAGAAGCCAGGCCAGCGAGGCGCATAGCAGCTTGAGCCAGAGCATGTTATCTGATGGATGTTTGATTGGCTTAAAATAATTGAATATCTTCACTCTTTGTTTCATTCTCTACGTTGCGTGATCAGTTGTTCTCAAATTATTGCGTGTTTGAAATTTCCATACCATTTTACTTGAAGGTATGACATGGGTGGACAAGTATCGTGAAAAAATTTCGGGATCTTTTAAGCAGATTCCTTCGCCACCAGTCGTGTGAAGCACAAGTGTAGCTTAGCGAGTATGCATTCCCGATGCGATCAATCAGTCACCCGATTGGTCGGAGTGAATTGAAATTATATAATCATCAAGAAACAAAAAATCGAAAACGATTAACATAGGCATAACGAAACTTAACAGTATAACGAGGAAACGAAGAAGTATAAACAAATATATATATAAAGATATTACTGGTGAGGTTTTAAAACAGATTGAAAGTAAATAATAAAACGTAGAAATAAGGAAATTTTGAGCATGATTTACCTGTTAGTTTACCAAATTCATCTAAAATCTCTTCTTTTCCTTTAGATTTAGGTATGTTGCCTACGAATAGGCGCAGATTCGGCACGCTTACATTTATTTTCAAACAATTGCCGGGCTTTATTTCATAATTATTGAGCTGTGGGGTAACAGATATGAAAAAAATAATGCGATGAACAAAAGAGATGTAATAATTTTGACCGAATTAGTAATAGAGTTCGTCGATACAGCAGCTGGCTTTATGTTCCCTAGCAGCCGACTGGAACGACATTGGACGAATAGTGTTGGGGACATATATATATATATATATACATGTATACATATATATACATGTATACAGAAAGACGGGGAATGTTGGTGGAGGAGTAGGTAAATTTTGAACTGATTTGATGTACGGCGGAGAGAGGAAGGAAAGATAAATAAACTTTACAATTCAACTCAATAATAGAATACCAGAAAATAATAACAGTACGTCGTTAAAGACGAACGCAAACGAACAGAAGAAAACTAATCCAAACTAATAGAAATAAAGTTGCAAAATGTGAGAAATACTAATTGCAATAGAAATTGTTGTTTGTTTTTCAACTAAAGAATTAGAATAGAGTTACAAGATAGGGCAAAGATACTCCAAAACAGGACAGTTTGTCATAATACAACAAAAAAGAGTAAAAGAAATAAATAGTAAAGCTCATGCTTGTGTGGAGAAAGTAACCTCGTAAACCCACCCGGCAAGGTATTGCGCGATCAAAAGCGGTCAATCTACGGTTCTAGATTAAGTTCTCGAACGACCGGCTACAACCGGACGTAAAATTTACGTTTCCTCACCTACTGACTGGGAAATTTGAGCCGTTATTTTTCAAATATAAAAACATGAATGTGTCACACTATGCTGAATCTGGTTGGTTTGTTTTCCTCTGCAACGCCATTTTGCCAAAAAGATTATCAAGCGCACCGGTTTATTGTCCATCCAAATTGTAACGGGCACACTTCCCGGCGGGGACAGACGGTGGTGAAGCAGGAAAACGGGCGCAGGGTAATGCAGCTGAAGGCTGCAATTAACTGCACGCCCGGTCAGATGCAGCTGTGCACCGGTCGAAATAAAGAAAAGGGCAAAAAAAAAGAGACCCGTTTCCAAACCGGGGTCCCGGGAGGACCAACCGAATTGAAATGTAAAACACTATCCCGTCCGAAAAGCCGCCGCTCGAAAATAGCTTCGCAGCGGCAGCTGGTCGGCGAACGGGGCCGACATACGTGGAAAAGAAATTGGGAGAAAGTTAGCGCCCCGAGTGCGTCGCTCCTTTCTCCGGTGCATCGGCGCCGACAATGGTTCCGAGGGCTGCCGCCGGAACCGATCGTTGACGTGTGGCACGTGGGCTCCCGTTATGTTGCGCATTCGCGTTATGTAGCATTGGGCGCTTCGTCGCGCTTCCTGCAGCCGGCTTGGGGCGTGAGGTCAAACAAAATTACACCCTGCAGGCGCAACCGGAGAGTCCGGCCGATGTACCGTTACTACCCCCTACATCAGCTCACCGGCGAGAAGCAGAAGGATCGTAAATGGTTTTGCATGAGAAAGCAACGAAAGAAGAACCGAATGGCGGCGGGTGGGGTGATCGATATCTTCCGGTCGATGCACCGGAATGAAAAACCGAAAATAAAGGATCCTTGCCAACCCCCTACACCAGCGGGTTGATTATGCTGCGCCACCGTTGCCGACGAAAGGGGATCAATCATATTTCGGGAACTGCCTTCTTTGTGTCTTCTGCGTTCGCCGATGCGCTGACGCCGAGTGGCAACCTGCGGCGGCACACGTGCCCGGCCCACTCGGTGCCCCCCTCCCACACGCTCCAGTAGCATTGGGTCGAGAAAGTGTGCTGCATTTTTTTGTTTTTTTTTTGTTTGTTTTGCTTCGTCCGGTCTGGGGCCTTGATACTGCTGGAGCTTCTGCACGCGCGCTGATGTTGCGCCATGTGCTTCCGGATCCAGTTGAACACCGCACAGATGGTGCAGGTTCGGGAAGAGTTTATTCTCCCATTAGGACACGAACCCTCATCAACCCCAACAAATTGGAGCGTCTGTTTTTTTTTTGTGTGCATCTTGCGGCAAAATGGATGTACGCCACCGACCGACCACGCGTCCTGCTTGGAAACGGTAAACCGAGAAACTAACGGAACACGGCTGTTGTGTTCCGATGCGAGACACGTAGGGAACATGTTGGGCCAAGGGAAGGAGAAGAAGAAAAACAAACAGTGACACAAACACGCCATACGCGCACTGCATTGCACCGTGCTACCCCTTAACGGGGAACAACAATCGATTGACGGACTCTGAGATGAGATGCACATAACAACACACGGTGCGCGATTTGGGTAGCAAAATGCCCTGCCTTGTCCTGGAAAATGCTGGCAGCTCCCGGGCGTTTTTGGGCAGGGGGATGGACCGCGAGTTTAGTTTTAATCCGCGCGCGAATGCACGATATTTGTTTGCTTTCTCATGGGCACCGGGTTTCCTGTCGCGCGTGTCCGTTTTCCACGACCAATTTGCAATTTTCCAATTGCAGTTACCAATCTATAAGCGTCCGGCAGTGCCGAATGTTGCATTTGCATTGTTTCGTGTGAAGGCGATACAAACGGAAAGTTAAAAAAGAAACGAAACTACCGCCGTTATGTTTTCCTACTCGTGGACAACGAAATTACATACAACCAACCTATTTACCAATCACCTCTACTCAACACCATCTTTCTACAAAGCGGAAGTCCACCATTGCACGACATGTTATAGGGGATATTTTTTGCTTTTCCAGTGTCTCAATGTGGTCCGGGATGAAAATTATCATTATTACTATTGCTATTCCTCTGGATATTGTTTTTTTTTTGGTTGGGGGTTGGGAGCGTGAAGCGGTTTCGAGGAGGTTTAGATTTCGTTTGGTGGCCGTATACTACACAGTTGCAGCTACCTTATTGTATATACCTATGTTCCGGATGTATTAGTAAGAATGGATAGTTTGTTTCTTTTGTGTGCAAACAAATCGTATTAATCATAATAGTGTAATCATAAGGGAAGCTACAGAGCGGGGTGCCGAAAGCGGCACCTGCCGGGGAGGGGGTGAGGGAGGGATCAAAAGAGGTAATCAAACATCAAGGTGGAGGAAAACAGATCGAAACAAGGAGAGGTCGGTGGCGGTTGGGCGGTCGTGGGGGTGTAGTTTTACCAAAGAGGTGCGCCCTCTCTGTTGCCATTCTCAGAACATGACCGAGGACGCGAGTAAACAAATGCGGTTGCTAAGTAACTATCGGAGGAATGGTGGGAGGATTCAGCGAGGATGAACGAAAGAGGAGTGTGGTGAAAATAGACGGCCGAGGAGGATGGTGGAATGGGGGGGGGGGGACTTTTGGGGAACCGGGATGATAATATGGGGTGGTAAAAATGAACATAAAGTTGAACACAAACAACGCCCTTCATCAGGTGCCGGAGTCCGGCGGATGACGGAGTAGTTAGCGCGAAGGGGTGCGGGTCGGGTCGGAAAACCGAAACACTTACCTCTCGCACGGCGTTCGAGGCCGAGTCCCGGGAGGTGAAGGTAACGAAGGCGTAGCCCCGGTTGGTGCCGGTCATCGGGTCCATCATTAGCCGGAGGTCCCAGATTTTGCCACACTTCTCGAACAGCGGGATCAGCTCGTCCTCGTACATATCTTTTGGTATTTTGCCGCAGAACACCTCGCAGCCGTTCCCCGGCGTGTTGCCTTCCCAGTTGGGAGGTGGTCCGCCGTACTTGCGTTGTCCTAGGGGGTGAGGGAAAGGACGCAAGGCGATTTGTGGGGCTTGCTGGTTTTTGCCGGAGGGAGGGAGGGGGGGGGGGTTTGTTCAGTTTTCCGTCGCCGATACACATACCTGTGGTGACGTCCAAAGTGTATCCCGTTCGCTCCAGAATTGCTTTGATCTTTTCCTCGTCCGGTCCCTTCGCTTGCACTGTGGCGGCGGGTGCCGGTTGTCCTTGCTGCGTCGCCCGGATCTTTTGTCTGCGGGAGGAGAGGTGGAGAAGGTGTTCGGTTGCAAGGTGAGTGAAGATGTTTTCCCGCGGGCGAGTGCACCAGCCTTCAGACTCCTTACCTGTACGTTTTCATGACACCGCATAGGAAGGCCGATTTGTTCGACACATGTTCGAGGTTCGAGTCTAGGAACTGATCCAGTACATCCAAGGCACCTTCTACGTGGAACTCCTTCAGCGCATCGAGTGCCCTCTCGTCCAGCTCCGAGTGTGACAGCTTGCCGGTTTTGTAGATGTCATCCAACCGACCGGCAACCTATTGGGGTAGAGGGGGGCGCGAGGGCGTAGGCAAAGAAAAGGGCGGTTAGGGAAGGCACGGAGCTTCAGACGGGCGTCGGCGACCTGCGCGGACAAACTTACCATCTTGTGTAGTCCATATTCCAACAGTTTCGAGTAGTCCTGCGTTCGTTCGCCATCACCACCCTCGCCGGACTTTTGATTTGCCATCTCTTCTACCACCTCACCATTACCTTCGGCCATTTCTATTCAAAAGAGAGAGATAAAGAGAGAGAGAGAGAAGCAAATTGTTACAAATCATGTCGAATTATCATTTCATTAGAATATCGTTAAACAGTGGTGTTGATAATATGATCACGTCAGCATTAAGTCAGTGTTGCTCCTATACATTAAACGGTTTCGAAAACGGCCGTTGTAGACATAACGCTCCAATTAAAACGGCAGCGTGTAGTTCAGAAGCACACGCACATCTGTTGCGCGTACGCACCAACACGCGCGTTCTGCGAAAGGATCTTCGTCGAGCGAAGATACCGCAGCTTCCGCACTCTATACGCACAATGCGACCGAATGCGTGAGCGCGCTAGAAAAGCGCGCAATCATCTCGCAAAGTAGACACAAAGAGAGCGCACAGATACCGCGCGCGAGAGCATTGTGAGAGAGAGAGAGAGAGAGCGACCGCACGAATGCGCGCGATCGAGAACAGGAGAGAAAAGAGCGTGAATTCGCGAAACCGCGCGCGGAGTTCGCGTTCATATTAATGCAGAGTGCGTGCGCGTGTTCTCTCGCGGGTTGTACACGGGGTGCAACTCCACCCCCCCACCACCCCACCCCCACCAAACCAGACACTGTCGTTTCACGCGGCACATGGCGCTTTCTCTGTCGCACCGTCTCGCTCTAGTAGGAGCGACGCATAGCGATGCTCGCTCTCACGATCTACGCGCGTTTTGGCGTCGCGGATGCGGCGGGATGGATCTTTTTCGCGAACTTCAACACGCAAACGCACGCAGGCAGCGGGTTGCGGGTTGAAAATCGCAAACGCACTCTCGCCGCGCACGTCGTGTATATAGAGCCCGCTCGCGGTCTCGCACTCTATCGCTCTCGCTCACTCGTGGCAGGGGGGTGGGTGCGTTATCGCGCCCTGTTGCTCGAAGCGCGGTGCGTAAGCAAAATTTTGCGCGTCTCGTCCCGTAAAGTAGGTCACGCCGGCGACGGGCTGCGCGCGTGTAGCGGTGCACACAGAGGCAACGACGGCAGCAGAGCAGCAGGCAGCAGACACACAAACAAAGCGTGCGGTGCCAGTGTACCTATTATCGCGCGCGCACACGTTACACTGTGTGGCGGTGACCTAGAAAGCGAAGCGGCAAAAAACAAAAAAATAAAAAAAAAACGTTGCGAACAGGGTGCGTGGTTTTTTTTTTCTCTTCTATCTATCGTTCGCGTTCCCTTCTCCGTTTGCGATTCTTTTTGCGAATCCGGGCGGCGGGTTGTGGAGTTTTGTGTGTGTTTTCAAATCACTCTTCACTCCGGCGTCCGCGCCGGTAGGTGGCGGCGGATCGCGACAGTGCAGGGGAGAAGCGGATCGATGGTTTTCTAAAGCACACTCGCATCTCATATGCGGATAGGAACGCGACGCAGCATGGGACGGCGGCGGCGGCTGTGGAGTAAGACTGCGCGACATGCGTTTCGCGCGATTCGCACGCGTGTGCGTGCGCGAATAATGATGAAATTTCGGCACACGCACAAAATTCGGGCCAAGGTCTCTGGGGCAGCAGCGCAGTGGTCTGGTCTGCGGTCGGCCGTGCGTAGTCTGTTCGCGAACACAATCCGTCGGCCCAAATTCGGCGGATTGCGGAAGGAAGGGGTTGCTGGTGGAAGGAATGATATTTTTTTTTTTCTTTTCGCACGCAGTTTTCGGTGGTATTGAGAACTCGTTGTGTGCGAAGGGGTATTTTAATGTTGGTTTTCGCTCTTTATTTGCCATTTAACCATCAACCCCGAGAGTGGTGCCGAGCGGCAGGGAGGCAGGGAGGCAGGATTGACCTTCACTCTCTTTCGCGAGTTCGTGCTTGTCGATCGTTTCCCCTCTTTTTTCGCGTGGATTTTTGGCCACATTTTTAGGGCCGGGGTGATACAGTCAGAGCAGAGCGCGCATTGAAAGTGAAAACAGCACCACGACGACGACGACGACGACGACGACGGCGAAGATGGTGCTGATGGTGGTGCGTAGGCCGGGTCGTGGTGTGCCGCTTGCAGTGGTTCGTGCGATGTCGGATGGTTAGGTTGAAAGTTTTGGCGCCCGGCCAGCGGACATGCCGGAGTGGCCGGAAAACAAAAAACCCCGGACAAAAGTGCAGCGAAATGGAAAGAGTGGGAAGAAGATACCGGCATCGGCATAATAACAGGGGGCGGACAACCTCAATCTTCCTTCAAACAAAATGGCACGGATTGGTAAGTAAGGCACCGGGCCCCGGGCCGGTTCGGTGTGTTGTGGAACGAACCATCGGAGGAAATCGGTGCTATCGGAAAAATGGTGCGTGGATGCCACAGGAAAGAAACGTGCTGTCGCGGTGGCATTTATCTGACGTGATGTGTATGCTTCAATCACACTCCGCCATTAAAATATGCTGCTGTCAAACGGGGGGATCTCACCATGGGCGGCATCACAGCTCGAATACCAGGAAAAACTTCCCAGCATAGTATAAACGAAATTGATGCATTTTATCAACAAATTTAAAAAAGAGTGTGGAAAATACTGTTCTTCCGAAATCTGCACCTCTGGATGGTCGGAAGTGGAAAAAGTTCCTTAATTCAACATTTCTTCCGCCATCTCAAGCAGTGAGTGCTTGGAGCTTGGGGTTCTAATCCCCCCCCCCCCCCCCACCCCCGCGGGGGATGCGTGTCCCCCAACGCACCCCCCTTCGATCATTAGATGAGTACCAGGACGGCGCGCGTGCACGCATCGGCACGCCACGTGTGTGTGTGTGTGCGTTTATCTGCCAGCTCGCGTAGCATTGTGGCAACCCCAAAGAGTGAGGTGGTGGAGCATCGCAGCAACTGAGAAGTGAGTTCGCGAAAATCTTGCGCAACGCGGTGGGGTTTGATATGAGCGCAATGCGTGCGTGCGTGCGTATGAATGTCAGAAGAATCCATGTGTCGCGATTCAACAGCCACATCCGCGATCGGTTGGTTCAGGACACGTTGTATTATTCTACGCGAATGAGGCAAAACTCCCAACAATCCTTCCAAATTGAAACCCTTAAAAAAAGGGTTGAAATTCTGGCGAGTAGAAAAATTCGAAGCGAATTAGAACGAGTGCCATTAATTGTGATACTGGTCTGGTATTCATCTAAGACCTACACACACACACAAACACGCAGAGGCCCGTGCAGCCACTTGATCCTCTCACGCATACACATTTTCTAACGATTTTTTGGGTTTTTTTTTCCGTTTGAGTTACTGCTACCCCAAGCTTCCCCATCGTTCACCGTGGAGGTATGGGTGTGTGTAAACTGCGGCTTTTTGCGCTGACGGGAGATGTGTGGCTCCAACGCGGATTTTTTTTGTTCGGTTTCCACCCCTCGACGCGGGGGATACATTTTGCAAACCTGGTCAAACGGCACTAACACAGTCGCGCAGGTGCGCACCAACCAAAGGTCGCACCACCACCAGCACGTGTCCTGCTGCCGGTGGGAATGGAAAACCCGCGGAATGAGGCCGCGAGATCTCGTTGGCGCGGCTCGGTGGAGGTTAGTTAGATTTGTGGGGCTGCTCACACCCTTGTTTCCCCTTCCCCCCGTCGCACCCACGCCACCCTTCGGTGTGTTTTTCCTCGCACACACTTCCCCCCGCCAAAAGTAAGTCGATTTTCGGCACAACTTCGACATTACCACCACTAACACCAGCACCGAGCCCGCCAAACACAACCAAAGGCACCGACGGGGGCAGATTTTACACTCGTCGTGTCTCTGCAACAGGCGCACACATCAGTAGGAGAGAGGTCAAAAAACTCAAGTCTAATGACCTTCAGATACTGGCTGGTTTATATTTTTTTGCTCTTTTGTTTCGTTTTTTTTTTCGTCGGGAGGGTTACCGGGAGGCACACCGTAACCACCACCACCACCACCACCCCCTACGACACGATCGAAGATGGTCCTTGGGTGGACGAACCGGCGCCCCGTGGTCACCACTCCCGAGGTGGCACCGTCCTCCCTAGTTAAACTATGATCCTCCTAGTTAATTGCACGTCACATCTATTACCTTCGCTCGGGCCCTTTGTCTCCATCCCTCCAGCGCACAGTGTCTCTCCCACAGCTATGGAACGGGTGGGGCGATCTACGGGGTTCATCCACGAGAAGGAAACATACGCGAGAACTGTTGGTGCGAGTTGATCTATAAAGCTGGGCCAGCGCAGCCCCAACGTCACACTGTTTCCGGCCGGAGTGTGGAAAAGTGACGCCCGGCCGAGCTTTCGCCGCCGGGGGGAGGGGGGGGGGGGGGGGGTTTATCCACCTGGCGGAGAAAAACACACGCACGTCGACGGTACGACGACAACAGCACAACAACGCGGCGAAAATGGCGACACTCTAGTGTTTCGCGACAAAACGCTGGCCCTCGCGAGCGCCGGACACGGATCTTCTTCTAGTGTAGAGTAGTGCGACTGCCACCGAGAGAAGCACGCGCGCACCAGCAGCATTCTTTCATCACTACCAGCAGCAGCAGCAGCACCGGAACGCCGCCGCCGTCGTCGCCGCCGTGTGTTGCGGACGGACACACGATGCCAACGAACGCCGTCGTGCGCGCACACCACCGCATCTCGCTCGCGCTCCCCCCATCCTCGCCATCGCGCGGCACGCATCCCCCAACCCCTACCACCGCGGGACCACCAACACCACCACCGCGTGGCCGGTACTAACAACAATGAGTAGCGTTAGAGTTCGATCGGGCCGAGTCGTCGCCGCTGGCTCAGCGGTTTTTTAGGAATCGGGAGTCGACGCGCCCGTCCGTGTGTTCTTTCTATGGTTCAGTTGCGGCGCGGGTTCCCGGATCGTGCCCGACAAAACCCCTTCACGAATCCGACACCGACGACCGACAGACAGATCGACTGCGCACTCCAGGAGCACACACGGAGGAGTCATTGTGGACTCGCAGCGTTTGACAACGGCTGGCTGGGAACACGCCTGATACCAGTGCCGTGATCTTTTTTTTTCGCAAGCAATCAGACAACACGCGCCGGCCAGCAACACCCAGCAACACCCCTCCCCCTTTCGCCTGAAATGCATCGGGGCCCTTCGGGAACGTGAGGTTGCAATCAATATTGATTGCACGTTTATCTGATAAACGCTAAACTGCCAGCGAGCGATAAGTCCCCACCTACACGCAAGGATTCATTTGCGGATTCAAAAGAAAAAGTTGCAAAACTGGGCAAAAGAAAAAGGAACCGTCTAAACTCAAAGTTCGGGGTGCCGCACCTGAGTGAAGTAGCTGTTCGTCATTTAATGGGAATCATTGAGAAAGACGATCTGTGGTGGGGCAGCAATGGTATCGACTGGTGCTTTTCTTAAGCTGTTGGAAGTTATTTTATCAACATAATTCAAAACGGATACTTTTACTAATGGGAGTGTTGATTGCCTCGACTTGGGAACAAAGATTCAGTTTATATCATACTCCACATTACTTTCAATTAATGTGAATGTAACTGTGAAATTCGAAACCGAACTATAGGGTTAACAATTAAAACACAGTTTTTGCAACGATAGATCACTTTTACATTCTATCTAAACATTCTTTGTTGCTAGTCCCTTCTCTGTTCAGATGAAAAGAAAACAGTCGAGATGGAACAGTGGTGCGCTTTTACCAACCTTCGGTGTCTTTCGGTTGGAGCGTACGTACGGGGCTGATTCGCGAAACTTGTTGAAGCAAGCTAAGAAACATCAGCACCACCACCGACTTCTCAGCAAACGCCAAAAAGAAGGCCGAAAAAATTTGCACACCAGCAAAACCTTTCTGCCAGCCCCCAAATAATCATCCCCACACACACACACACACACAGCCATCGATGTGTAGCCGACTCGGCGCAAGGCAAAATTCGCGCAAGAGTCGCGAAAAAATTCGCGAACTGCGATTATTGCGAACGACCCACAAAAAAACAGAAACGTAACTGTTGTGCTCGCTCTCTCACTCTTTCCACCGTTCGGGGTTTTTTTTTTGGTCTGCTCTGCTCGGCATTAGATTATCTTTGTGTACGTTTGCCATTCTGTTATTCGTTTCTTTTTTTTTTTTTGGTTTTCAGATCGCTCGTATAAATGGTTGATCCCGCGGCGGACCACCACCACCACCAACCACCACCACACCCAGAACGCGCAAACGGGCGCGGCGGGGCCTGGCGACAGTAGCCCCCGAAGGGAAGAGAAAAACAAAACCGGGATGCGTAAGTGAAACGCGAGTAGAGCAGGAGATATGGTCAGGAGGCAGTGCGGAAGGCATCGGCGTAGCCACGCGGAATACGCGCGCGAGAGTCCTCCAACACGGCACACCGGCACACCACCAACGCACCACCACGCAGCAGCAGCAACACACAACAAACGCTACGCGGGCCGCGCAGAGATGTGAGAGTGTGTTTCAAAGGTTATTCACCTTTTCTGGACGCGCGATTTTTGTGACGCAACGCGAAACCCAGGCTCCTTCGCGTGCTCGATCTGTCCGTCGCGCTTTTTCTCGCTACCTCTGTCCTGTTCTCCCACACACACACACACACACACAGCGAAACGGCGGCGGGAGGGCACACAACACACTCGGATGGTAACTGTTCTTTAATATGGCGACGCTTTGCGGCCTAATTCGGGAGTATGGGGAGGGCGCAGGGCACGGGAAAGCAGGTGGTGGTAGCAGGTACGCCGAATCTGCCCGAAAATGATATGAAGTAAGTGGGAAAGCGACGGGATGGGAAACAGAAAAAAAAAAACCGGGAGGAAATCTACCACTGGGGGGTGCGGGGTTTTTGGCTGCCTCCACCTACTTTTGGGGGTTGCGTATTTTGCATCGCACATTTATCTCGCAAGACGTGACACGACCCCCCACATTCGATCGAGGTACCTTCCTTCACCCCCAATCCGCGGTGCTGCTGCACTCTGAACCGGTGGTTGATTACACTCCCCCGGTTGGGCGGGCCGCCGGCCGGTCAAACGTGGCGACTCCCTTTCTTGATAAGCGATATCTACCGGTTGCACTTGTGCCATATCTCCATTGATTGGGGTCATCGTTGGGCAACAATACCGCAACACAACAGCCGCATGCAGATGCGATAGAAACTTTCATCTTGCGCCGGACTCAAAGCATCCCCTGTTGGAGGATTGGGGATTTGAGTGAGTCCGCCGAAGGACTCGCTGCCCCGGAGTCCGTTTGTCAGCGAACTTGAAAAGGGAAAATAGGGGAAGCTGTTGAACAATCTTACTGTATCGCCGGAGCCGCTCGAACCGATTCTTCATTGTTTTCGTTGCGTCCGCTTTTCCGCCTTCACACCAACTGTCAGTGCACACGCGCGCACCGAATCGGTCCTTTCTCCCACTTGCACTTCGAGTGTCGCTAATTTTCAACAGACGAAAGATTTCCTTCCCTGCCGAAGGTGCCGCTTTTCCCGCTTGCTCTGCCGAGGGGGGTTTCGTGAAAATCTTGTTACCGATGGTGATTAGAATTTGAGCCCTTCCGGTGGTCGCGACAACGCGGTGGTTGTCGGTTTTCGCTCCAACTGTACACACACGTTCTCTCTCTCTCTCTCTCTCTCTCTCTCTCTCTCTCTTTCTCACTCTCGCTCCTTTTCACACACAGCAATTTATTCCATCTGAACGCCGGCGGACCGCCAAGCTAAGCTATATTGATCCGTATCGCACCGTACTTCGAAGACTAATAACGCTCCGCCGTGCGATGTGTACTACGATGGATTGGAAGACGGTTTTCTCGTTTGCCGCCCGGTGGAAATCGAGTTACTACGGAGCCCAACCAGCGTCGCCTTCTTGGACCTTCCGCGGGCGGGTGTTTTTCGGAAGACGCACTTTTTACCCCAGGCGGTTTCCGTCACTGCGCCTGCTTTTCCTCGTTGCGTTCGACGAAAGATGTCTAATTACACTTCTTAGCCTTCGCCTTAGCCGGGAAGGAACCAAGAAGCGGAAAATGGGCACACACAGTAGGGGGTGAAAACATTTACCGGGAGAAACTTCCCGACCGGCACCGGCGGCACGCGGGGCAGGAGTGCGCCACCGCCGTCGGTGGAAAACACACCGCTCGGTGGAAAACACACACCCCAGACTGGCGAGCAGAGGGGAAACAGGGGGCGAACAGAGGTCCTGGCGCATTCGGCGCAACCCTAGCTCAGCTGTATATAAATCGATTTTCCGCGTAGCGTGGAGTGGCAAACCCGGAAGAGAACAACAACTCTTCCACACTCCCGGAACGGTTCGACCGTCCTTCGGCTGGACTGCTGGAGAGCGAGGAAAAACCTGTCGCGCGTGTGCTGCTGCCCAAATCTCCTATGTATCAGAGCGTCGCCCACCATATTTTTGTCCGACGAAAAAGCACATAGTCTACATCCAGGGAATGCCGCAGACGACGACGACCTGCGACGTCGACGATTTTCCTCGTCTGCTTTCCTTTGCTGCTCCCTACTGCCCAGCAGCACACAGAGACACACAAACACACACCAGCACACGCTTCCGCCCGAGACAGTCCGCCCGGAGTGCCTAGAAAATGGGCCGGAAGGAAAGCTTCAAACAAATGGCACGGGATGAGTTTTCCGACGGAAAACACACTCACACACCTACACACGCGGTACTGCTCCTAGCTGCAGTGTTTTCGCATGGCGAGGTTAGTTCCAGACGTTGTTGAACTCAATCCAGCAATAAATCGCGCAAAGGAAATGGTCCCCGGTTTTTCCTGCCCCAACGAGGTTTTTCCTTCCTATGTTGCGCCGTCGGCAGTGTGTACGTAGTAGTGGCGGCACACACCGAACCGCACGGCTACAATCTCTGCGCCGAAGCGGGACAACCATAGACTTCTGTAGCCATGGAGATTTTTGTCGTAGTGCACTTTTCCGTGCAACAACGGTATGTCCTTCCTCTTTCCCAAAACAAAAACTGTAACTGTGTGCGAGGACCCGACAAAGCGTGGGTGTATTCCCTCTTCGCTGCCTTCCTCTCACACGCGTTCATTCTCGCTCTCTCTCTCTCTCTCTTTCTCTTCCCTTCTTTTTCTAGCACCGCCGCGGGCTCCGGTGCTCTTTGTCCTCGGAGCAGGCTATGACCAACCCCAACGGCTAGACGACACGAGCCTCGCCGTGTCTCCTCTAACCCCGCCGTCCTCCTCCTCCACACTACGGCTCTTGGCCTTCGCCGCACGACGAGTTTTCATGGAAGTCCTCCGCCAAAAAAGCACAGACAAAATCGATATTTTTAGACGGCAACCACCACCAGCCTAGCGACCCACTCACACATGCACGCACGCACGGTACACACTCTCGCAGACAGCGTGCAGACGGCGAGCGGAAGGACACCGGGCATGTATTAGGTTCGTATATACGTCGGGCTGCCTTTTACCAGCACCGGAGCACTAAGCAACCTGCCGTCTGTCGGACAGTGCGATGCAGCAGTCTGGTAAAACATGAAAATTGCAATCAAAGTGGAAAACTCCCGCCAGCCGCCCGCCAGCGCCTCTACACGGCGCCCCTCCTTTCCTGATTTATTTTCCCCGTCCGTTTTTCCCTTCCGGCATTTTTTGCCGGCATTTCCATTCCAGGATGTTCCACGACCAAGGACAGGAACGTTTCGTGCACCTAGTCTCTCTTCCTTCTTTTGCTCCCTCCAGCTCTCCCCTTCTCTCTTTCCCTTACACACCAAACAGAGAGGGGTCGTGTCTGGCTGGGTATTTGATTTTCCTTATTTCCTGTGCACAATTTATGGTGTTTTTCTAATCGAATGGATTTTTCCTGCCGCTTCTGTGCGCACGGGATGATCATGATGCCGGACTGGGTGAGGGGACAAAGAGAAAGCCACCCCCCCCACCCCCCCCCCCTTCGGGTGGAATTATGTTTCGGGTCGATAAATAACCGTTTTTGGCAAGACGAACCGCTTTTTAATGAGAATTATATTACTGCTGTGCCAGGAAGAAAATAGGAAAACCTGCCGAGTTTCGCTTTGAAGCTACGGTGGTAGAAGTTGGCAGGGGACTCCTTCTTGGCACTTTCCGTATCCACCTTAAAACTCCGTGCAGCGAACACACCGACAGTCGTTTGTTATTTGTTTGAAAACTCAAGCCACACCCTTGGAAACTCGGGGCACATCCTGTTCGTCTAAGTTCGTACAATGGTCCATCACAAAAAATCTTCAAAGGACAAGATTGAAGAGACGGTAGATTTTTGCAGTTGTTCCCTCTGCATTCAAATACACACACAATCGCAATACAATACAAAAAGAAAAAAAAAACTATACCAAATATTCCGCAGGTTATTAGGGGATAGCGCAAGGAATAGGAAACCAGTATCCTCCCTGTGCACACACTTATGAACATCCTCAGCCGATTCGGTGGACCCCACAACGGAAAACATGTCCTTAGGGTTGCAGTATTTTTTTTAAGGGCCACCTTTTTTGCCTACCCAAGGTACGTGGAGTCCCGGACGCGTAACCCAGTTTAACTCGGGCCTTCGCTAGCCGTGGTACGCGGGTTAATGTATATGCAAAAATGTGGTCCCACGGCAGCAGGTTCCAATGGTACCTGCTTGTCGAGATGGTGGTCCACTGGTGGAATTGCAGGTGGAATAGGTGATCTGGTTTATCTACCTTTTTTTTCCGCTACCGTTGCGTCATAATTAATGCGAGTAGAAATATGATTCGGTTGAGGTTATGCTCGCGCAGGTGAGAATGAAAACGTCTGCAGCGTTGTAATTAAATCGAACAAATGGCAAATGGTTTAAATTGATTGTTGTTACGTATTAATATGTGCACAGTAGAACACAACGAGTGGAGCGAATAATGTTACCACACTTCATGTTTCTTCTTTTTTTTTTAGCAAAATGTCCCTCTCACCTTTTCGGCAACGTTTTTTTTTTGGGTGCCTGAAAGCACACCACCCACCGTCCAGCACACTCGATCACCAGCACACTGCACAGATAGAATGCTGCAACACTCAGCCGCCCGCTGGACCACACTGACAGCTCAGCGCCACAAAAGCTCGCCGCCCCGCTGCTAGAGGTTCCTCGGATATCCGGGTGCGACGGCGGCGGGCTCCAAGCGCTGTCAGTTTGCTCGACGGAAAACACGTGCTCGCTCGGGCTGCGATTGAGCAGAAAAGCCGTCCGGCGCGTGAAGGCCGGAGTGGGCGAAGGAATATATATGGTGATTCCTCTTGCGCAAAACTAAAAACAAAAAAAAACTATCACAAACCGGAAGGCCTCCGAAGGGTCCGTCCGTTCATTTGGGGGCCCCAGTTTTGTGGGATAAAATGTCAAACGCACACACACACACCCGCACGGAGGATTCGCACGCCAGGCGAAGATGGCGAACGAATACCAACGGGGTGTACGAGACATCCACGCACGACGCAATGGCCGCCGGCAGGCAAGCAGATCTCGAAGCAGCCACACGCACAACCAGCAGCAGCGCAGCAGCAACACTATACTGGATTTGCTCGCACGGAATCGCGCGTACAGTGCTCGACAGGCGGGCTGCTCGAAAAAAAGGGAAAAAAAGGAAAAAAAAAGGTGCTCGACAAGCCAGAGCACACGCGTGCGAGAGTTGGAGGGGTGGGGGGCGAGCCTGTGGCCTAAGCGCAAACACACACCACACCGATCGCTCGAAAAGTGTGGAACCCGAGCAAGGAGCAGCAAGAAGGCGGAAGCGGCTGGCGACAGGCAGCAAAAGAATCGAGTAATAAACCAGCGACCCAACAACGATGACACGATGATTGGTCGGTTGGTTGGATGGTGGCTCGCGCTGGCTTGCGTTCCCTTTTTTTCGCCGCCTGTACATGCACATCCAGCTGCAGGAGGGACAAGGCGGCCAGACAAGGCAAGACAAGGCAAGGCGACGGGGCTTTCCGCCAGCGTCCGAGTCGTGTGTGTGTGTGTAGCGTACACCATCTCGGCAGCTTCTTGGAAGGAAGCGGGCAGCGACGGCGAGCAGGGTGGCACCGGGGGTTCCATTGCGCTGGGCCGGCGCAATTGCAGTTGTATGTGCATGTGATGCACTTTCTGCATGTATACACACGGGCCGCACTCCGCCATTACCCGATCGACGGACTGGCGCGTACATAGGCGAGTGCGGAAAGCGCGCGCGTACCGGTCGAAGAACGCACACAACTCACGTAGTGTCGAGCGAGCCCGGCTGCGGTCCCGGACGTTCCAGGGCCCGCGGCCGTGTTTTCCGCCGGGCTAGATAGAGACGACTGCATGCGCATTTTCGTCGAAAGCATAATATTATAGCCAGCACGAGGGCCGACATATTGTTATGTAGGAGATCCTTTATTTATTTCCGGTTCTAGGCCATTTTTTGCTACACCTCCATTGATTTCCGCTTCCGACCGACGGAGCGGCCTTAAAGGCAGGAAAAATCCGCCCGAAATGATCTCTTCTTGGTACCCGGAAAGGTTGACCCCGCGGTGCGGCCGAGTTGGGACCCACCTACTCCCTCTCCTCCTGTGCCCGCCCTTGCTACCCGGTAGTGGTGATGAAGTCGCTGAAGAATGGCCGAACCTCGATTCCCTTAAACACACATACACAACCGCTCCGGCTCGAGCAGCGTGTGGCTCCAATTGAGTGTGCGTGAACCCGCCAAGCAAAATGGGGCACACCACGCAGATGGGTAGGAGCAGGAGGGCGAACGCAAAAAGAAGTAAAAGAAAAATAGCGAGTGCAAAATATCAGCAAAAACCAGATAAAGATGGCATGAAAGAGATGGGGCGGCCGGGGTGAAAAAAGAAGAAGTGCAGGGCACCGCCGCTGCCGGACAGATTATGGGCGCGAGCAAGAGCGTGCGAGCGTGAGAGTGAGACAGAGCACGGCATAAACAGTACGAAATGCAGCAGGGGAAAAAAGAAAAAAAGAAAGAAACCCGAGCAAATATCAATACGCCAGGCGAAAAACAAAATGGTGGACGGCATGGCAGCAGCGCAACGCACGGCACATCGCACACTGCTCAACAGCGGCTACTCTGCTGCCTTGGCCCGTCAGAAAACGCCGTCCAAGAATCCGGCGGCGACTCTGCCACAGAGTGCCGCGGATCGCGTGGAGGCAACTTTCGAATGCTGTATATATTACAACGACGCGGCCCCGTTTGTTCGCCCATACGGCACGTCATTACACACTACGATCGATCGGCGATCGCCCCCAGAAAGGGTTCAAGCAGCGCCATTGTCACACGCTTGCTTCCTGCGAAAGCAGCACAAAGATGATGTCCTGCGGGATGATCGTTGTCGAGTATTCGTTCGCAGTAAGACACACCATTTCGGACGAAGAATGGCGCACACATTATATACCCTCGCCCGACGCCAAGGGCAACATTTTCGAGCAGTTTCGTTCGAGCGCTTTGCTTTGCTGCTAGTGGTGATCCTCTGCACCACGATGCTTTGACAGGAAGTGTCAAACGAGGAATGAAACACAACCCCAACGCAGGCTCACTACTATTGGCAAGACTACAATGAACAAAAAACTCGACAAAACAATGGATTATCCACCTAGGAAGCATATTATGCTCACGAAGTTTGTGTTCAACCATCGACCGTGATGAGTTTTCCGAAGAAAAAATCTCATAAATGTCTGCCCCACACAGGCAACAGACGAGCGGGCGGTGGTGGTGCTGTGTGCTCTGATCGCACACCATCACTGTGTTAGTTTCGCGACGAAGCTGCCCTCGATAAGTATAGTTCGACCCAGAAGACTTACCAGCACAAGTAAGCCACCCTGGAACGGGCGGCACGTACTTGGAGGGACGTTTCGCTTTTCCGCGTACCCACTACCAACCGCTTTTCTTTCAATTTGTCTCGCGAATCGCCACTATATTGCACTATTTGAACCTCGCTGTCACATAAACGGCACCAATCACACACAGCCGCACGCACGCGGCCACCCACAAACACACCGCCGACCGAGCGCGTTCCGATGGGTGTAGCTGGCGCTGGAATAAAGTAGGTTATAAGCACGGAGAACCGGAGCACGCCGAAGCCCGCACCGAGTCGAGCAGCGAAACGGCACGCAGCGTATCCCTTCGCAGCGAGCCAAGCAGCACGTGCCCGCAGCAGAACGACACTAATTCACTTCTGGCAGCGTGTACGTGTCACACGCACTGAGAGGGACATCGCAGCACACCCCACCAGCCGCCCCAACTTCCGTGCGGATTCGAGCACTTGAGCATACAGCCGCCACAGCCGCGCGCAGCACTGCCTAACACCACGCTACTGCGGCCACCTCTCCACTAGGGCCGTCTGAACCCACATCATCATCATCATCATCATCATCATCTCGCCGATCTTTGACGACACCGAAATATTCGAGCAGTTGTCGGGCCGCGCGCGTCGCTCGTTCGATCGGTCGGGCAACAGGAGACGTGGATCGGTGCTCTAGAAAGCTGCTGATGGCCGCGCAGCAACTAGGGCGGATGGGCACAGCCGAACTAACTAACTTTCCTTTCCACTCGCGGAACTTTCACAACTTCGTCTTCGCCTTTGTGATCGCACACGAATCGTCTCCCGGTTGCTTGATCCCTCCCCCACCACCACCCTCCCCCTTGCTCGCTCTATCTATCTGTGTGTCTATCTATCGCTCTCCTCTTCAATGGCTACTTTTCTCCCATTCCTTCGGCGGTTCCATTCCGACAACCGACGATGATCGAGACTTCTGCAATCGAATCAGATTGACCACGTCGAGAAAGCAGCTCCTTTTCTTTCGAGACACTCGCACACATACACACACGGGCGGTGCCTTTCCACCATCATACAATGCATGTATGGATGTATATATATAGAGCACGCCCTCCTCTCTTAACACTATAGCCTACTACATAAAACACATATGGAGGAAGACAAAGCGATCGCACACCAAACCCCACCAGACGAGGGTCTCTAGAAACCGTTGGCTTTTAATAATTATTGGGAGGAACACTAGAGGCACTAGCATACCGGGAGAGTATTGCTCCCACACAGCATCACTTTCTCTCTCTCTCTCTCTCTCTCTCTCTATCTCGCCACCTAGCTTTCTCTATCTATGGCCCCCTTTTTCTCGCTTTCTTTTATTCTTTCCTCGTGCTCACTGCATGGTAGGGGATGGGGTGGTGCCGGGGGCGATGAATCTGCGCCAAGAGATGGTTCATTAGCGATCACCCCATCAACTACCACCACTATCACCAGCTGGTGGCGCAAGGACCTTTTTCGTCCTGGCAGCAAAACATCATCCAGTAGGGACGATTCGGCGTTTTCACGGGAGTGGAAAACTTATCGCAATGCTTACACCACAAGAAAGGAAGACTTCACCGCCAGACATTAGCACATTCATCGCTCACCTTTTAGAATACACACCACCTTCCTTCGCACCTTCAAGCGACGTTCACCATTCAACAGACTCCCACGCCCCACGAGGACACGATACGCGCTGCAGATGAACGGAAATCAATGCAACCATCGTCGGAATTGAAGCCGAATATTGGGGACTGGTGCCACCCGAATCGGGGTCGCCTTTGTATGGGTAAACGGTGCGAAAGTTATCAAAACGCGAATGTGAAACCACTTCTTGCGGAAACAGCACACGCTCAGCAGTGTCGGGCGCTCGCGGACTTTAAATCCGGCACTGTGTCTCCGCGGTCGCCGAAACAGTCACAAAATGATTTCCACACCGGGTTCTGGGAGTCGCTCGAAAGGAACACCGCCGTAACACGTTGACGGGATATTCGACCGGAACCCACCCGGAGCAGGGGGGTGGGACACGCGCGCGGACTGGATACGGCCCTGTGACACCAGTCAGATATACGTGCACCGTACGAGTCGTGTGTGTCGGGAGAACAACCGCGAACCCAGAGCTCTAGGAGAATTCACCATCCACCAGCGCCGTACAGCGACCAACTGCTCCCCGGCGGCTACCGACCGACTGTACCTGACGACTGTCTCGTCTGGCGAAAACTCTCTCTCTCTCTCTATCTATCTCTCTGTTTCTTTCTCTCTCGACAGCACCACACACGCCACACACTACGGCGTTCGTGTGGCACTGATATTCATTTTGGAGCAGCGACGACGACAAGAACGACGTGTCTCTCGGGCGCAGTTGTGTGGTTCCGGCCGACGCTGGGAAACGTCGTGCAGCCAACTACCGGCAAACAGCGACTGCGGCCGCCAGCGAGCCAGCCAGCCAGCCAGTCAGCCAGCCAGCCTGGCCAACCCGAAGGGCCAAACGGAACGGGCAGACGGTGGCGGCGGCAGAAGGATACGGAAAGCTGCCATGCAAAAACGGAACCCTCGACAAAGGGGGCCGAAGAGGGACAATCTTAACCCTTGCCTCGCGCTCGTTCGCCATTCACCGTTTGTACATTCCCCGTCTCTATCTCGCGCTTTCTTTCTCTCTCTCTCTCTCTCTCTCTCTCTCTCTCCGTATCTCTATCTCTCTGTGTCGTGCCGTCTTTCTCTGTCCTCCCTTCTTTCTAATCATCAAACGTTTCCCATCCCTTTTCATCGCAGGCACAATCATGCGCCAGCCGAGATTCTCTTTCTCGCCGTCGGCCGTCTCCCTTTGCCACACGCCACCGTGCGCCTCCAGCTCCAGTGGACGGTCTCCTTGTTCCAGTGGACGATTTTCTTTCCTTCTATTGCTTTGATTTCTTCAAAAAACCCAACGTACTCGGCGCGGTTCTTGCGCTATATAATGAACACACACGCGAAAGAAAGCCGAAGGAAAGAGGAGGAATGCGCGCCTCACTCGCTCACCAACACACACACACAGATGGTCGGACATTGGGCCGTCAGGGGGCCACCCCGCCGCCACCGTCGGGGCGAAACGTGCGAATTTTGATTTGCCGCACGGGAAAACGGAGAAGCGCGAGCAGGACGCGTGCAGTGAAGGGTTGACGACTGGGGGATGGTAACGGGAAGATGGATTGAATTCGCGTTTGCTTGCGGAAGAAGCTGGAAGGTATGTGGGGACCCCCTGGGAGGTGGCGGGAAGCAGGATTCTTATTGAGGCGGGGAAAGGATAGTGATGAAAGAGAAGGCGCAACAGAAGGAAAAGGATGCGGTGGAAACACGACACGCAATATTATGATGACCGACCGACTGTGTGCAATCTTTCTCTCTATCCCGCTCTTTGTCCATCTTTCCCTTGGTTGCTATACAGTGACGGTCGCGGGAAAAGGGTAAGTACACCGTGCTGCTGCTGCGTCTGTGTGTATTTTGTGTCTGTGCCCGATATTTATAGGGGAAGAAGACGCGTGCGAACAAAGCGACCAAGTTTAGTGAAATTCGCCAAAATGGGAAAGACAGAAAACATAAAATAAAAAAAAACACTACCGTTGCCAATGTTGATAAAACACAATATACGCTAAAGTCGGACGCTTTTCGCCGCTGATGGTGTTGTGTCAAACCGCGATGACAGCCGCGAAGCATCTCACGTACGGCAAAGTGTCAGTTTTTGTTCTTTTGGGTGTCCGGAGAAAAGGGGTAATTGTGCGAGAGAGGGCGTACAGTAGTGTGCGCGGGGGATGACAGTGTGTTTGTGATCTAATGTAATAAGGTTTGGCCCCCCCTTTTCCGTGAGCTCCAACCAAAAATGTGTGCCCTCGAGTCTACACGGATGCGATCACCACCACCAACTCATTCGAGACGCCGCATTCTCATCACCTTTCACTAATAGAAGAACAAAACCCCGTAGGTTACTAGATCACCGAACTCCCCCCGCCGGGTTTGGGGTGTATGATCCCCCCCCCCCCCGCAGAAAGAAAAGGCACATCGTTTCCCTACCGATCCAATCGTCCTGTTCTCTCGCATCTCCTCGCGAAAGGAAGTCCTGACGAATGCTTCGTTTGCCCTAAATGCTTCACTTCATCGTACCAACAACAGAAAAACACACTTAAAGGGCAAAATCACGAGGGACGGCCCCGCTGTAGCAAACACACACACGGAATTCGTACTCTCAATGAACGAACCAACTTTAGAAAAAAAAGGGGACATACACACACACACATTACAAACACTCACGCACGGTCGAGCAACTGTTGTCGACGGGGGTAGGTTTTTTGTCTAGATTCTTCCGCCGAAGAATTTGCACACCGAATATCCACCGCACACGGCCGGGACCCGTCGCCGACTGTTGCTGCTGCTGGTGTGACTGGGAAAAGGGCCGGTCTCCGTTTGGAGGAAGCCACGAGCGCGCCACCCCAAGAAGCCCACCCGGCGCAGTTGTGAGGAACAGACACGCACGAAGGAAAGAAGTAAGATGAAACTGCACAACACAAAAAAAAAAGCCGGTTCTCGGATTCTGCTGCGCTGCCTGCCCCAATATAAATGTATAGCGCAATGAGGGAATGTGAAGGAACTTACCCACCATCACGAGAGCGGCGGTTCAACGCAGATGTGTTATGACAACAAAAAAATCACGCACACATAAGGGCAGTATGCGAGACACACCGCCGCGAGGGACTAACGCATACCGAAACCATTTGGCGAAAGACGGCAGCAGCCCGAAGGACGGCCAGGCGGGGAACCGCGACGGAAAGGAAAGGTGGGGTTCAGAGATTGCATATGACCAAAGTTGAGCATGTGGTGGTGGTGGTTGCAAATCTGGCATTTGTGCAACCGACGAATATGACGCGTGACGCTCCTTCTTCTGTGGAGCCCGCATGAAAGAAAAAAAACCCGCGCGTTACACCAGCCCAGCCAGCATCAACGGGTATGCGTATACCCTGCTACGAGGGGGTCGTTTTGGTGCAGAAAAAGTGCGAGGGGCCACACGGGAAAAACACAGGGTGAGTTTTGGGTCCGAACCCTGCTGGAAGCTGCTTCAGACGAAACGCGCGAAATCAACCGACAGTTCTACTTGTGTGGAGGCTTTTTGCAAGAGTTTTCGGTGCGCACGCTACCACATCAATCAGTAGTCCTACACACACACACACAACGAACAACCGTGTGAACGTGACAGAGAGAAAGAGAAAGAAAGAGCAACAGAAGAAGATTGCAGAAAGATGCGAAAACCCGAAGCGAAAAAAAAATGCCGGTAGGTCATCATCGCGCGCACCGCCGAACATGTGCGAATTTTATGTAGCGGTGAGATTCGCGAATGGATGTGATGCGCGAATTTCATTACACACGGCCGAGCGACCGCCCGACGACGACGACGACGACGCGCGTGTGTGCGAATCCGCGAACCGTGAGCTCCGGATGGTTCGCGCGTGTGTACGTGCGAGAATTCGCGAATTTGACAGCCCGACGCTCCGCGATTCGCGAGTGCCCCGCGCGTGCGGTGCGGAGCGTAGCGTTTGGCACGTCGCGAAATAGCGGAACAGTTGTGCGAATTTCGGCGGTGGGTTATGATACGGAATGGATTTATTTCGATTCCGAAATCAAAATGCGGCCCAACTTTTCTCCATATACGACGGTTTGTCAGCTACCAGGCGCCTCCATCGCGCATTGATGTCTCTTTTCACGACTGTGCGATTTGGGGCGAAAAATGTGTTCGCGCATTCGCGTTCGTTTTTGAGTTTTTTTCGCAAATAAAAATAATTAAATGAAAAAGCTTGGGGTCGAAACATTATTTTCATTACTTGTTACTACAGAAACCACTCCGTTGTGAATATGGTGAAAAAATAAGCCGGAAAGAAAATTATAATAGTCGATGCAGCAAGTTAAATATAATTGTTGAACGTGCTTGAGTAAAAATGAAACTAAAAACTGTCTCCTCACTTCTTCTTCGAATGTCTCAGAATGTTGAAGTACAAAATGTGTGTTTCATGCTACGCCCTCGATCGCCCCTATTTTTGCCATCCCTAGCCGTGCGATCAAGCCTTTCCAAACGTCATCTTTTCGCCCCAGTCAAGACGACCCTCCCCAACGTCATCAACTTGACTGCGTGTGCTAGGCGAGGGTTGTCAATGGTAAAATCTACGATCGCGCTCCATCAAAGTGCTTTGTAGTTCGTCTTCCCGGTTCGTCGATCGGTTGATTGTCGCTTTGTTTTCCTGCAGCATCCCCGTGCACCCCGGTTCCTTCATACTGTAAACGCTGCTTGCCGTAAGCTAGTTGGCGCCGTATGTGTGTGTGTGTGTGAGTGTCTCGTGATTCACTGCACAATTATTCCCATATGCCATTCGAATGTTCCCGGTTTTCTCCGAAAGAAAGATCGGGATCTGAATACGCGCCACCTCACACGGCTAGCTAGCATGAAATCGCTTTGTTTTTGGGTTTCTAACGAAGCCCAGTTGATCGTATTGGTGTGTGCGATTCACGGACGAACGAAAACCAATTGCAGTGCGGTCACAACTTGTGCCTCTTCTCCGAGTGCATCGCGGAGTACAGGCGCACTCATTTGCACACGCCGCGCATCCCGAAAATGTAAAGCGAAAAATATGAAATCGGCCAGAGTGGAAGGGGACTCTGTTGTTTCTAGAGAGAGATGGAGAGCGCGTGAAGTATAAAGAACGAATGCACAACGAAACAGCGCAGAGCAGCGCAGCGACTGTGACAAGACGTGCGACTGTGTGAGAGCGCACCATCCGGGAGACTGCAATGCAACGGGGAGTGCAGTGATGGGGCGGCAATTGCATACAGCGGCGACCCATCAAAAACCACACAAACGTACAAACGCATACTAGCGAGTGGCTCATCACACACGCGCGCGATATGTGTGCGGACGAATGTGCAAATGGCTGCAACTTATGAGGCGACCGTGTGTGCACACCGCACAGGGAGGAGCGCGCGCGCCCTAAGGACGAATGCTGAGGTGTGATGCGATGCATCTATGTCCGACATTACGACACCATCGGCCGCCCCGGTGGTCGCAGTCTGTTTCCCGGTCGTGTGAACGCGGTTTCCCTTTTTTATGTTAGAGCTTAATAGGGCGCACGGTGGATGAGGCATGGAAATGCATTTCTGGTTTTCATCCCTCTTAATCCGAGGCTGATGGGAAGCGGAATGCTCCTAAAGCCCTGCCCGTGATCCCCGGGATGGTTAGACATAGGCTCACGTTCGGGGGAAAAAAAAAACCCCCGGTTTGCTCCATTTTCAAAACAGTTCCGCTTTTTCCCGACGTCCACATTCCATCACATAACGCTTTGAAAATGAATGGATTTTTTTACTTCCCCATTGCAGCTATCGAAACTCATCGACCTTTTCCGTGTGCGTGTGTGGCCAACATGGGGGAGGGTAGTGCCTTTCTAACTTGATTTATATCACACTCCCACCTCGGGTCGAGCGTCACCCCCCTTCGAGAAAGCCGGAGCTAAAGGTCCTCCTCGCCGCATACCGTAAGGCCACACTATAGGGAAGCCCTATAAAACTGGAACGCGCTGTCCTGTGTCGGTCGGTACATGTGGTGCCAAAGCCGGGACCACCAGTAACGCCACGACACACGCGACATTCGAGTGGGACCACATACTTCACGCGCGTTTGCCATTTTCTGCTCCATAACCTTCCCCGTTCTACCCGGTACGGCGATGTCTCACCCGGCCAAGGTTCCTCCACCCTCTCCGATTACGTAAAGCGCATACTGCAGTCGGGGGATGTTCTTGCGACACCATCGCATCGGTGCGCCGTCCTCGATTTACTGAAGTGCAGCTCTTCTAGAAGAAGGTGATACGAGCCAATGCAAACAAACCCCCCCCCCCCCCCCGGGAGGAGCGGGGCGGTGTGGTTAGGTGGCAGGCAGCAAGAGGAGCAGCAGCGGGTGCAGCAACGGTGATGTCATGCTCTAGCAACAGATGATACCGACGGCACGACTCGAACGGCGACAACAAGCTCTGCTCGAAAATTGCACATCTGGTTTGACTGAATGCACTGAAAATCGTCGACGGAGCATTCCACCCGTTCAACTCCAATGGAAAGCAGACTATCCACGCGTATAGAAGGTTGACGAAAGAACCCACAGAAAGAAAGAAACCTGCCGGACGGAGTCGCTTCCCCCGCGAGGGATTAGCCTCAATAGCACGTTTTGCCCTCATTTCCCATTTTCCCTCCATTCCGAAGGGCAGCCCTACACGCGGCTCGATTTTTCCGACCGAAGCGTGCAAAACAAGCCCGCTCACTTGAGACAGAAAACCGAGAGGAAGCTCAAGACGGTTGCACTTTTAATCGGCGGCCAGCCAGGGAAGCTGCGCGCATTGATAACGCAACAACTGGGAGATAAGGCACACTTCTACACATTCAAACCGTCCCCTGATGGGCGGATCATAGAGCCGTAAGCTGTCTCTCCTGGACCGTCAGGACCGTCACTGCAAATTTGTTTGCACGAAAAACGTACCACAAACGCGATGGAAAACGCCGGCGCCGGCGAAATGCGCTGCAAGAAAGCGCCCGCGTGAAGTGGCTGAGTTTATGTACACATTGCACATACGAAGCTAAACAGATTGTGCAAATACGGTACGAACAAAATGGCGTGCGGTGGTCTAGGGGCGTTGCTGCTTCCTTGATGTGACGGGTTGTGCCGAGTGCTCTGTTTAACACGGTTCCGCGAATGGCTGCTATATGTAGGTTAGCCATATGTGAGCCATGTGTTAGCCAATATGTTATATGCTCGTTATGATATTTGGTCCAGTGTGTGTTAAGTTGAGAAATCTGATATTGGACAAATTATTCATTGAAATTACACTGTCGGACATTAAAGGTTTCCTATCATTTCAATTTTCCCTCCGGTTTCCTCCATTTTAATGATTGCATGTAGTTTTTCATTATATTTGCAATTGCAGTATTTAAAATTCAATATTTTAATCGTTCTAGAAACTATCCAATCAACTGTAAGCCGGCCGTTATTAATTTCCCCGTTCTGGATGCCATTGAGAATACTTCTCTCTGGACAAAGAAGTCTATCCAGTCAAATTCCGGTATTTCCATCGATAAAACCTCGTCCCGTCACCCTAATTGATTGCGGACAATTTTCTTCAGACAATCCGGTACTACGACGTCCACAAAGAGGACTTGACGCAACGACTCAACGCATGACTGTTTCGCCTTGCGTGCGTTAGCAACACGATGGCCATGCCGATGTCATTCAATTTCCATTTAGCAATTGCACAACGATGGCCCCGATCTCGTCTAACATGGCTAGGGCTGGTCGGATACCCGCTCAAGGCCATCCCAACTCGTTCCGCGGCCAGTCCTCCAACTCGTCCGTCCAGTTTTGGCTCAAGTAAACGCGCAAATGCATCGCCTCGTTTCTCCGGCGCAGTCGATTGGACATGCAACTCGCTAGCCGCTGCCGGCCAATTGCAGTTGCAGCTGCACGTTCGTACCGCGATGCACCCGATCCCCCCTGCTGCGGGTCCCCTCCGCAGCGAGTGCAAAGACACGCTCCCGGTGCAAAGATGAGACCTTTCTAGAGACACCCCTCGGTTGGCGACACACCCAGCGACAGTGAGACGATGATGAAATGCAGTACTCGAGAGTCGTCGGACACACTGCAGGCCTCGATATCGCCATTACTTCGCATCGTTTAATCATGATTTTCTTGGGCCACTTTTTGCGTTATTAACACGGGCAGAAACTACTTCATAGAGTTGCTAATTGGGATTATTATATCACGATTCTGCCAGTGGTTTATTGCTGCAGATTTTATTCGTTTTCAACGGGCCATTCTATTCCTTTGCTAACGAGCGGTGCTACAAAGCTGCAGCTGCTTTCGAAAGGTGGAAAAAGGCCTCGCCATTTCCATCGATTTTAGGACGGCACTAGGGGCGAGACTAATGTTACCTCTAGGCTTACAAGCTAAGGGTTTCTTTCACACAAGAACACTGCCACTGCCTTAATCCAATACCGAGTATCGTACCGACCGATGTTAGGATAGGAGAACCACCACATATGGACATGGAAAATCTGTTGAAGCCAGTACTCACCTTGAGCAAAAATTTACCGGTTACTATTTGTAGAGCTTTTCTAGCGACCAGTGGAACCGCTGCACTTTTCTCGACGGATGTCGAAGGTTTACTGCTGAACTCGACTCGGCGCACTGTTTTTTTTTTGTTTTTTTTTGGGTCACTTGTGTTACTTTTACGTTTTCTGTTCTCTGCCTCACAGAAGGGTTTGAGTTTGTTGGAACTGGTCTATGTTGAACAATTTCACCTAGGGTACACCGGAGTAGTATGAATGTTAGTGTTTTTTGTTTTGTTTTTTTGTGTGTGTGTGTTCCGAAACTCGGTCGTTTCAGCAGCGGCACCGTCGGAACAGTACTAATTTTCCGCCTATATGAAGATGAAGGATGATGATCGAGACGGCGCTTGAATGCTACCTCCGATGGTATCCGAGTGAGGATGATGGTTTGTGAAATTTTGCTTCCCGGTGATGGTGGTGGTCGTGGTGGTGATAACAAAACAATTTTGTTTGCATTCAGCGAAGGATGCGAAGGGTGCCGAATGGGTATTTGTTTTTCCTTTTCGGGCTTTTTCTTTTTTGTTGGTTTAACGGCCGGTAGTTATTTAATCTTTCGGTGAGACTTTTGAGTTTTTAAACCAATGCCAATCCTCTTTGCGGTGTACGACAAGCGGCAGCACCCGGACGTGGAATACATTGAGGCGGAGAGGCACCCGTCTGCACAGCACTAGTAGTAGTACAGGCAGCCGCTGGCGCGCTCGCTTCCGGCACGACGTGCAGCAGCACCCCGCGAACCGAGTACGTGTTATCCCTGCCGCCGCAGCAATCTAGAGCGACCCCGCGGTGGTTGAGCGCGACACTCGATCACGTGGCCGCTGTCGGACTGCTCGAATGGTGCGCTTCGGCGACGCTAGATGGCGGTGTTTCAGGTGCGCGCGCCACTCCACTACTTCGGGTTTCGCTTCTCCGCAGCAGTACTCGTAGTAGTACACCGACGGATCTCTCCGTTGCTCTCTGTCTCTCTCTCTCGGTCCTGCCCCCTCGCTCTTGCTTTCTTCATAAACCTTGCCCTCCCCGCGTCTCACATCACACTGGCAAACTAGTAGTAGTGGGCTATGGCTGTTATGTAGTTTAGCACGCGAGCTTAGCACAACTCGACCGGGCGACTTTGCAATAACTGTTCGAATGCGCACAAAAATCACTCGTTTTTTAAACTTGTCTGCTGTTTTTCTTCGCTTTATGAAGGCCTTTTTTTTCGCTTCTTCAAACTTTCCACCGAAATAGTTGTACTACTTTGTCAGCCCGATTTCAAATGCCGCCGAACTCGATGGTCGGAGTTCGATTCTCACGCGCCCGCAGACTTCGCTGGACGTTGTATCATTTTCCACGCGGTTTTCCTCGCGCTGTTTGGCACCGCAACCGTACGGCCATATATGGGATGTATTCACGCGCTTGGTTGCCGTCGTGTTGTTCACTCACATCGAAGCACACACGCGCGCGCGCCCGCCCCCGCGCACACACAGGACACACGCGCACCGCCCGTATTTCCGTTTTCCGCCGAAAGCACTCGTGTGCGCCGCGCGCACTATATATACTCTAACACTACGCACTACTGCTCGGTGTAACACTGTACACACATTCCTAATCGATAATGCACTAGTAAAGCCTGTCGTCAAGGCCTTTTTCGGGCACTGTGGGACACACTACTGCGGTAAGTGCGCGGGATGTGGAGATAGTTACATAAGAATGAGCTGCCCGTTTGAAAATCTCATAAACTTTGAGAACGGGATGTGAAATTTAATTATTGGTTCTGCCGTCGTCGAGGCCTACTGCCACCTAGGGTTTGGGCCGCCGTTTTCTTGTCCTGCTTGATCGTGTGCGGTGTTCGCACGATGTGTGCGCACGAGAGAATGCGCCTGATTTGTGGCGACGGGGAAAATTCCGACCGCTGCCAGGATGCGCCGGGCCGGAAGTGCCGAACCGGATTTAAGGACGATGTGAAATCGCGCGCTGCACGCACGCATGCACTCACGCACACTGCCTTCCGTTGCAATGTGAGCTAGTGGGGACGGCGGGAGATGCCGAAGGAAGGGATAAGGATAAGAATGAAAAAAATCCGGAAAGCGGGTAGTAACTGTTTTGCCTCAATTCTGTACTATTATGGACCGGATGGCTGCCCGGGCGGTGATGATCGTGACGACCGTGACGGTGACAATGGCGGCGGCGGTGGTGTTGGTGGTGGTGCTATTGCTGGTGAGAGTTGGGTCCCGAAACACATTTTTGAAACTATTGCATGCTGTTGCTTTTTTTTTCTGTGTGCGCCTTTTTTTTCGATTTCTCTTGTTTTTTTGTTTGCACTTTGATTTTGGTGTAGTAGTAGTAGTAGTTGTTGTTGTTAGTGGTTAGTGTAGGTTGGCCGAAACATGTTTTTGATTTTCTATTGCATCGCACTGGGGTGAGAGTGAGGTGGGGATTGAAGGAGAGAAGTGATTAGTAGCTGCTAAAAACGATTATTTGGTGTGAGAATGTGTGTGTGTGTGTGTCTATTAAATGGCGGATGAATTTTCACCAAGCAAACGACGAATGCAGTGACAAGGATGTACAGAAGGATACTACACAGACGGGAGAGTCGGTTGGGGTATTGGGGGGTGTGCTGGGGGTGTTAACGCTGATTTCTTCACTAAGGTTACGTTTCCGGATGAAAGGTCGTCACGCAAGGCGGAACTGTTCGAACGCAGGGATTGATTCGAGTGTGGTATGTTCTTTCGATGACCGCACTGCAAGTTGTGCTGCAGTTGTGCGACGGCGTAGTTGCACTTCAACACTGAAACTGAACTCGGCCGTTCTCCCCGCCGCGCCCGTTGCTTCACGGTAAGCGCGAACAGGCACACACACACACACACACAATCACACACACGCACGCACACACTTAACGTGAGCCTTGGAGTGTCTTGGCCACAACAGAGCACTGCTCGAACGCCGTGATCGACGGCACGATTCGTGCACCTATTCGAGCAGGCCGCGAGATGGCCGTCGGCAGTCGGTGCATCGATCGATCGTGCCCTTTGGCTTGTAGGGTGGCAGAGTTTCAAGCGTGTTCTATTCGTTGCCAACACGTTCCGTCATGCATCATCAACTAGCACAATGTTTCTACGGGTGTGGTGGAACTGCCCCGCCGGTAGGCGTTTGTGGAGGATCTTCAGTCGGCATGCCGGACAGCATTTCTTCCGCGCACTTGCAGCCGCGTTTTTCCAATCTCTCGCCACACTTTCACGGTTCGTTTTAAATCGTTCCTCCCATTCGAACGGACCACACTTGTGCACGACACCCCGGAAAAACCGGAATGATGGAATGTGATAAAAAAAACAAGGACCTCTCCCAACATTCCGGCGAACTGACTGAATCGTGTGCGTACTAGGAAAAAAAAACCTCCCCACCACACGGACCCCAACTCGGAAGCAAAGAATGGGAAGGGCCAGAAACCGACGGTGGCGTAACGATGCGAAAGTTTGTTCTAAAGGGTGACTGCCTGTGGACACACAACACTTTTCACCCCACACTGACCAGTACCATCAGGATCCTGCGGCGTGATCCCTGGCGCCCGGCGAAGAACATGGGGAACCGTTTTTTTTTTTGTTTTTTGTACGGTTTCTCTTCCCGAAAACTGAAAAGTTCGAACACATTGCCCTTTCATTCTTGGCCTTCCCGATTCTCCCGTGTGTATCAACCTATTCCGTTTGTTTATTTGTTTGTTTGTTTGTTTGTTTTTTTTTCCCCTCCCCTATCGCGCCGTTGTTATACTTGAACATTTTCCATACAGTGCCGTGTGTTTCTCCGCCCGTCGTACTGCGGTGGTCGTTGTTGCGCGCTGCACTTTTTTTACTGTTGACTTTGTTTGCCGACTTTTTTGCCTTTTTGCTGCTCTTTTGCTAAATTTATCTTCAGCAAAGCTGGGTTGCTTTTTATTTTATTAAAATTTTTAACGCTCGCTGTTCGGCAGCTCGAGCTATCACCAGCTAACACACTGCGGCCTACAGTCGCGGGCCGTCCGTCTCTTCGTGCCGAGCACACACCGGAGGGAACCGAACCAACCAAAAACACACAAACAAAAAAAAAACAAAAATTATATAGAACTTGTATGCGGATGCAACGCGACGGCGACGACGAGGACCACGACTCGATTGCTCGACGTTCTTGATCGTCCGCGTTTAACTTTACTAGTGCACCGGTGTATGCGAAAGCGCCTCGTCAAGACCGTGGGTTTTTTCGCCGCGAGAAGCTCTCGCGCCATTCCAACACAGACGACGGACGTCGTCGTCGTCGTCGTCGTTCGGCCGCTCGCCAACACACGCACACACGGCCACACACACGCAAATATAAGCGCAGGGGGAATGTATGTTTGCCCAACGGGTGCAAGAGGGAGAGAAAAAGGGAATATATATAGGGAAGAAAAAGGCAGCGAAGAAACGGGACCGCGCAGCAGAGGCATATTGCTGCAGCAGGAGGAGATCGCTAATGTGTGTGCGGCGCTGCGAGTGCAATAGGAGCGGGGTCCCCGTGTGTCGCGCCCGCCCAGCAGCGGCCCTTATTGCGTGCGCCACGCTGTATGCAGTTCCTGCGCCGACACCAATACGCGAGTGGGGCCGAGTGCAGCTGCGCTTGTATTGGCCCCGGGGAGTTTTTCTTGCGTTTCTTTCGATCTTCTATTGCCGCTTCGCTCGCTCACTGTGTGTCGCGCGAATTTGCGAATTCGAAAGCCGCGTGCGTGGTGGTACCGACGGTGCGCTCTACTTGTTCCTCTTATTATTACGCGGTACTGCCATTATTGTTATCACGGCGAGGCAGGAATGACGATGCACACACGATGCTCGCGCAGCGGGCACAAACACTTGTGCAGTTGGCGGTGTTCGATTACGTTCCCGTACCGTCGCTATGCGCAATGCAATGGGAAGTGCATCCGCACTTTGGGAGCATGGGAAAGGGAACCGGCGGGAGGGGGAGGGAGGGGCGCTCGGTTGCATTGGGCCAGATTGAGTCCGGGAGGTTCCGGCTACCGGCAGGCCGCGCTGAATGTATGGGTGCAGCTTAGTGCTACCGGGTTAGCAAAAAAGGCGGCGAGGAATGAAGTAAAATAAGCTACGCGCCCGATCCGATGCAGTTTTCCTTCCGTTCCCAGCCCGCCGATGCATTTGGTGGAGCATGGAAGGACCGAAAAATCGAGAAGATGGATTACGAAATCGACAGCAGAGCATCGAATGGAGGCGCATCGTCCCCCGTACGAAGTCGTGTGTGCAGCACACGAATTGCCACAAAACGCCCGCAGTGTGAGTGTTCGCATGCTCGATTGCAACCATTAATAGCTGTCTTGGCTGCCCGGGCTGCAATTGGATGCAGTTCTTCGTCAAATTATTTGTCTTAAACCTATCCCCTCTTTGTCCGTAATCGCACGCTTTTGATTAACTCGAGTTTTTCCCTGTTTTTTTTTTGTTCGTTCATCGCTTCTACGTAAGGCAAGGGCGATGTTCTCGCCGAACGCATTGCACACGGGTGCATTTATTACAATCGCCAATGCACCACCACTGCTACGCAAGCGCACACATAGGGGGGACGGGGCATGCCCCCCCCGGGTTGGGGGGAGGGAGCATGAAACGGGGCGTTTAGGTTTAGAAGTGAGCTTGATCGTACGATCGTGCCGCACGCACACACGCGCACCCGGTACACGGTGCTGCAATTGCATCGCTGCACTTATGTGCCCTCCAAACCTCGCCCACCCCACCCTGGCACTTGCCCGCCTCTTTGGCGAACCACGTCCACGAGGAACACCCTTCTGGAAGCTGGCGCTGTCGGAGCAAAGCATGGAAGGATTGAAAATGGGACTTTTTTCGCCGCTTCCGCTTTGTCCTCTTTCGTACAAAATAATTACTGTTTGTTTCGATGCATTTTTTTTTAAGTTTTAAACAAAGTAGGGACAGTTTGTAGATGTGTTGTTGCAGGTTTTTTTTCTTCTTATTCTTCTATCCTAAACATCGTGGGGTCATGCACCCCTGGCTCGGCTTTCCGCGGGAGGGTAATCGAATGCGTGTAGAAAAAAAAAGACACACAACTAAAACACCTCATTCCACCACGCGTTTAGGGGCGCATCTAACTAAGGGAGAAATAAAATTCCTAAGGTAGAAAACCGCATAACCACCGGCTTCGTTCGAGGAAAACTTCCACTCTAATTGAAGGGTCGGTGGCACGAGTAATTGTTCAAATGGTTTGCTTTCGCTTTTTTCTCTTACAACTTTTTTTGCTCACTGTCTCTCTCTCTATCTCTATCTCTCTATCACTCTGTCGCGTGTTCTTTCAGGTAATGTGTGTGTGTGTTTTATTTGTTCATGTTTCTGGCCAACACTGACAACATGTGCAACCGGGAGGGTGGTTGACCAGAATTGTGCCCCTCGGGAGGCACCCCTCACGTTGTGTCATAATCGTATCGACGAACCAGTCCTGGCACACGGACCCCACAAGGACCCTCAAGGCTCGGACCAAGTGGACCAGAGAGGTCCGTGGAGGGGTGCGGGGTAACTTTTTTAATAATATTTTCTGGGCTCGTTCGAGCGCAGAGTCCACCGAACGAGAATTCGGAGGTTAAGGTGTTTGACCTTAAACAGGATCTCGATAGTTTGAATTCTTAGGATGAGGCCACGTTCTGGTTTGAGCAGGGAACAAGTGCAACGATCTATGTTCTACCCTTCGATGTAATGGATGAACCTTTTAGGGTTTTCTAATAAGATTAAACGAAAGGGGTCTAAAACTTAAAATAAAAATAATACGACATAACTTTAGACTCTTGCGCAGCTTTTTTAGCAAACATCCAACAGCAATAAGCCATCTTTCTCTTCCTTTTTAAATTGCGTCTCTGTTCTGGAGAGACCACAGGAAGCAACGCCAGGCAATCGCTGCACCGATCGTTTGCTCTCGAATTACAGCGAAGTTTTAGTCAATTGCATCACTTTGCGTCCCTCTTTCCTTCAGTCCTTCACTATTCCTCACTCTTTCTCAATGCCTTTCTTCGTATTGGTGGTTCCCCGAGCCGGACCTGCAGTAGGTCCTGTACATGGCACCACTACGTACAGCGTTTGGCCCGGAGGTCCACAATCTGGTGCTTCTCGTGTACACCAGAAGTAAATCAAAACTCTGTCCTCCAGCTCCAGCCTTTGTTCGAGTTTATTTCTAAAATCTCCTTCCCACCCGTTCCCCGGCTTCCCACCCCATCGCGGTCCAATCCGTTCCGTTCGAAAGTACCAACTCCTTCGAACCATTGCTTCGCTACCCTTCCCCGCCGAACTCCGAGCGAACCAGTTTCAGCGAGCGTATTCGATGACGCCCGGCCAGGGCTCAGATGAAATGTCTTACTTTCGCAGGAAGACTCGGCCCGGGCATCCGCGCGGTGTCCGTTGGTGGCGGCAGTGCGGCTTCTTCGAGGCGAACAAGCGGAAATGGTCGTCCTGAGCCTGGCTGCAACAGATGGAAGTGCTGTTGAAATGAAGAAGAATGGAAGTTTCGCCAGAGCCGCACCGAGGGGATTCATTGCAGGGCGCAAGGAGATGCACAAAGATGCATCCAGCATTCGCAAGAATGGTTTGTACAACGTAGCTCAATCATAAATGATCACTTAAAACCAACGGATGTAGAACATGGAACAGTTTTCAGTTGGAGCCACTTTTTAGTAGTTGGAGCCCACTTTTAGGGTTGGAAAACAGATTAATTTTGAAACGTTTCTACGCACTTTAATCGCTATGGCATTACCCCTGCATTACCCCATTGAGCACGCACACACTTCGCACATGTCCTGAATAAAAAAAATTAAAAACTCTCAAGAATAATCGCCAGTAAAAACGAGTGAAGCGTACACGAGGAGAACCAAACAAAGCGATCATCATCATTCACCCAATATCCTAGCCAAGTGCCTGCCCTACGATGGCAGTCAGTGGCATTTGTCCTGTTGTCCTGCATCCGGTTCGTGATCCTTTACCTTTAACCGTGTGACGATGGAGGAGAAGTTATTTTAGTTTTTTGGCAAAAAAAAAATACAGATCTCAAAGTTACAGAAGAAGAAATGTAATTCAGACTCTACGAAAAGACGGAGGTTGGGACAAAAGACAGAAACAAAAAAAATACGTTCTTCTCGTTGTACGATCGTCGCAGAACGTACTTGAGGTCAGCCTAGGTCTGAGCCTGAGTCGACAAAAACGCCAGACCCGCGAGAATAAATCGAACGAAAAAATTGTCGCCAGCACCCGTGAACACATGGAACTACGCACGGAGAGAAGAAATGCAGAACTTTTAAAAAGCAACATGCGAACGCGGACGCGACCTTAGACGGGCAAAGCATTTGCCACGGGCTCACGCGAAGAGAGATGCAAGATTTATTGTCCTATAAAAAAAAGAAGCCGTTTGCCGATTTTTCGTACGCCTCTGTTCAACTTGATTTTATTTTACTCCTTTCGCTCCCTCTCTCTGCCTGTCTCTCTCTCTCTCTGTCTCTCTTCACCTTCCCTCGTTGCGCTTGTCCCCGCCGTGCCCTTTATCTTTCGCCGTCGTCTTCCAGTTGTGCGCGCGTCTTCTTCCCCGGCTTCCTGGGCTACCGGGATCGGGTTTTTCGGGCTGGACATTGCGGCCCGGCACTTTCAGGTTCGGCACGTCCCTGCGTCCAGCGGCCAGGGGAAGGGAATGGGCAAGAATCGAATCCAGAAAGACACATGATGCGTACGGACGACGGACGAGGGAAAGAGACGGACCCCCGGGAGGGGGGGGGGGGGGGAGGACTGCGGAGACGGCGATGCATTGAGAGTGTCACATCGAGAGCGAGAAGGGTTGAGGAGCAGGAACTTGTACTTATTAAATCTACGCGGAACCTCAACTGGTCAACTGGAGCGTCTATGAGGAAAGGCAGGAGGGAGATGCAGAGGAGCAAAGACACACACAAAAAAAAATCGCTCGTAAAAATGGGCTGAAGAGGGGGAAAGGTACGGCAAACGCAATTCCTGTTTTTATTCCCACAGATTTCACCGGAATAATGAGATGACATCCAGCGCGGTTCCAGCGTGGAAGATGATCGTCGTTGGCCGTTCTTGGTCGTCGTCGTCGTCGTCGTCGCCGCCATCATCGTCATCGGCAGCATCATCGGTGGAGTGTGTTTGTGTGTAAGCGTAAAGATGCGCGGTGTTGCAAACGTTTTCGGCCAGTGTCCTTCTGGAGAGCGAAAATGGTTCAGCAAATCGTTGATCGGAAGTTGATGTAAGGCAGGAAGGAACTTTCAACAGGAAAGAAACTCGCACGCACACAGAGACAGGGAGAGAGAGCTGAACGGATGGATCATCATAATCATCCCGAACGGGAGCGTATAATGTTGCACATATGTTTATTATTCCGATTACACCAGCCAACCTAGCGCGGCCAGCGTTCGGTCGGCATCGGTTTTCCGCTCGGCCAACACGCTGGGAGTTCCGCCACGGAAAACTGTACAGCCTTGAGGGGGAGGGGAAGCGCGGGCCGAGGGGCAGCGCTGGAAGACGATCCGCGTAGCGGCGCTCGGTAAATAAATAATGCATTCGCGGCGTCTTGGCAGCGGGCTCGCCGGGGGTATGATTAATCGATTTGCGTTTCCCATCTGCGCATCGGCGGAAAAACCCCTCGAGCCCGATCGAGCGATCCGGCTGCCGAAAGGGCAACCAGGCTTAGTCAGCGAGCCACACAACGACACCGGCTCGGTGTCGTCTTTCTCGCCACGCTGTCGGGCGCTTCCTGTCGCGCCAACGGTCATCCTTGGTTCAGGCCGCGAGCCGCACGGCTTTCGAGATGGCGATTTTCTCTCTTCCGGTGCGGCCGCGGGAACCGAACCTGAGCTTCGGCGAGCGCGGCGCTCTTGTGGGCCCCTGCCTCCCGGGTTCACACCAGTTTCCGCCTGTAATGCGAGACCGCGCACGGCTTTTCCCAGGCCGAAGAAACTCCAAACATCATGCACCTCGACTGGCACTGGTCGGTCCGACCATTCGCAATTCCACCCC
>JAOEFI010000003.1:4042227-4060373 GCA_034621735.1 Anopheles plumbeus | reverse complement strand
ATGCACGAACACATTTACGGCGCCTTGCGTGGTCGAACGGCGAAGCAGAGAGAAAGAGAAAGAGAGAGAGAAAGAGAAGGTACCACCGCCAAACTATCATTTTATGTTAAATATATTCATCTTGCGACCCCGGACTGCTGCATAATGTGTTGCTAGCCTGAAGGATTTTGCGTTGCGCGCTGTGTAGGTCTTATATGTGCGATGTTTTTTTCCCGTACTATCTCCGCTGTCCATTCGGAATGCGATCTGTGGTCCTTCGCCCTGCAGGGCTGCTTCCTGTCGAAGTGTTACCGCGAAGCGAAGCGTGAAAATCTGCATCGGTGAAGAATCTGGGCGGAGCAGCAGCTCGACAGGCAGACAGATAGTCCGCGATCTGTCTCAGCTTCTGGCCCTCGCTCGGACCACGACATTTGCCCGGTCGTCTCCTGTTGATCTGTTTCCGCTTTTCCTTTCACAGCCAGACCGACTGACCACAGCCAGCACCATTAGGCAAGGATGCGTGGAACGCTTCCAGTAGGGCAGGATGTGCAAGAATACACACATTTTTCCCACAACTCTCCATCACGGGGAGCACGCACGGTGGAGGGTATGTGGCAGGCCGAGGATCAAGCAGAATCCGTGGATATCCTTGCGCCGTCGATGTGTGCTGTCCAAGGCCCATTAAATGCCATCTTGGCCGTGTGTGTGTGTGTGTGTGCGGTGGGGAGGAAAATGAAATAAAGCAGATAAAACAGGCCCAAAAAACAACACAGCACGTCATAAAACAACACAAAGAACCAGTAGAGCGTGCGATTGTGCCCTCGCAGCGAGAAGATCCTCCGTACGTTGGACGGGTCTCGAGCACCAACCAGGAGGAAATACATATTTGTTTTAGCCGCGTTGCTCCGCTATTTGCCCCTTAACCGCGAACGCAATCGCTGCTTCTCGGATGCTCCTTTCGGAGGTCCCTGGAAAACCGAAACCGTGTGAGAGTGCACGAAGGATAAACATTTGCGCCGGTTGAAAATAAAATACCGCAAAAACCCGCTGCCCATTTCGTAGCGCTCGAAGCGATGCATGCGATGCTACTTCTCAACTGCGCCCCGCGTCCTGCCTCGGCAGGGTCGAAACCTCGGACAGGAAGTGAGCTGCGATCTTCCAGACAGGGAACAACAAAACGGCGGCGACGGAATTACGAATGGACGATGACTAGAGGCAATGGATGAGCGTATGATGAGTAATTAGTGGGTAACAGGAGACTCCGCACCGCCTCACGTTCGACGCCAGGACCGACAGTTGATGATTTAACCAATAGCACCGTCTTTGGTCTTTCACTTACTTCACAGGGGATGGCTGAACGGCAGATGTCAATTTCGGTTAGCGCCGACATCGGCGGGACTAATTCGAGTTTAATGGTTTTTGTGGCAAAGGAACGGTGCCCTAGACTTGTTCATAACTGCGACAAAAGGGTAGAAGAAATGGAAGCCTTTGAAATGTTTACCTGTCCAGAGGCTGCTAGATCGCTCTGAAAAAATCGCATTCAGCTGTATTGATCTGTTTATTAACGTGGCGCGACCGACTGTATCCGAACATGTTGTAACTGATACGGATCAGAAAACCTAGCACCATACAATTCCTGAGTTCATAGCTAGCGTAACAAAAAAAATAGAACCACGAAGGTGTGCTCTACCGTTTGACCCCAGAACCCTTCTCATGGTAAAAGGTGTCGAAAACACCCGTTTCAAAGAAAGGACCATTTAAAACCAGTTAACCTTAATTAACCGAAAGGTCCTAGGGTCTTTGGGTCGGTTTTGGAAACGATTCCTCACTGACGCGGATGGCTACGCATGGGTATACGTCCTCGGTCAAAGTGTCACTGAGAAGGCACAAGTGTACGGGTCCCGAAAAAAGTCCCCTTCTGTCAACGGCAAAAAACTAGTTTGTCGCACTATCCGTAGAAAGGAGCATGAAATCAAAAAACGACAACCCAATCGACCCATTTCAACCTACGTGCCGTGGCCTGCATGCACTCCTGGCAGGTCACATCCCTCTCTAGCGATCACCGGCGAGACGCCGGAAGTACTTGAGCCTTCACTGTCTCGATGTGCTTTTGTATACCGTGGTCGCTCCGTGTGACCGATCGCGAACCGTCCGACCGCTCGGGAGACGGTGGTCAGCCGTTTCTTGTCCTTGTACGCCTTGCATTGGGAAACGAATCCTTTGGGCGAAGTCCATCGCTCTCGCTCTCTCTTTCTCTCTCTTTCCTTATCTCTTTCGCCCTCTTTGACGACAGCCAGGGCTCATCTTTCAACGGTTCCCGTTTGTGCTGCCGATGTTTGGTGCTGAAAGGGTATCGGGTTGTATATTGTCCGTCCGACAAATAGACCTCTCGGACGTGATAGCGGCACTGTTCGTATGGGCGAGAAAGGAAGAAATAATAATAAAAAAAAAACCATTTTCTCATGCAACTCACCGAACGGCGTTGCCCATGGCAGCCGCAAAGGAGCCATAAATCAAAAATAAAGCAAAAAAAAGGCTCCTCGCAAACAGGGAAGGCGCAGAAACAGAACAGGAGCACAAGATCATGAAGCAAGCAAAACAATAAAAATAAAAAGACTGATAGCGCAGGAACGAAGGACGATGGGCAGTGACAAACAGAGCACGGTGTACGAAGCATACCGAAGAAACGAACGAGAGATCCCGTCCGAAACGGTGTACCATTTTGGCTAAAAAGGAAGAGAGCGGTGGATAAGTAAATGGCAAACGGGTAAAATTTATTCATTTCCTATTTGTATTTAGTCTTATGCGATTGAACAAAACAAATCTGTCCTCTCCTGCCCGCTTGACGATGACGATGATTCTCTGGTCAGCCAAGTCGGTGCTGCTGTGCCGAACTCTTAGGCGAAAGCAGGCGGCTTAGGTCAGCGGAGGGAACAACGCAGGAAGCCGGCCGGTTGAAGAGGGGCGCGGCAAGGTGGGATGAGCTGAGTACCGGAGAAAGAGGGTGAGCTGAAAGACACTGGCAAAGATACGAGTTTTGCCAGATAGTGAGGTGTCATCTTGCTGCCCGGAATGCCCAATTCCCTTTCGTAGTCTGTCGGATGCAATGGTCAAATTACCGAAGCCTGGGTGCCTGCGCTTGTGTGCACTTTTGCCTAAGGAGCAGCGTCAACCGCGCAGAAAGACCTTCCATAAGACGATCGAGGCGAGCATCACCAGGAAGTGTGTCAACAAGCAGAAACAGCATTTAAATTTCAATAATAATGCAGCGAGGAGATGTAATTGTTTGATGGTTCTGGTGCTAATGGTGAGGACATTTCCGCCAGGTCACCCCTTCTGGTCCAGGTGCTACTGGTCAATAGATTAGTAGAAATTCGATCAGTTCCTCGTTATCTTTTGATGGTACTGATTTTGGAGCAGATATAAGGGCGTGAGGTATGACAAAAGAGTAAGGGTGAGGGCTCAAAAATGTTCAGTTCCTTGCGCAAAAACTGGACTGGTCAACTTCTACCTTTCGTATGCTCAATGTGTTTGAGTGTTTGCCTAAACCAGTTTAGTTATTTCTTTCAGTGTTTATCCGCAATCTCTTAACCAGTGCTTATTTCCGCATGTCTGCAATAAATATACTGAATCCTGGATATGTACTTTTTTTTTTGATCTGCAAGAGTAAAAGCAAGTTTAATAAATCGTCTAGTTTTTGTAACGATTCGGCAGCTTGAACACGGATCTACCTTGTAGTTTCAGTTCGCATTTATGAATTTATCGCATCATGCCCAACATGGTATAATCAACTCAACAACGGTTAGGTTTTTAAATAACACATCGCGATCTGCTCGAAAAACTCAAATCTACAATTTTTGAAATATGTCAACGAAACATTTCACGAATTGGAAGCGCGTGTTTGCACTTTAGAAGCCCTGGCGGTTATGTCATTCTTCTGTTGACGCATTTAAATCAGCTGTCATGAACATGCATTGCAAATAAGTATAAATAAAAATCAACACTGCCGCGGTGTGCAGGTCGTACAATCGGCCGTAACTGTGAATACTCTACCGTGTCTTAATGGGTTGTTGATATTTGCTTTTATCATTTGACCTCCGGTCCGGAATACTGTGGTGCTATCGATAAAAATAGGTTTAGTGTGGAAACGGAAACAGTCGCACTCCACAGGGATTCGCAAAAACCGAGACCTTGAATCGTCGTCATTTCAGTCGTCATCATTTGAATACTAGCGGCAGCTTGTGGAGGTAAGCATAATCAATCTCTTCTTGGTTATACGATTACGCAACAGATGCTTTCATTTAAGCTTATTGCTTCTTGCGTTCATTGCTTTGATTGAATCAAAGATAATTGGAAACGCTGAGTTTACTGATTTCTTATCATCGGTTTCCGTCTTCACAGGATCCATATTTTGAGCACGATGGCAGCATTAGGTCGAAAATTTTTGAACAACCTGAAAAGCAAAGAGTTTCGGGACTACTTGATGAGCACGCACTTTTGGGGTCCGGTAGCCAACTGGGGTATTCCTATTGCTGCGATCGGTGATGTCCGGAAAGACCCGAAGATTATCTCCGGCACTATGACGACCGGTGAGTAGCGTGTTAGTAATATGCTCCACAAGGCCGCCAAGCATCAGCTCATGAGTGTCTGGTTTTGAACCGATTTTAGCTCTCTGTCTGTATTCGATGATATTCATGCGCTTTGCATGGAAAGTTCAGCCGCGAAATATGCTCCTCTTCGCTTGCCATATCACGAATTTCACTGTACAAGGAATCCAAGGTGGACGGTTCATTGAATACCATCATCTGGGAGGCAAGGAAAGAATCCAGAAATCACAGGTGCAACAAGCTGCCTAATGCTAGACCGCCCGCAGAGCAGGTCGATAGATACATCACGTAGCTCGAAATTGAATTTAAATAGAAAAAGGCTAACGAAGTGAGCGAGAGCGGGAAGCTAGGATGGATGGAACGCATTAAAAAAATATCTAGCAACTCGTGCAATGAATCTTTGAATCAACAGTCCATCACAACGGGAGTGCTGCAATGAAAAAACAAAAACAACTGAAATCAGCATGATACATCTAGTTGATACGATGTGTGAAACAATGGTGCTCAAGAGGAAGACCACTCTTACGAAACGGGGTGCAAAAGGAAACGTTACACGGGATAAATAGTACCTGTCGGGAAATACCGTTCGAAGTAGGAACACAGTGTTTAATGTAGATATATTTTTACAATCCAACAATCGTATTCGATCATGCTACTACTATTCTAGAGTATGTGGTAGCGCTTTCGATAGAGTAGGATTTATAGGAACACATTTTCAAGCCACTTTTACGCACGCATACATTTTCAGGCGCACAAATAACTTTACAAGCAAAACCTGTGGTTATTAGGAAATATACATTTAGAGTAACAGTGAGCAGTAGCAGCAGTAGTTGAAAAATTCACATAGCATAAACGGATACCAAATCCTGCCTATACCCGCACTTCCTGAAAAACTAACTTCCTGTTCGATGAACTTCCCGATTGGAGTAAAATGTACCCCTCATGATGTTCCGTTTCCTGTTCCGTTTAAAACTATGGCTTTTTCACAGAGTTGAGCGAGGCTAGATCGGTGACGGTGTTGAGAGCTAAAGGAAGAAATGCCAAAGTATACTATATCAGAATCAGCAAAGAATCGTTCTGCATTGAGCAGCTTTTGCAAGCATGACACGAGTCGGCGTTTCACATAACTACGAAGCTACGAAACAAAATCAACATTCTGTGGTGTAACATTCTAGTACAGGGTTTAATTTTCTCAAGGATCATCAGATGAATCATTGGAAAAAATATGGGGTTCTATTTCGACTACGATTTGTGTTTAGCAGTGAACATTAAAGGTGTATTTTTTTATATTTTGTAACGAGAGATACTGTTTATTTGTTGACAATAAATGTGAAGTGTAGTCGCAGTTGTTTGCTGGTGGTGTATCAAGATACATGTGGATCCGAACACATGTGGATGTGGATGTCCGAAATGTATGAAAAAATAGCAACCTTTGTTCAACTCATCGCGAACCAGGTGCTAAGGTGTGAACACAGTAATGCGAGTGTAATCAAAGTGTTTCAATAACTCAACGTTCCGAGACCAACAATGCATTGGGTTTGTTGAATTTAGCATCATGTTAATCATACAGTTAATCATGCTAACTGCGTGGGCAATACTGCAGCAAAAGTGGAGATTTTGAAACTTGTTTGTACTCGTTGCGGTCTGTTTAGTTATCAAACCTCTAAGGTAAAGAAGTATAAAGAGGAAGATAGGAAAAGTGGCAGCACTTTTCTTGAGGATAGTTACTCGAAGTGCTGGTTGACAAGAAGAAGTATTCAACTTGCATTAAAGCGAATAAGACGATCAAGTTGTTTTCCTCGTTCATTCAAGGTTCTCCATTAACTTTTGAAGCATAATATTTACGTGAGCTGACTAATAACCACAATACATTTTCTCCTTCTGCCGAAACCACCTTATCAAGTTTGATTGAAACATAATCTGAATTTATCACGAATCATCCTTGGGCTGTGTATTTATTTATCTGTTTGGTTGTATGGTACGCGGTCCTGGAAATGCAAACCGTTGATCATCGAATGGTTGGAATAATCGTTGCCGGAAAACCGCAATTAATTTCCAATAACAATTGAATTCGTCTGTAATCGTTGCCATTTCCTTATGTGCTCAATATGACTTCAAACATTCAAATTATTTTTGTTTTCCCTTGTGGTGTGGTGTGTGGTGTGGTGGACGTGTGGTTAACAGTTTTGAGCTGGAAGAAGTGCAATGCAATTTAGCTGCCGAAAAGCCGCACCATCGAACTTCTGCTTTCCGAAAGCTTTTCTACCGATGAGCTTTTCCGGGTTGCCAGCCAGATGGACTTGCGGTTTAGCACAGCTTCCTTTCGAGCGTGGATGCTGCTCGCATTAGCGCTCCCCACTTTTCCCTAAGCTTAGTGGACCGTTCTGTAATTATGTAGTACCGTTCTCACAAAGCGACAGATAGAGAAGGGGGAAGAGCGAGAGAAAGAAAGAGAGAGAGAAAGCAAGAGATAAGAAGGATCATGGATATGACTAGAAAGGAAGTAAGAGACAGTCGGCATATAGGACAGCAGCGTGTCGGGCATGGCACGAGGCTCGAAAGGGATAGGACTGCAAGCCTCGGATGAAGGAGCAAAAGGTTGCACATGCGCGCATACACGGGAGAGGCGCGCATACACGCGCGCGGGCTGGCTGGCGTGCAGTGTCCTCCGCGTCGCGGCTGTGTTGGTGTGATAAGGAGCCGCTCCCAGCGTGTGCCGATACGGGCGTCACGCAATAAAACTGACCCTTTTCTTCGCGTCGGATCGGTTCGACCCGAGAGAAAGCTCCCGTTGGCCGTGGTGGTAGTGTGCGGCTGGCTGTGGTGTGTGCCGTTCCGTGCCAGCATCCTTCCGTCGTCCGATAAAAGTCGGAATCGGTGTGCTAGGAAACGGCGTACGTGTGTCGGTGCGGGCGGAGGGCGGTGTATGGGTGTGCTGAGAGTGTGTAGATGCGAGCACAGGATTCGGGCTATATTGGCACTGTAGGACTCGCACAAGAGAACGGGCGAACCGTTCTGCCGTGCCAGAGTCGTCTGAGTGCCGAGTTAGTGTGGTCGAGTGCAGCAGGACTACGAGGAACATTCCTGCTCGTAGTATCGGTTGGTAGCCGTTCCCATCGGAGGAGGAACCAAAAAAAAAAAAAACGGACAAATTTAAAAGAAATCCCTACTGGTGCCATCGCCAGCGTGTCGGTCCGGTCCGTTGGGATTGAGACGATACGCTCGGGCGAACGTAGCCAACGGATTAGTGGCAGTTGCAGCTAAAAATTGGGGGCACCCCAAGCCAGCAAAAACAAAAAAAAGGTGGTGGCCCCACCACAGTGTCCAAAGGGTCCGAAGCGGCGCCCGAAGGGAGAGGAGCTGGGGGTGGTGGGGTGCTGTCGGGTGGTTGAAAGAAGGGCGCAGTTGGCGAGCGGTCGAAAAAGCTCCTACCCCGATTCGCTGCGTGACTCGCCCCATGGCTTTGTGTATGCGAGTGTGTGTGTCCGTGTGTGAGTGTGTGTGTGTGTGTATGTGCGCACGTGTGTGGCCCGTAGCATTCAAATGGCGCTCCGACGTCGCCGCGGTGGTCGAGAGTAGCTGCGCCTCAAACACGGCCGCCTCTTCGCTTATGTTCTGTCCCACCCTCCCGTTCGGCCATGCTGATGATGGCTTACAATGAAACTGAAACGGTGCAGCAGCAGGGCGACGGTGCGTCGTCCCAGAATAATGAACACGGCAAACAACAGAAGGAAAAAAAAAATTGAACATGTTGCGAAAAAAGTCATCCTCACACACACCGAAATCATGCAATCCACTGCATGTGCAACGGGCGACGCCTGCCCAAACCAACCCACTTACTCACAAGTGCATAAATACTGGATACCGGACTAAGGCTAACGGATAAGTGGTTAAGGACGAAACAACCAAAAAAAAAAAACAATATCCGCGAGTTTGTGTACGGGAAAAAGAAGTGAACGAAAAACGTACAAAACAATTGAATGATGAACCTAGGCTACCGCTAAGGAGTAGCAGGACGAGTAGCATAGCTCCATCCCTACGGGTGCGTCCGTCTGTTTTCTTGCTGGCATGCCCATCTTACCAAGTTTGTGCTTGGGGTGGGTTTTCCCGTTTCGTTCACGCTGCAAGGAGCAAGCAAGTGGCAGTGCAGGGGGCCCTTCGATTCGTTGCAGTACTCCGAAGGAGCCGGAGGAGTAAACAGCACGAACGGCAAGAAGTCAAACAGCACAAAGCGTCCGGGACGGGAGTCGGAAGGGCAGGACTTTCTGGGCCACAGCCCCCACGATGGAGCGGTCGGAACGCACGGTCGCTGCGATCAGCGTCGTCGCTTGGCGCTTTTACGGGCGTGTGCGGTAGCACAATCGTTCTCCAGCCAGAACGACCCAGTGGGGGTGAGCGAGAGCAGCCACCGGGGGGTCGGGAAAACCGAGTGAAAGAGAGTGATAATGAGGGTGGAAATGTTCAAATGGTAGGCAGGGAGAAAGAGAGAGAGAGAGAGAAAGAGACTGAGAGAGAGAAGGAAATAGAAGAATGAATGGTAGCGACAGAGAGAGAGAGAGAGAGAGAGAGAGAGAGGAATGATACTAAGAGTCAAGCGTATGATCCTAGAAACGACGGCCAGATGATCGAGAAGGCACAACCGGTGCAACCGTTTCCGCAATTGTGCAACTTGGTGGAAACCATTCGCTCCGCAGCATCTCAACCACCTTAGTTTTTCTCGATCGTTTGCAGCTACTCGATCGCCTGGCCGTTTACGTGCCCCCTGTTCGGCAGTCCCGACAATCCTGCGGTCGCCCTGGCCCCGAACTTCGCACGATCTACTGCGACAGCATAGTGGCGCTTCTGGGTGTAGCCGCGTTCCGCTGGAGATGTGTTCTTCGCACACAGTCTCCCTAGCTCTCTTTGCCGTTTTTCCGTCAGGCTTGGTTGGGTGGTTGGGTGGGTTTTTTCATCGGCACACTTTGCTACATGCTCTTTTCTCTCGTGTGCTCGAACGCGCTTAAGTAAGTGCGGTGGAATGTCCTAAGCCATTCGGTACCACAGCACCGCACAGCAGTCCGAGACCAGGAGTCAGGGTGTTTGTGTGTATATGTGTGGGTGAGAGAGAGAAAGAGATAGATAGAAAGAGAGAGGAAAGGTAACGCATAAGAGTGAGAGGAATAAAGACAGAGGTATAGCGAGCAGGATGTGCCTATATTGTTCGAGTGCGATTCCTATATGTGAGCAGCGATTTCGAGCTGACGGTGAAGTATGCGGAACGATCCGAAGATTTGCCCCACACGGCATTGGCTCGCTGCGCACGGTGCGACTAATAGGATCACAATTGAGGCCCGCGATGGCACAATCATGCACAGCAATAGGCCACCCAATAGAGCCCGGGGGGTGCCGGGATTGAAGCAAAGAGGTTGATTGAATAAATGTGTCTCAGCGCAGCAATTTATCGAAGGCGAAGCGTTTGTCGATGGTAGGGTCGAGGTGGGGAGGTGCTGTAGTGAGGACCCGCTTTAAATTGGACCGTTGGAAAGTAGTGGCAGGTGGCCAGCACACCAGCGACTACAATTTGCGCTGACTCGAAATAACGCCGATCTCATGCCCGTCGGAGGCCGTAAAGAAACATGCTGACCATCGGCGGAAGACAGATTCGTGGCAGCAACGGAACTGAAATCTTTACCGACGGCATCTACAAAAACAGACGGTTATAGTGTTTGAATATGAACATCTACAAGAAAGGACTTCACGGCTGAACAATACGTACTAGCGCCAACGGTTACAGCGAACTTACAGTACAGTAGGCTATGAAAAAAAGTATCACCAGTAGCTCTGGAAACGGTGGAAATCGCGCCTGTGGCTCAGTGGACCCGGTAGTGATAGTGACAAGTCGGTGCGGAGTGCGGTTCTTCGGGTGTGTGTTTTTTTTTTGCTACTCGCCAGTGCAAGTTTATGTAATTTCGTTCATCTCCCGTCTTATCTCATCGCGACGCCGTTGCGATTCGCGCTTGATCTGGCAGAAGGAAAAGGTGTGCTCCGTGTGTCGGACGAGCGCGATCCGTGCGTCGTTGGCAGTGTTGGTGTACGTGCATGTGTGGCTCTCGATGGTGGGTGTGCGTGTGTGCTCTTTTGTTGAGACCAAACAGCTAGAAAAGAAAGGAAAGAACGGAACCGGAAAAAGCGAAACGAAGCAACAAAAAGAAAACCCCCCAATTGGCTGGCAGGCGAATTGCTGACAACTCCCTTTCATCTGTCAAACGGCAGCGCCACATGAAGTCCAAAAGGCAGAGTGCCACAATGATGAAGAGATAGGGAAAGGGAGAGAGAGAGAGAGAGAGAGATGGGGAGTCCGGCACAGTAAGTGAGAGCGTGACGGAGAGAGCGCGAGAGGGAAAGAGTCTGCGCGTGAGTAAAATAGAAACACTCCAAACGGAAAGCATGCAATGTGTGTGTCGGGGTGGGTGGAGCGGGGAGGCGAGGGCCGGGGGAAAGTGTACACGAAGCGAAGAGTTTATAAGTGAACGCGAAAGGACCCCCACTTGGGCTTGGCCAAGTGGACGGGGGATGGATAGGTAGAAAAGCAGGACCAAGTGAACCCTAGAGGTGCCGAAAATGTGTCATGGACTGTAGATGGGCTATGCACCCATACCGTCACTCCAGGCGCTCCAGTGCGAGAGAAGCTGCAGACCCAAGCTTCGCGTCAAACAGAGACAGATACAGAGAGATGGGGAGAGGGGTAGGGAGATAGGGAACGATGTCAGAGAGCAAAACTCCACTCGTCGCTGTGTGTGTGCTTTGTGTTGTGGGGCGCGGTGGTTTATGTCCGCGCCACTGTGTCCACGGTTTCCTTTTCTGGGGGATGTTGCTGCTGTGTGCTTTCTTTTCCGTTTTCTCAGCATTTGACTACTTCCAGTCCATCATCAAAGAAAGAACTAAATCCAGCCGAAGGCCCAAGACAAGACAAGTTTCGCGCGACGAAACATGCTTTTTTCCGTTCCGAATGCAATGCGCCCCCCCAATCATACACACACGGCCACCCCGCTCGGTTCGCTTCCCCTTGGGCTGGACTGCTGGAAGGACACGTGGAGAGAAGCGCACACACAGTCAAAAAGAGCAACAACAAGAAAGAAACGCGCACGGAGAAAAGTCCTCCAAAAAGGAAGGCTGCCCATTTGCGAATCTTCGCACATCGTAAGAAGATTGCATAATTTCCGTCCATCCCTGCGCGCGTGTACCTGCGGGGCGACGGGCAGGATCAGGTAGCACCTGCTGGAAAAAGGACTACCGGTGTCATATGGCGACCGTCTTCGGTCCTCCAGGACGTCGCCCAGCAACAGCAGCAGCAGCAGCGAGGGGATGGGCCCTAAGGGGAATTAAAAAGTGAACTTTTTCTCGTCTCTGCTGTCGCCCATCCGTTTTCGTTTTTTTTTTGTTTCGCCCTTCGTCCACGGCTCGCCCCTATATTGCCACTGGCCGCGGAGCTATCGGAAAGTTTTCACCAAAAAACGGAACCCACCCAATTGCCATTCGATGCCGACCGGGGCAGGGCCCACTCGGCTAGCGAGGAAAACTTCATCAATCAAGCCCACGGCGGTTGGAATCGGGCCTTTGGGGTGACCCGACGGCCGGGAAACGGAAGAATGGCGCAGTCTCCCCAGCGCCCCACCCCCACCGCGCCCCAGTGTCGGGTCCCGAGGCCGGTGTGTGTGTTGTCCATTCTTTTTCGCTTTCTTTTGTGTGTGCCTGCAGATGCGGCCAAGCCGTGAAACGGATGGCGGACAAAGTGAACAAAAAAAAAAGAAGAATGCAAGCAAACTGACCCCTGAACTGAGTCGAAAGTGAGTAACTTTCTTTTTCCTTCCGTCAAAGATGATTGCGGAACAGCACGGTTGGGGGGGGTTTCGGGGGCGGTGGGAGCGGTTGGGCGAATTTTCGAACATGCCATCCACCGGAATGTGATAGTGTTCATACCGCACGCCGCACGTGGAGTGAAAAGAGTTTTTCCCTCCCACCATAACACGCCTCACGCGGGTCCGTGTGGGGGGGGAAAGCGCTTTATCTCTGGGGGGAAGAAGAAAAAGGAGAAAAAAACACGCACACACCACCGTGTGGGACAAGCATGTAACGGTTGACATTCTCACCCACGAGCCACGAGCCACGAGCAAGACGCAGAACATTCTGCTCGGTGTATAAATCAGCCTGAAGTGGACAATATTTAGTGTCCTGCACGGAACTACCACGCGCAGGAAGCGCAGGCTGGCAACAAAAGGAGAGGGAAAAGAAAACAGGAGATAGGACAAAAATAAAACCACGCAATCGCAACGCCCGGAGTGAATCTTTCCACCTTCTGCCAATAGTTTATTTGCTACGACGTTTCCCATGTTCAGCATCCGTTCGGCGGTCGGAGGACACCGGCACCTCGGTTTTGGGGGGGGGGACGCTCGATTGTGGTGGGTAGTATGTTGCTAGCGTCGTCGGAGGAGGGCTCTACGGTTCAGCTCCGGAGGCCGGGGTCGCGGCCCGTGCCGTAGAGCCGGCCGAACGATAAGGAAATCGAAATGTCAGATGTGACAAATTGCCTTCTACAATGAAGAGTGTACTCAACCTTTTGTCAATCAAGCGACGCCTTTCCTGTCCCTGTCTTGTGTAAGGGGTTTTTCCTGTCCCTGCCTTTATGCGATCCGACGGCTTCAGCCCCCTCCGGTGCTGTTGCTCGTGCCGTGGGGCAACTGCGGGATGAGGGACACGGCGCATAAAAGCGCAGACCATGAGTACCACCATCTTGCCGGAGTCGTATGCCCGGGGGGGAGGGGGGGGGGGCGTGATGGGGCCTGGGACGTCCATCGAAAGGCCCTTTTAACGGCTGACAGTTCACCTTCGATGATGGACTCGGTGATGGGCCTCTTTATGGCCCCCGATGGCCCGAGTGTACCGGGCGCCAAGAACAGTACCAAGCTGCCTCTGGACGGCTGCCAGCATCGGACCGGGTGGGCTGAGGAGAGAAAAACCAAAACCCCCACCCGGACCGTAAGCCTGTTCCGATGGACGAACATTGATTGAGCTGGTTAGGTTTGGGAAAACAGGCTTAAAAAATGACCCAAAATCGACCAACCTCTGCAATAGTGCTGCGGTGGTGGTGGTGGTGGAAAATAGTTTTCTATTTCGGGCATCCGAGAGTTGTTGGGCAAGTTGGGATTTCACCTCCTCGGTATCTGATGAGAAGTGGGTAGGATACCCTTTGCAATGCAATAAAGTAGAGCACTTGAGTAGAGCAAACCTGCAATAGGAATGATTCTTACAAAAAACAGACTTATGGAGTTGTATCATGAAGGCTAGTAATTTGGGGTCACTTTGCAAAATGCACAGCTTACAGAATCTATCATGCGACAATGCATTTGTTTTGGAGAAAACCCTCTGTTATCCTGTCATGATACGGCTCACTGTAGCAACTTATTTGTAGCAAACAGTGGCTATTTTCGAATGTAATCAAATGCTTTTTGAATCACATACAGTGAAGACAGTGTTCTGCGTGAGAAGATCATTTTCTCCGAAACTTCTTTCGCTGATAGTTTCGACAAAATGTCAACTACTATTTTCAAACCTCATACTGACGAGTACTATTGTTCACTTATTATTTAGTATAACCTTTCCCATGACAATGTCAATGGCCGTAGTCAAGGGTCGATATCAATATCACATTTGCGACAGGGCCACCATCAACTGCTAAAATCAAATATTTAGGCACTACTGTGACACTAGCATGATACGAAACTATTCAACATTGACCAGAAACTGCTTCGGGAAGATTCGCCCGTTTCGTCCTGTTAGCGAGTCCTTCAACGCGCGTCAGCGTCGTCGTGCGGCAGAATCAATCAGCTGTGCAGATTGATGCCACTAAACAATCGACCAATTGTCATCGATGCCTGCTGCCGGCCGGCATCTGCCGAACCTCCAGACCGGGCGTCCGCTCGCCCGCTTCGATACTTTTTATCGTTCCAAAATGGACGAAACTGCGTGCCGACATTCGGACTGTCGGCGTGACGTTTACTTACGGGGGTGCCGCTGCTTTCGGGGGTGTACTTGCGATTCTCTATTCAGAAATGACCACCCAAACGGTGGATTGGTGGGAGGAGTTCGGCCCATTTTACGGCACCAGTCATCAATCATCGCTCAACATCCGATCGGAAGCACGGTTTTATGGCACCGCAGCTGCCCACTCCCGGTGCGGTGCTACTTTCCCATTTACTTTTCCATTGCGTATTGGGTTGTTTATGGCCGTCTAGGGAGCGTGGAAAGTCCCGGCGTGGAAAGAGTTCACCACTCTGCCGTGGCCCGTTTCACGTCCCTCCCATCCCGCTGGCACGGGCGAACCACCGGAACACAGACAGGCCTATTGCTCCTAATTAGCTTCTACTCTTCGCCGTTCTGTTCGAGCGGTGCGCCAAAGGTAATGGTGTGTTTTATCGCCTCCTCCGTGTGGCTCTCCTGCACCGCGACGTTCGGTGTTGCACCATTCACCGGAACAGTATACCGGTGGTGCCGCCCAGGCTAGGAAGCCCATTCCGATTCCGGTTGGATGGTTCCAAAGTGCGAACCCAAAGCCCCACGGGGGAGGGGCCATCCTCGTTTTTTTTTATTTTCTTTGCGATCCCGTTACAACAACCGTTACCCCTAGCGCCCGTTGAAGTGTGGTCGTGCTTCACTCCACTGAAGGACGCTGTTCGTAAACGCCGAAGGGAAGGCACAACAAAACTGATGGAAACTGTCATGACTCCTATCCGTTCGGGGGTTTGTTGCGAACTAAGCGAACGGCTATAGAGGTATTACCTAACCGGAACCGATTTCCTTCCTTGGGAATCAGTTGGGAAAACCCGACGAAGAAAAAAAAGAAGGAAAAACAACCAGCAAAAAGAGTACTGACCGAAAGGACATTCAGAGGAATCAAACAAGGAGCATAATAAGTGCCGCCAGAGAGCGCGACATGCACAATGGCGAGATATCATCGATGTGGTTCTTGGGCGAATGTTATTGCCAGCGCCGGGTTCGCTCCATCATTGCGACCCTTATGCGGTTTTCCCCGTTTGTTGCTGTTTGTTCTGCTCTGGTGAAACTGTTTTCCGTTTAATTGCACTCGAAACCCCGACAGAGTGCCATTTAGTTTGGAACATTTGAGCCTAAACAGTTGTCGTCCTTCGCATAAATTGTGTTAGATTTTTTCGTTACAAACAGCATTGTAGACGAAAACTTTACTGCATTGCAATGTTTTGGCGAATGTTTTTCTCCCACTTCTTGTCTATTTTTAATTGGGCGTTTAATGCTTAACTTAAATGAATTCAACGTAATTACCAAGTGTTAACCTACTTCATACCTGAATATGTTCGAGCTAGCATTCGAATTTCTTCGAATCCGCGGACTCACAGTTACCTAATTTTCCTTCGGTTACTGTTACGGCCGGCTCGTTTCCAATTTCCAACGCCTGCCTTGACAAACGTAGACGCGCCCGGAAACCAGGGCGCGTCTAATGCTGTCGGTGGCCTACCTTTACCAGACCGGGCCTGCCTTCTGCGTGTGTCAGATCGCCGATAGTGTGCCGGTTGCTGCTATCTTCCCGCTCGCAGGCCCGGCCGGGACACCTTCCAATAACTTCCACGGCAGCCGTCGAAGATTTCCACCCCCTCCCCCCCCCCCCCACCGGTGTGGGCGTGGGGCTGGTCGCGTGGCGTAGCTGGAGCAGCGACTTGTCGGGAATGCGTGTTACGTAACAGATATAACATTATTCCGTTAGACACCTTCTCGGGCGGGCGGCTGGCGTTGGCTTCGGCTTTCGCCCGAGTTTTCCAGTTTACGCTTCCAAGCGGCTCGCTGCGAGTGGATGTGTGTGTGGGTGCGCTGTGATAAGCGCTGCCTGTGTGTGTGTGTGTGTGAGTGAATGTGGCCTCCAGTAGCATTGCCGGGAAATGGGAGGTTTGGGGTAGGACCGGGGGGAAATGTTGTCGGTGGTAAAGTAGAACTCCGATAGGAAGACGCTGGCTGGTTGTGGCAAGGGAACGGAATTTACAGAACCGAACCAGTTTTCTAGCCGTGAACTGGGTGTGTATGTTGGGCGCGGTACCCATGCCCGCTAGTGGGGGTCCGGGGCGAGTAGTTCTGTGGGCTGGTGGGAGGGGACATTACTATGCCACCTCCGCCCGTTCTCCGCACCCGGTCTCGCTGTGATGTGAATAAATCCAGCCAGCAATCGGAGACACGCGGCAGGACTGCCGTAATGGTTGCATTCGAGTGAGACAAAGAAAGACAATAAGTCATTCCGGCAGATGATGGCACACAGGAAGGCTTGGCTGTCGAGCGAGCTGACAGGACTTGCTAGGATAGCGGGCTAGGGGTGCCCGCCCGTTTTCTGCCGGTGAACTTTTTGCCATCGGAATGGAGGCGCCTGGTTAATTATTCCGTCAAACGAGATTGAAGTGAATCCGTGCGAAACGATGGCGAGGCTGTTGATGGATGTACGGTTGCGTTCCGGCTGCCAGCAGATGAGCCGCTGCGTGCGTGAGTGTGTGTGTGTGTGTGTGCGGTTTACTAGCCGGGGGTCTGAGCTTGATAAATGATGGTCCTGTATCGCCGTAGTAACGACGGGGAATCTCGGGGACCGGGGACCCCGTGCGCTCGAAACGAGGGTTAGAAGGCTGAATTAATGGCACAACGGGGCGTGGGATTTTTATCCAAGGCGTACATCGGTTTTTTTTCTTTTTCCTGTTCCTGTTGGCGAGTTTTCAAACACATGCAAAGACGGAGCGACTTCCCATTCGCCGCCCTGCCACCTTCGCCATGTTGGGTATGTTGTGGGATGGCAGAGTTGGGGGGTTTGTGATGTAAGGAACTGAGAAACCATTTCCTGATCCACATAAATATGTTTCAAACAGCTCACTCTAATGATGTCCCGCTTAAACCGTAAAATAAACGTTCTGTTAAATTCATGCTGACAAATTGCAGCTCCGGCTCCGGGCTCGGCCACTTAAATCCGGTGTGGAAACATGAAAAACATCTCCCATTAATGTAGTTGCTAGTAGTAGAGTAGTAGTAGAGTCTGCCCGTTTTTCTTTTCCTTCATTCCTTTCCAGCCTAGGATTGATGCCTCCTAACCCTAGTCTTTGTCCGGGCAAGTTGAAATACAGTTCAGTACAGGACTTGGAGGACTTTGTGTGTTTGCAACTGCGACAAAACCACGGGCTTGATTCGGTTCGGACACAGGGATTAGTTCGACCTGATTGAACTCTTGCTGCAGTTGTATGTTTCCCCGAGCGCCTTTCTTTATGGCATTCGATAACCTATAGATTACCGCCGATTTCCAGCGGCTTACCGGTTTGCCAGACAAATCCTTTCCCTAAACCGACAGGCCCGCATCTAGCACCGGGTTCGATACGCCGAGTGTCAATTTTGAAGTGATTATTCTAAACGGCTCTTTGAAATCCGGGCGGTAGCAGTTGAACAGATAATTTATTATTTTCGTTACTACCCCTGCAGGGGCACAGGGAAACCATGGGGGGGGGGGGGGGGGGGGCCCCCCCCAACGGG
>JAOEFI010000003.1:4023261-4037554 GCA_034621735.1 Anopheles plumbeus | reverse complement strand
GGGGGGGCGGGTGGAAGGGGGGGGGGGAGTGCATGTATCTGGTGTGAGGGTCAGCAGTTTTGTGTGTACGCCTTCAGGCCTCGCTCGGTGGGGCGTTGCATGCGTGTGCGGAGTGGGGCGTCGGTGGGAAGGAAAATTGGGGGCGCGATGGCCAACTGCACACTATTCACTATCGCACGTCGGTGAACAATTTGGTGGGCCCGTCGTGCGACATCGGCGTGTGACGGACGCCCGAACAATATGCCACCATGTGTCCTGCGGAACGTCCAATTGATGTGGCTGGCGCGCGACGCTCGTCACGTGGTGGGCATCGGTGTGCCGGGTGAGGTCGAGCGATAATCGAGAGAATTCAGCTAATCTACCAGTCCCTGGCGAAGGGAACGGCGGCGGTGCGGCGGGTGGGGTTTTGATATTTATTAAATCATGTTTACAGCCAATCGCCATTCCGCAATGCTCAGTGGTGTGTCCTTTAGGGCAAGGCCCTGCTGTGGAGTGCTGAGGTGATTGGTAGTTCTATGACGGATTACTTGTAAGAGAATGCCATGTTCAAATAGCACCAAATAAATGATGGAATGTTTTAGTTATACTTACATAATTGGATTCAAGTGAATATATTCATGTGGAAGGACAAAGAAGGAAGCACTTTTGCTGGATGTTTCTGGAAGTTGGAAATATGTCAGCCTTTTGTAGAGCGAAACAAAGTGTTATTATTAACTGGTTTATCTCTTCAAGGCTTCTAGATACGCGAATGCGAATAAAGCAAACAAGTAAAATCGAAAAAAAGTATTGGTTCCGCTTGCGTCCAAGAACAAAAGCGAAATCTTTTCGGCAGTGTAAACATGCTTCTGCTCAATTACCGATGCAAAAATCCACCGGCGAATGGAAATCGATGGTTTCTTATCAGAGTTTCCCGTGAGTGGGTTTGCTCATCGCTCACAGCACTGCGCCGACCCAGGGTGGACGTACTATGTTGCCACGAGGCGTAGGAAGGGGTGCAGGGTGCGAAAAATTACCATAGTAATAGAATGGAATTTTAATGGTGCTTCGGGATTCATTTCGTCATCCGCCCGGGGTCGGTCTGTTGGCGTCGTCGGGCGTAAACGATTTCGGTCGGTTAGAAGATGGGTCAAGTGGCACATATTATTCGAGCTCATTCAAAGTCGGCGTGTCGCGATTGATCGATTTAGTAATCAGCTTTACGGATGGAAGAATTAATGAAAACCAGCTCGACGACACGGGTGGGGTTTCTGCACACTAATGAAAAATTTACTCTTTGTATAGAGAAAGGGCAACGCATAGATTTGATGACAGAGGTTTTGAACATCGTTCACGAAGTCGTAAAACGTTCGCCGGACCGATTTGGCATCGATTTACCAGCGACCGGTCGTATTTACTCACATTGTGTATTGGAAGATAATATCGGTAGCTAATGGTCAGTGGGTTCAGTATTGATATTTCGTGTCTCTACTTTCCTATGCTACATCTTTCGTCTATCTATCCCGTCATCAACTCCGCGAAATAGAAATGCTTATTGCAAATAAGTGATATCGCAAGAAAAGGAACGAGCTGAAATATGCCGTAGGAGGGTAACAAGGAGGAGACAGAAAATAACCGTCAACACACTTGCCTTTCCTCCACCCCTCGCTCCAGCTGCATGGCGACGTACAACTCGATAAATAGCATATTGGGCGAGGGTTACGGCATTGATATGCCTTTGATTCGGTGTGCGTGTTTGATGATGGTATCGTTTGTGGAATGAATAAAATATGCAAATTATAGTTGATTATTTTAATTCATTTCATTTTCTCTGCCATCGTCCACTCTTCGGTTTTGCTGGCGGGTTGATGATTTTGGCGGTCGGCATGGGAAAAGGAAGGAGAGTTGAGGATGACGTAGAAAAGGATTTTGATGAATTTGCTGCTGCTGACGGCATAAAAAACTTCTGGTCGGAAGAGTACGAAGAGATAATGGTACATTATGATCGCAAAAGTGTTTATGCTATGCGTTGCTGTATGATAATAGGTGCAGATTTGGCTTTCGTTTTTAGCAGACGTTTGGAAAGTACAATCTGAGCATTGGTACAACTATAGATATTAATTGATTATGGAAATCAACATGAAATATCAGCAGCTATTTATATTCATGCTGACTGCACCCGACATTTGAAGGACGCAATAATAATAATACGCGTCTGTACCAAACACCAGGCGCCTCCATCAAACACCAGGCGCCACCACCAAACACCGGGCGCCTCCACCAACCGCACCAAGCGCCTTCATGGAGCCTTCACGTGGAACGGGTGGAGTCGGCGGTGGATTAGGTATGCGTGTTTAATAGCCTCGGGGCGCGACGTTCGCAGCATCCGAATCCGGCACGCTATCAATTGGGTTTCGAGCGGATCCATTTTCCACCAATGAACACTGTCACTCGTTCGGACGTTGATTGACAAATGCATGCACGAAGCCGATACAGTCGTCGGCGCGGCAGACAGATCTCTCTTCTATCGAGCCGGTTCATAGTTCCGCCAACGTTCTCCCAGCGTTCTGTCCCGGTACGGTCGCTGCGAATGGAATGTTTTAAACATTAAGCTGTGCCGGCATTGGACGGCCGGAAATTGATTTGTTGTGTCAGTCAAACTCCAATAAACTCGCCCATTTGCCAGAGAAAATTGATTATTAAAAGAGAATTCAATCCCTCCCCGCCTGCCCGCCTCACTCGACTCGCTCTCTCTACCTGCTGTAGATCAAACCATTCGACTACTCACAGCTTTTTTTTCTTCTTTCTCTCGTTTCGCAGGTTTCTAGACACGATCATTTTCTAGGCGTTGCTGTATCAACGATTTGAAACGGACGATATGGTGAGTATTGGCGGTGGGAAGGGCGATGAAAACCGAACGAACGAATGACACTGATAATAGGAATTCCGTCGGGAGATCCGTTTATACGGGTAGTAAAAAATGGACGCGGCCAGAACGAAATGTAGCAAACCGTATTTCCGTACGACGACGGGCCTCGCGGATGTTCATTCCTCCAGCATTCGAAAAGCGTCCTATTTTCGCCACGCTGATGCCAGCTTGATTCGTGGGTCGTTCTTTTTTTTTGTCCCCCCAAAAACGGTAAACTTGTGTCACACGTTGCTGTTCGCTGTTGCCAAACGGGATCTTGCACAATCAGCAAAAAAAAAGGCAAAGAGAGAGTGAGATAGAGAGAGAGAGGGAGAGAGAGAGAGAGAGAGAGAAAGAGAAAGAAGCAGAGGAACAAGAGAGTAATATTGCGAAAAAAAAGGAGATAGAGAAACAGCGAGATAAAATGAAATCCTAAAACGGAAGGAGCCCCTGAAAGGAAGGCATGGAAATAAAATCGACAGAGACCATTAGATCGCGCAGGGTCGATGCCTTTAATGTCATTTTAATGTATCGAGATAAAACGTAGGCAATAGAAAAGACAAGTTTCCCTGGCGCAAGGTGGAGGACCACGCAAACCGGGCGCAGGATGCTAGCAAGGCGGTTAAGGAAGTTCCGGCAAGCAGTCACCGGGTCCCACCGTTCGCAGAATGATTTGCTGTCATTAGCAAGAAATTAAAATTCTGCGTGAAATGTGATTCACGTATCATCTGATCGCGGCCCGAGTTTTTGTGACCCTATTAAGTGGTTTGTTGGTGCCCTGTACTACAGATTGCCCTGCACGGATATATTGTGTACCGTTGCGTTGCGAAACCTCACCGATATGTATTTTTCGGAATGCTTAAATCATCCGACGCCCTCAAACTGGTCAAGTGGCAATCGGAAGAATATCCCCAGAATATCCTAAGTATTCGTGCGGTATACGAAAAACGTATACCAGTGTTTCCTCATTATCCTCATCGCTCATCCGGACACGATGGACAGACAGTGGAGTGTTTGCGCTAAGACCGGTAAGCTGCCCGTGCCATTTTCCCAGTAATCTCCTTCTAATCGACATCGTTGATCTGAATAACTCTCGACAAATTCGGCCGGCAGTGGTGAGACTGCATTGTAACACCCTACGGGCGGTGGGAACCGAGAAAGCGCAAGAGTTCCGTCAAGAGCCGCCCTTCGTTTACCACGTCAAATCATCATTCAACTGAACCGGAAATAGGTAAAACGATACAGGATAAGATACGACACTCCGGGGCGAATCCTTTGGGCCACTCGACCGGTCCAACCCCGGGCCCGAAACGTCTTGCCGTCACCTAGTCGGGCCCTTAACCCTGCGCTTGCTGCAACCGCAAGGGCCGGTGGTGGTGGGGTTTAGAGGGACCATGACCGGGCTGGAAAAGTGGGCCTGACGAATCAATAGGACCGTGCACACGATTCGGGCACAGGGCGCGAAGATAGCACATACTGGGCAGTGCCCGAAGAAGAAAATCGAGGGAAATCCCTCATAAAGTTTGTTTACACACTTTACTCCATTATTATGATTATGTAAGTATACTCCTGCTTTGTCACAACTGGGCGAGCCGCTTTACCGAGAGATTACACACATTTTCTCTCCGCGAGATCACATCCGGATAGATGGGGATCCGGTTAGAGTGGAATAGATGGCGGGGGGGTTGAGCGGAAGCGTGAGCGAGAGCGCGATTTTTCGGCTAGTTACAACCGTGAGCTTTCTCGCAGAAGCTGTGCAATTGATACGTGCCTCTGGAAAGGATATCTATTCGGCAGGACAGAGAAAACATAATCCCAGAGCAAAAGTGTTAGATAAAGAGTGGGGTGGAGAGAGCGAATGAGAGAAAACGATTGAGAAAGAACATTTTGGCAGTAAGGGGAGAAGCCAACGGTAGGCAGTATAACAGCAGTATAACAGTTTGAAAGCATAGCACTGCTAGAACGACTGCCTGAACTTTTCAAGCAAGTGAAATATTTCGGGAAGGCAGTTCGAGCAGTTTCGGAGTGGAGCTTTCGAATGAAGCCCGCCCAAAAAAAAGGAAGCGGAAGCATTCGGTTTCTCGAATCGAAAGCTTCCCTGCACGAATGCTCGAATCTGGCAACGGTTCAGCGATGCCTACTATGTTACGCAATAAGTTAACGCCCTATCTTTTGGCGGAGTGTACCGTATGCAGAGAGAAGGTGCTCTACAATATGATATGTTTAAATTTAATTTCCTTTCGCTTAATTTGCAGGGCACAGCATGGCCTCAGAAGTATCATTCATCGAGAGGACATGCCCGTTCCAACACGCTAACACACAACCCGCGCACCGCGCCTTCCGCTGCCAAAGCACCGCTGCCAACCGTAGCCGCTCCGCCAAGCTGGACCGCATCGCCAGCGGGGAGTTCCACGAGCGACGAAAAAAGGAGAAGGGCGCCCGGCCGGGCGGTGCGTCATCGCGGCCCCCGCCGCAGCCGTCACCTGCACCATCGCCTCCACCAGCACCAACCACACCACCACCAGCAACAGCATCACCAGCCGGCGCACCACCATCAGCTCCACCAACACCAACACCACCACCACTACCAGCATCACGAGTGGCCATCATCGGCGGCGTGTCGCGGCCAGCGTGTCGAACATGGTGCGCCTCGGACACGCCACGGAAGCGGGGGGCTGCAGCGCGCGGCACGCGGCGGCGCCACCGGTGGAAACGAGCCGCGCTTCCGGTGGTGCCCGGCAGAGGCCGCTGCCGCCGCCGCCGCCATCATCTCTGCCGCCGGTTGCCTCTGCCTTTCTTCGCCGCCACCCGTCTACCGAAGCCGTCTTTTTCGAGCCACCTTTTTACCGCTGCCGCCGCTGCTGCTGCTGTTGCTGGCGCTCGTGCTCAAGCAAAGGCTCGTCCGGCGCGCTGCGGCGCATCCCCCGCTCACGTTAACAGACTCCCCCGGCAGCCTCGGGCCGCTCCGGGCCCCTCCCCAGCCCGCCCGACGTCCGGCGACCGACGGGTTGATGGCGCGGCCGATGCGACCCCGCCGGGGGCGCCGGTGGCCCCGCGTGGCCGCCCGTCTCCCCGTCTACTCCACCTCCACCACGCAACGAAGCAGCGAGCGGTGCCGCCGATGCCGTTCGGCGCCCCGAACGCAACCGAACCCGTCGCACGCGCCTGCACAGCCACTAAGTGTAAACAATTTAACCATGAATGCTTCCAATCCGAGAATACCGAAGACCTACGTACATTTGATAAGAGTAATAATTTTGATAACGAGTACCATAATCTTAAGACTAGCGAATCCGGCGGTGGCGCGGCCCGGCACGGTGCGGACCGGCCCCTGTTTGTACGCATCCTGCTCGCCAGCCTTCTGTCCCTGTCGCCGTCATCGTGGCCGTTCGTCGCTCCGTTCGGTGGGCCCTCGCGTGCGCTCCGTGCCGCGACCCGCCATCTCGCCCCGGGCGCCACCAGCGATGGCGAAAGCGGAACCGCCGGCTCGGCGTTCGCGCTCCACCGCTTGCCGCCGGACCGATCCCCGCCGGGTGGAACCGAGCGGTGGGCGTCCTGCGCAGCGACCGATCCCCCGGCGCCATCTTCGTGCCGGCTTCGTTGCCCCGGGCGAAGGAAAGCCCGCCGGAAGGGGAGACAGTTCGTGGCGGGCCTGCTGGGCTGTGGAGGTGCCCCTCGGAGGTGCACTCACGGCCGCGGCGGTGCTGGTGCGTGTCGTGCTCCAGTCGGTAGTAGCAGTAGTAGTGCGAGCGGCCCTCGCAGCAGCCGCCACCCTAGCAACACTAGCGACTGGAACGTTCGGCGCGGCCATAACCCTGGCGTCAGTGATGACAAACATCACCAGCAACAACACTACAACGAACAACAGCGGCGGCAAGTGGCCGCAACGGAGCAGCAACCAGCGCCGCGACCGCCGACCGGCGGAGGGATTCTCGGCAAGCGGAAGTACTGCGGCGTGCGGAAGGCGCTGCGCATCGTTCTACCAGCTTTGCTCATTGTTAACATGTTCACGTTTCTTCATGGAGGTAAGTGCACTTGATGATGATCGAATCATGTAACACCTCGACTCGATGCGCTTCGGTTTTTAATTTGAATAATTCTTCTGGCCGTATTGTATTTAGCAGAGAGCCGCTTTTCGAGGGCCACCTCTATACTTATGACACGACACGAGCTTTTGTTTGCATGTTTTTTGAAACCCGATTTTTAACATTTATAGATCCAAACTATTAGTCCATTTATTAAATCTGGAATTCTTTCCATGGTTTACATCTGATGAAATATAGGAAACTCATTTCGTTTCATTTGACGAATCATCAAGGACTTGTAGGAAAAGTTGTGTCACTGCAGGCAACTATAAATTATCCGATAAAACAAATATAATTCAATTCAAACACATTCAAATGAAAAGACATGTCATTTTGGGTTTAGTTGGGCAGAGTTAGTTTCAGGTTAAATTCAAGATAGTTTGATTGAAATTGATTTGATTTTTTTCCAATATGTCCGATGGGACGAAGTAGGTGCTGTAGTTCTTCAAAAGGTCAAAACACAATCCAACAGCCTGCATGCACACACACAACATGCATCCTCCGATGATGCTGGTCATAACACGTCCCGGCATTATCTGGCACTTCGAACTCCGAGGCGAGAGCGGGTTGAGCGGCTAGCACGTGGAACGGAGCGGCGTACGGGGTATAGATAAATTAAATGCATGACTTGTCAACTTCACGCCACCAGCGCGTCAGTTACACCGGCCTCCCGGTCTTGCCGGAGGAAGGGTCCGTCCGAATCGTTGCCCATTACTGTCCCTGCTGCTGGCGGAGATGCTACCATAAATATTAGCAAGGATCCGCCAGCAGCATAGGGCCGATTACTCCGCTTGCACCGCCGCTGCCACTTTCTGACACATGACTGATGCACATGCAGGCGTGTTCCGTTACACGGAGTACAAGTACACACCAGCAGGCGGAAGTGATGCACACACAAGCATTGGAGATATTTTCGGCTCGCTCGCCGAGTATCGCGCTTGTTCCGGTCGTTAGTGGAGTGAAATGAAAAACGAAGATTTCCACAGCACTAACCAACGATTCAGAAAGGTTGGCTCCGTTCGCCAGCCTACATACCAAACGGGGAAAAGTCCGCGTTTGACCGATGGAAAAACGAGTAACGAACAAACTGACAAGTGGCCGTAAAAAAGAAAGATGTGTGCACGGATGGAGCAGTTTTGTTTTAGGTTGCCTCGGTCGTGCCGGAACTTGACCGCATTCACCGTTTGAGGCTGAAATATGACCGGAACATGAAAGCAATTGTTTTGCCTAGTAGTAGTAGTAGTAGTAGTAGTAGTAGTAGTAGTAGTTGTTTCATCGTGAATACGCGCCATTTATGAATTTCGCGTGTCAAGATGTGAACACGAGCTGTGGAAAGATATGTTTAGCATGCCTTTACTGATGTCAAATTCTGGCTTTGTAATACTACGAACAGTTTGGAAAGTGTATTAATGTATGTAATATAATTATAACATTCAGTATACCTTCACAAGTGCAGCTCTTATATTTATTGTTAATGTTCATTTTATACCACCAATCTCTCATCTGCATTATACAGAGGGGCGGTTTTGCTTCGTTTTGTTCACGGCATAGTACTTAAACTTTGAAAGCGCCCCGAATCATCCGGTCGGCGGTCCGGTGGGGGGTAGTTCCAAGACGAACAGACCCAGCGCTGGGTGAATATTACTTTGATTACTTCGACTCATTAAAAATACACGCTTTTACGACGCTGCGGGTCACGGGCGCTAAAGTGCGAAGAAAGACAAAAAAAACGGTGTGCTCTTCCCATACGGTGGGAAAATCATTTCCCATGCTTTATGCTGTTCGGTTTTTATGTTACAACCGTAACATCGTCGTTTGCAAGATGGAACGCCCGTTTTTTTTTTCCACCCGCTCGCTGTTGCTGCCACCCGCCGCCGGAAAACGTTGCCGATGGTTCAGTAAATTATTGCTTCTTTTTATTTTCCCTTTTTTTTTCTCGCTGTTGCTGTTACTGCATTCGATGCGTTGCAACGGAACGGCGGGCTGGCGCGAGGAAGGTGGGATGGGGGTGTAATCGGGTGAATCCCGGGGTAAAGTGAGTCGGCCCTTTCGTTTACTTTCATCCGTTCCACGTGGTTTGTGGTGCCGGGCGTGCAAGTGACAGTGATTTCAGCCCTGGCCTCAGCCCTCACGAAAGGGCCGGGGATGGGCAAGGGAGTAAATAAACAACTCCTGCCGTCGCTGCCGACCGAGCACAATTACGCAATCCTTTTACGCCGGTGACCGACCGACAGAAGGAAGCCGGCTGAAGCGTGTATCGCACTCACGCTCGTTTGTGAGTGGAACCGTATACCGCTAAGAGTGTTGACAGGCCCAGAGTACATTCGAATGCTCCAGCCCTTTGGGGGGCTGGGGACGGGGGATGGGAAAGGGGGGGTAAAAATCACAAACTCGAGAGAAAAAGTCAACCAAGTGTGAAGTGCACGATCACTGGCCTGGAGGATACAGCACGCCACGGCACGGTTCGGAAATGGGAAAGAAAGCAGAACACTGTAGCAGGAGCAGAAATGAGGAACGCAAACAAAACCCACCCCCTGTGGGACCGTTAAACCCTTCCGAGGGTGGGCTGCTGGAGCTACGACATACGGACATTCGAACCAACTGTAGGTTTATGAATTCAGGGTTTATGAATTTTTAGTGATTCAAATTGCTCGACTCGAGCTTGGCTGCGAAGTGCAATCACCTTGCAATCAAAGGCCCAGGCGTGAAAGACGTCCTGTGTGAAGATGATACTTTATTATCCCTCATCCGTCGGGTGGGGGAGGATATTTGCTTAACTGATTTCGATTCCGCACTTGTGGAATACCATGAAAAGAGCACTTCTTAGACGCGATATGGCCACATTTATGGTTTTTGATGAAGACTAGCATATTCTCTATTATTTATGACCACAAGACGCGCGATGTGAAACGGGTCGTACTAGCAATAATACAATGTCTTGGTCGAATACTACCACCCACAGATGTTGCTACCAAAAATCCACTCCACTTTCTTTTATTTTAGAAAACAACCCACAGATTGAAATAGCTGGTGGAAACTTTTTTCTTGACAAATGAAATTCAAGAAAGTTTCTCACTCACAACTGACTGAGCTGATCTCATATCGCTTGACGGATTTGCTTAAAGTTTAAAATCATTGTGCAACCGGCGAGTGAACTTGAGCAAAATCCGGTAATGAAAAGTGACGCTTGATAAAATGTACGGCATAACATTGTTGACAAACAATTGTTTCTCTTTCATTACAAGAAAAACATAAAAGCTAATGGCAGGCAGCGACCTTCAAACGGCGCGAGCTGTTTTCTTTTCTTCATTTTTCCGGTTGTCACACTATACATAGGCGAACCGTTTTATTTGCCCCGAAATGTAGCCAAACTCCAAGCCGGGCGCGTTGTCAAATATTTGACACCCATTCGTTGCATTTCACCCCCGGCTTCCCCTGTCTCCTACTCCACCGTGTGCCGCACGGAACGGAATGGATTTGTTTTGTACAATTTCACTTCACATTTTGCCACCATTACTTCCCACTCCCAGTATGGTGGAAATGGAGGGTGGAAATGTGCCTAGGACCTAAAAGACGTCCATTCTTTCGCTTTTCTCACACAAAAGCAACCAAACTGTGGGGCAGGAAACTGCTGTAGGAGCGGCGAGGGGCCAAACATTCCCATTCATATTTGAGCAGATTTTAAAGCACCAACTTTACGACCAACGATCGACTCGCTGGGCATGAGAGCGGCATGAGGGAAGGGAACTATCCGCGAAAAAACTGGAACTGGAAACTGTGACCAGCGCAAGAAACCGTTCCCGGCGGAAGGCAAACAGCGACCACCCTCGGATACGTGGCCTCCTTCGGGGGGACATCCGGAGGATGGTGCTGGGTCTTTTTCAAACAATCCGACCTGCCGTGCCCTGCTGGTCCTGGTGGTCTCTAATCCGCGCCGTTGTAGCAGCGAAAGGTTGTAAATTTTAATAACTTGCCACGCGGCGCGGTACGACTTCGGGCGAGGCGCGGCCCGTAACGCCCAGGTCGTAAAACTGTCAGCACCTTTGATTCGTGTGGCGTATTTTTGGCACCCCGTAGCAGCCAGTTCCAAGAGGTTGCAGGCGGCCTGTTTCCGCGCGATGGTTTTTCGACTTCCCCAACCGGAGGTGGGAATATAGGGGTGCAAACATTAAGTTGAGGCTTTCATTTGGGGGAACGCGAATTCCGGGGCTGGCGATGGCGACGTGGATAATGACGTCCTTGCAGCGACGAACCGCGGGACGGCGACACCCAGAATCGTTGCTTATGAAAATTGAAATGTTCGGTAATGGAAATGTGATTAGCTGCACGGTGGTGGTGTGGTGGCGTGATCTACGCTCGGTTAATCGGGCGACCGAAAACTCAATTATACGGCAGGATAAACTTCGAGGGCTGGGCCTGGAGGGTCGCTTGCGGACGATTTGAGTGCGGCATTCGGCTTGGAACGAATTTTTAATAACCTGTAATCATACACTTGAGCTGTTGCTTTTTTTTGGGGCATTATCACTCCCCCCTCCTTATGATCCGAAACTCCCACCACCCGCTTTCGGAGGGTGTGGCGGTGTGGGGTGGAATAATTAACGTGACTCCCGATCGACTCGGTGCGGTGCCGGTGCGCGAATCTCATTATTATTGGCCGGTGAGGAAGCGTGGCCTATCTTCCTGACGCCAGCAGGCAATCAACGGGGCCGGCTCAGTTTGGGACATCGGTTCCGCAGCTGCTCAATCACTGCAGACGGCCACCCCACGCCCGGTGGGATGTTAATTAAAACATTCACGACGTTGCCCCTGCCAGCAACGACGGCCGAGGGCAAACTCCTTAAAGGTCAGGCCATGGTTGGGGCGAGGAACCGTTTGAGGTCGTCGATAAATTGGAATGGATAAAATGTCCCCCCTGCTGCTCGTTCGCCATCCCTCCGCGGCCAGGTACCGACGGTGGAGCCTCTAATAAATACACCCCCGCCCCCGGGTGGGTTTTTCTCTCCGTCCCTCCCGGTCCAACCTAGGCCTGGGAAAATGTGGATGCCCGGAAGTTTAAAAATATCGCCCAACTGCCGACCCGACCACACGCCGCCTATTTTGGGCCATACCCGAAAAGGTTGAAATGGTCGACCGGGGGAAAAGTTACAACCACTGCATAGGCCACATTCCGCCGCAGTGGGTAGAACAATTTATTAAAATCCCCAAAAAAGGGCCCAGACACAGCCCGCCACACGGTGGGTATGCGTCGAGTCTGCGAAACGACTGCCTGAAGAAATACCTCGCCTCGACATTCCGAGACGAACTTTGGACACAAGTGACGAAATTCGGCAGCTTTTCTCAGGGGTTCTTATGGGGATGGTGAAACCCCTTCGTTGCTGAGGGACTGTCTTCGCACCGTCGAATCTTATGTACTGTTTCTCCGCCTTGGACAACCTGTCGTCGTCCGGTGACTACGGGTAACATCTTGGGCTTACCATCAGGGTACGAGACGAGATGTGCGAAGACGGGCTGCTTCCTTGCGAGGGCTAATGTGGCAAAAAATTGATTTACGCTTCGCCGGCGTTTTGCTGACGGAGGAAATCTCATAAATTATCGCTCGCCTCCTGCAGGGGTTGCGCTCGCTGAGATTAATAAACGATTAATGGTAGTTCCCTGGAGTCACAATAGGGACAGGGGGGGAGTGCGAAAGGATGGTTTTGCTTCCGCCTTTGCTTGACACAAACGCCAGTTTTATTAACGGCCAGTTCAGTATTTTATTATTATTCAGTAAGAAAGTGACTTACCGTTGACGGTGAATTAGTATCCGTATAAAATAAGGATGCTGGATAGCCTTGAGAACACATTTGTGTTCAATTAATGCTTGCAATGTTGTTCAAACATTTATGATTTTATGCTCTAATATTCGAATTGTTTCCTGTACGCAACTGTGTCGTCTGCTAGTTCCGTAGTCAGTGTAACAGGTCACTGTTTGATAGTTTGCAGGAGTTTGATAGGTTTTATTTTCTTTCCCCAATACTTTTCCAATTGTTTAGTGGGAAGAATAGCAGATTGTATATATTGTTGTGTTTCAGTAATTCACATTGACATATCGCATGTAGCATACACATGTTTCAATCAATTTAACCGTTGTCTTTTTCTCTTTCTCTCTTCCTCTCTATCTCTCTACTCTAGGTAAGTGGATTCTGTTGAAACAATCGAACGCGGTGGAACTTGTAATCAGAGCGATCGAATTGCGGTAAGTCCTGCGTCGGGCATTCCATTCGCCATTTTAACATAGAAATTCAATTATCGAGGGGATTCTCCCCCAACAAGCAGACCGGGTTTCGGCATTGCGTGCGATGAGCCTTGCGGTTTATGTTTGAACAAAAAAAAAAAAAAACAGAAAAGCTGCCTGAGAGAAAACTGTCATCCTGTACCTGGAACGTGTGACTTTTATGCCTGGCGAACGACGAATTAACACTCCGTTGTCACGTCACTGCTGGTCCGATGCACTTTCGATCCCGGTGGAAAAATCGAACGACAATTGATGGATGCGCAACCAAAAAAAAAAAAAGGGATGGGAAAACCCCATTTTCCCACAAGCCCATATGCTGGCATTTGGGGCAGGGGAAACGTGTCACCAGCGAGAAAAAGGGTTTTCCGAGTGGGGTGAACTTTCCTACACTGGTACACCGTTTCCGTCGGCAGGATGTGGGCATTTTGTAAAACTAAAAGTCGGCCGAGTTTTGGGCGGAGCACTCAGAACGGAACGCCCGGATGGACCGCAATCTCGAACCGACGCCGCACCCACACTATGGCGTTGTAAAATGTGCCGTGGGAAGCACATTCACGAGTTCGAAAGTCCATTCCTGGGCTGGGTTTTCCCTTCTGGGTGGTAAAAAAAACAGCCTTTCACCAACACAAAAGAACCAAAACTGGAGCGAATCTGGCCCAGTTCGACGGCCTGCATGCGTTCCGTAGTGTTCAGTGCCAATGTTTGCACCAAGTGGTGCCCCGGTAGTGGTCTGTCGATGAAGATACTCCTGAAGAGCCAAAAAAAAAAGAGTTTATCACATCCTATTAATCATCAACAACTCGTTGGTGGCCTCGTGAGTCAGCAGCTTCCCGTTCTCACGACGTCAACTGTAGTGAAATGGGAGAAAACGAATCTTACTCCAGTTTTTCCGATGGTTTCTGCTAGTTCGTTGTTTTATTTTACATCGAATTGCTTTTGATGATTAATATTTGATTTGATTTAACAATACTCACAAAGTGACCCGAGTGAGTAGGCCAACAAATCATAAAGCCATTTCCGGTTGTCTATGGTCGCGTTTTCCAACCCCCC
>JAOEFI010000003.1:3995789-4023161 GCA_034621735.1 Anopheles plumbeus | reverse complement strand
CCTCCCCAACCACCAATGTACGATAAACTCGTAGGCGACGGTGTCGTGTTACGCGACCACCAGCGTCGACGTAATGTGGTGCGTCTGTCGTTGATAGATTTTGACGATTGACTGACGATACGGCGGCGCGAGGCGGCGCTGCCCACCAGGAAAATGACCGTCTCCATCCTCAACTATGGGATTCGAAACCACGACACGACTGCAAGGGGTCGTCGGTCGCTTCCCGTTTGGCTGCCGTCCGGAAAATCGATCGCTCCCCGCACACACAACGGATCCGGTGCTACTCTTTCGGCTTCGATCGGTCGTTCGGTAAATTCACACTCTCCTTCTCTCTCTCTCTCTCTCTCTCTCTCTCTCTCTCTCTCTCTCTCTCTCTATCTCTCTCTCTCTAACGCACACCGTCAGGGATTCAATTCCTGCAGCCGAACCGTGCGTGAAATTTGTGTTTTGCCGACCGGCGTTTTCCGGGCCGAACCGAGATTGATTTGTTGCCACGCACCCAACTACGTGCGATCCGTATCCGTTTTCAGCTCATTTTATGATCCTTTTTGGGCTGCTAGGGTAGGTTTCCTATCCGCCCGCCAATGACGCCCGGTTGATTACTGCTTCTGTGCGTGCATGTGTGGCTGCGTGTGTCTCTGATTCTTGGATTGCTTTTTCCCTTTTTTGTTTTGGGTACACAAAAGTTCAACCCCGGCTGGAAAAGGATCAAGCCGGCGGACGGGCGTGGGATATTGTAACACATACACACATACTCTTTGGGAAGTTTGTTGCGTGTAAATGTTCGTGCGGACATTCGTGACCCGAAAGCCCACCCGGCGGTCCGGCGGACTCTCATTCAGGAAAATCTGTATTTTACGATCGCTGCAAAGAACATTTTATTGCTCCGGAGCTGGCAGTATCTTTTCCACGGGATACGTGGAGTTGGACGGTAACCATTTCCACCCTAGGGAATAGAAGTCCGGGATGCATGTGAAATAGTTGGAACAAGTTATATTACACTTCTCATTGGAACTGATAGATTTTTTACGGTTCGATGAACCGTTCAGCGATGCTACTTCATTTATGGAAAATTGAAATAAAGGTGCACGAGTCCTTGATACGAAATTCCCTATTAATAAAACGTATGCGTGCGTGATCATGCACGTGTATTATTAACACGCTGTAATGTCGGCGCATAATAATCCTCTTCAGCGGCATCGATTGGTGGAAAGATTCTCACGGCACGCTAGGAACACGAAAGGGATAATACGGTGCTTCCTTCTGTAATTTATTTCCTTCGATCGATGAGAGATTTCATTTCGTAATAGAACCGACTTTCACCGATTTTCCCCCGGTTCATAATGGTGGCTCCACGTTTCCACGGGTAAAGCATCAACGCCACCTTTCGTGGAAATGACGATCGATCGCAGTTGGCTGTCAGTGGGTTTCCCAGCCTTTTCCCGGGAAGCCACAGCTGGCGGCTAGCCGGGTGGGCTTTCCTTCCGGGCGATCGAACAAATTTGTTTTAATAATAACGATAGCCTCATAAATTGTTCTTAATTACTGTTTCCCATGGACGCGGCTTATGGGGTTTCCCCGGGGGTGATCCAATAAAGTACGCCGGAGACGAGTTGATTTCCCCGTCGGTAGGTGGTTGGCGCCGGGTTGGGGGGGCCATTAGGCGGCGGTTTGAAGCCTGGAGGGAAATTTATCGCCATAGACAAATGGGTATTTATTACCGGGCACGAAATCCACCTTCGTCGCCGTGGACGCGCCACCGAATTAACGCAAGATTGCCTCAAGGCTCGGATACATAAAAATGTGTTTAATTTTCGGCCGACATGTTGTTCATATTTCCGCATTTCGCGTCCACCCTAATCGATTGTCGTCATTCTGGTTGAGAGTACAAGCTCCGTGATTGATTTGTGTCCTCTTTTTTTTTCACACTGCCACACATTTTCCAAAAGCATGTTCGCAGTTCCAGATGCTTGTGCTTATCTTGCATGAAATGTTTCATCAACAAAACGGCTCAAATTACGCTACACCGATAAACGCATTTCATTGCTGGTTCTGAAAATATCTTCACACATCGGACATGCAGCTGTAAATTAAAACGGACCCATTTCGGGAAAGTGCTCGATTTTTTGATCGCCCGCCCACACAAATGTTTACACGGGACTGAGCAGCGGCAAGGATGGCAAGGAGTAGCACGCAATAAATGTTTATTGAAACATCGCTGTGCCTTTCATCCTGCTAGCAGTAATAATTAAACTCGACGCAGACACACACACACAAAGTACAGTCGTAAACATGAAACAATCCGTCGAAATGCACATCAAAGACGCGGGCGGACGGATCGCAAATATCGGAAAAACAAAAACTGGTCGGCGCGGCGTGAGCGTGGGGTAGCAAAACGGCAACAATAACAAACTGGCTGGAAAAGCCATGCAGTCCATCATCACGCACCAGCATTCGAACGTGATGAAACGCGTTGGAAGTCCGCGTTTCCCTGCGGTGGCTGTGTGAGATGTGTTCGTCCGGATAAGCTGATCTGGCCGTTTTTTGTGCTCCACTTGTAATGCCGCTTTCCATTGCCGGCGGGCCAGAAAAACATTCCCCCGGCCAGGGCGGGGTGCGCCAATGGGAAAGCAACGGGATGAAACCTTGATTGAAATTTCACATTCCCGGGAAAATAGTGCACGAAGTGAGCCCGTACCCCATCCGGCCGCCCGGCCCAGCTTAACCAATGGTTACATTGCTACAACGAAAAAAGCAGTGGAAACAACCATAATTGTACCTCGTCTGCTCTACCCCGGCCCCGGTTCTACCTCGGACGGGACGGGCATCCGCGGGGTTGATTTGTTTTTCTCACCAAAAAAAAAAACGAATCACCCGATTGGCTCATCAAGCGAACGGAAGAAGAATCAATCCACCAGCCAACAGCCCACTTTCGGTCCCGCCCCGATCCCGGCCACTTCGTGTGTGTGTGTCTGAGGGGGGGTTTTGGGGCAAAAATAGATGTTGCCTCACCCAGCGCCGGCAGGAGCTAGAGAGCTGGCAATGGCGGCCGGCGGACAAGTCGATTGCAATCAGCTGTAATTTGGTTCGAATTCCGGACGTACGTTACCGGCTCGCTCCAGTCGCGATGGTCGGTTGTCTGTTCTAAGCACAGTTGCACCAGCAGCAGGCAGCGTCGGACTGGCCGAGAGCAAACTCACGGGTTTTCATTGTCTGATGGTGCCAGTTTTTCCCCCGTTGTTCGTTCGTCTATCGGTTCGCCATCCTTTTATCTCTCCTCTCTCTCTCTCACACACTCTCTCTCCCTCTCTCTCTCTCTCTCTCGTTCTCTGTGCAATATAAAAGAGTCACACAATGATACGTCAAACGGACAAACATTACGACGCTCTCCGCCGCCGGTTCACTCAGCCTCAGCCGCTCCACTAAGAGACCGTTCGAAGAAAAGTGGAAAACTTGCCATCGTGTACCGATTTAAGTGCGTGTGTCCTTGTAGCCAGTGTGTGTAACGAGGGTCCATTGTTTTCAGCAGGCGGAACTTCAGCTGTCAGTGTCCAGTTAACGGAAGCGCAAGCGGCAGAGACAGTATCGGATGTTCGAAGGAATTGTGAATTATACTGCGCGGTGTTGAAGTGAAGTGAAACATCCCGTGCAGTGAGTACTGCCTACCATCCAGGCGCTGAGACAAAAAGCTGCAGCTAACGCTATGAACGCGCGTGCGACCGGTTTGGTTCGCTGAGACCACTCTCGGGCGACGGGTAGGCGTGGGATCGTGTGGGGTGGTTTGGGCCACGATCGTCTCACGTGTGGCCGGAAGCACGAATGCCCGGTAGGTGCGCAGATCATTCGACGCGCTAATATCAGACGCCTTCGAGTTTCGGAGGGTAGGATTCGCCGTCCGGTGCAGAAGTGCCGAAGGTGTGTGCGTGTGTGTGTGGGCGCGCGCAGTCGCCACCGATGCTGGCAGCCCTGGACTGATCGGGCTCGTGTCGCGGTGCCGAGGAGGCATGGTCTAGGCGGGTCGCCCGTGTGACCGCCCGTGCTCGCCAGTGCGCTACAGTGAGCGAGTGTGCGAGTGTGCGAGTGTGCGCGAGAAGGCCGCACCGAGCCGAGCAGGGGGGAAAGGAGCGCCCGGGAGCAGCAGTTTAGCAGCCAAAATTTCCCAAAACAGCTAGCTTGAATGAGTAACAGTGCGATGGTGGCCGTGGCGATCTGCTGTATACTGGTGCTGCTAGCCGTGTTCATCGTGCTGATCATAGTGGTCGGTTCGACGATGGGCGAACCGAAGTGAGATAAGCTCCAACTGGGGCCAGGTCACTTCGCCGATGGATAGCCAAGGCCCCCCGGCTGTTAGAATCTGGACGGATTTTGTTCCACGGCTGCTGCCGCTCACGCACCTGCCACCACCACCACCACCACCGCCGTTGCCGTCACCGTCGCCGTCGCTGCTGCTGATTTCGATGATGTTGATGATGATGATGGCTACGGTTGCGGCACAGGAGGCGGCTACAGCAGGCGCGATGTGCACTCATCTCGCTGCCGTCGCCAGCAGCAGCAGCAGCAGCAGCTCCACCATGATCGTGTCCGACGCTCGGTCGGTGCCGGCACGTGGTCGGCGCCCGTAGAGGAGCGTGTGGATGTGTGATTCGGGCGCGTGTGCCCCACCGAACACCACCCGGCGTTGCGCCATCGACACGGTAGACACCATGGCGTAACGGGGTGAAAGCAAACCAGGCGTGTAACGCAACGGTAGAAGCGCGAGTACTCCAATCCAACAAACAGACACATACACACCCACATACACACAATTGCACACGCACACACTAACACCGATAAAGGTAGCAAAAGGAGAGAATAAAAGAATAACCACCCCCCACCTCCCGAACGCAAAAGGAAAGAAAATGGAAAGCATCCAACCCGCATTACGAGGCACTCCGGTATGATCGCGAAGGCGAGGCTCAAGGATCAGCAATCAAATCGTCGCGAAAATCTCAACCCAACCTCTTCTTCTTCGATCGCTGCGGCTTTTCGGCCACCAACTTTCCCCATTTCGAGTCTGCTCGCAAAATGAATGATCTACACAAACCCCCACACCTCCCGGCTTCCTCTTCTCTCTGCTTCTACTAGAAAAAAAAAGAAGCAAACTAACCCTCGTACGCTTGTTGCACCGCCCTGCACCGCTCTCGGGCACACACACACAAACACACACTTGAACACACACGCTCACTCATCACGCTGAACACAGGAAAAAGCACACCAACGAGCATGGAATAAAATCTTGTACACCAGTTCTACACAGCCGTCTTCGAGGGGGCACAAACATATTAAAAAAAAAAAAACAAAACAAAAGAACAACAGAAGAACAAAAAGGAAAAATACAACGTCTTACAACTAGAGAAGTGAAACTTTAATAACCAATCAACTAAACAATTTAGCGTACGCGTAAGAAGACACTGCACTGCCGCAGTGCGCATATACACACCGAGACACACACATCTAACTAGAGAAAACACCCAACTTAACGCTACGTCTACTTACATGCAGAGCGGAAGAAAACACTAACGAGATTTAGCGATACTAACAGTTGCCAGGATTCGGTGCGATTGTGCGAACGGATGCGGATAGATCGAATGCACGCGAATGCGGTAAGAAACCGGATAGCGAAAGAAAAGGGTTGCTCGGTAGATCGGCAACGTTTACTTAGGGTTTTTAAGTAGAGCCAACCGGTAGCTTGCAGAAAAAGGAAAATCGAAACGTGGTAAATAAAACACACGAAAATTTACCAATACAACCAACCAAGCTGCACCACTGAAACCTCACGGCTTGACTCATTCTACCATCACGCAACTGATCCTTGAGCCATCGAGTTGTCGAGCCGTGAAGTGGTCACAGTAACCAAACTGCATTGTGGTACAACGTTACAACGTTGCGGTGGTGGGTGAATGCGCGAACGCGAATCCTGCCGATGCGAGCAGACTAGCGAACACATATCGTTTGAAGCAAGACGAGTTGGTAGGCTGAACTGGAGGAGTAAGATATTACAAATAAACTTGATAATACAAAACCGTAAAACGTAAGAAACTTACACATATATATATATATACATATATATATATATGGTACCACAAATGGGCAGCACTGAGCGGGAAGAAAACGCTACCATCGATAATAGTAAGGGCAAGTTTTTGCCCGCGAAAACTCTCTAGGAGAAATGTGACAGTAAGAAAACTAGTGCAGAAAAACGAAAAAAAAAGAAAAGAATAACACACTGTATCTCAGCACCAGACGCGAACGGGAACGAAGGCGTGGGAGGGAAACAAAAAGCGCTGCACCAAAAAAAGAAAAAAAAACGCACGGATCTTAGGATGAGGCCAGAAACGATTGGTTGTCACAGGCTTCGTCAAGTGTCCGGTGCGAGATTGGAGCGCGCAGGAATAGAAAAGAAAATGGCCGCCTCCACACGCTTGGTCGTAGCGCATGCCAGAGATCGTCCCGTGATGTCCGGTGTAGGCTAGGGTGTTTGTTAAAGTTTTGTGGTTTTGATAGGGGAACTAAGTTATACGCGGGGAGAGCAAGTGAGGCAAACACAACGGAGTAGCTGGAGTGAGAGAGAGAGAGCGAGAGAGGAATAGCGAGGGAGGGAGAGAACGTGAAAGAGAGATGAATTTTTTTCCTCATCCCTCTTCGCAAGTGTTGAAGGGAGCGTGTGTTAGCGTGTGTGTGCCAAACAAGTGAGGAAATGCAAAGGAAAAAGAAACCGATAAAAAAAAAATGAACGGAATGAGTATAACACCGTGGGTAGCAGTGTGGTAGTGTTAGCTGTAGTAGTTATCCATTACTTCCATGTTGTTGTTGGCCAGTTTACCGTTGTTTAATGTGCGCAACAGAATGTAGTTAACAGAACAGCCTTGTTTACCATCGTAACGCATCGAAAGCTAATAACAAAAACCAAAAAGAGAACCACAATTGTCGAATCCGTTGAGTAAAAGAGAGAAAGAGAGAGAGAGAGAGATAGAGAGAGAGAGAGGGACGCGCAAACGTAATGGGCAGAGAACGAGAGCAAACAAAATGTCCTCCCAAAATCGACCGAGAATGCGGAAACGAATAAAAGAAACGATGAGTACTTGGACGAGCGTAGAGAAAGCGAACGGACGCGGAACGGGGACAGCACGGATGCGAAAAAGGGTGGGAAAAGCAGGGAAGCAAAACCAACCGATGAGGATGAGAAACACTGGCAAACAAACCTTACAAAGAAATAAAACAAATGCGACAATAATCCCCGCTAAAGCAAAAAAAAGAAAAGACACGACACCGAAACCGAACCGGAAACACAACCAGCACATCCCATCGAAGGTGTAATCATCTTATTATTTCTGAATCAAAATGTTTCCGTTGATTGACGGCTGGCACTTCAGCGCAAGTGGGGTGGGTTTTTCCCGCACAGCCCATCACTGCACCGGTCTGTTTGGCAAACCGAGGTGTTTCGGCCATCACCACCACCAATACTACCGATTCGGACCACCCGGCCTTGCTGTGGGCGAGGGAAACTCATTAGCCTGTGGGCCGGAAGCCGGCAGCCATCTTTAATTAACCGGCCCGCCTCCAGCTAGTTTCGGTTCATATTCGGCGGGCTCCAGCTCCGGGTGAAGCATTAATTATCAATCAAAATTCGCGGTCCATTCGCTTTGGCGAGGCAGAAAAAAGAAATAAAAAAGGAAACCACCCCAACCCGCTGGTGGGAAGAGCCGCTTTTCCTCTTTAATCCCTTCTAGTCGGGCTATCCGTCACCGTTCGCCGTCTGCAGCACATCCGGGAGCAACGGCAAACCGGGTCAGGAAGCTTCAAGGATGCATCCCGCAAGCCACCCGCCACCCCCGGGCCCGGGGTTCGCTTTCAATGCCAATCGAAGGCTTCTTGCGTTCCTGGCCGAGTGCCCGAACCGTATAATTAGATCAACGTGGGGCCGTCAATTAGGCGCGGGGTGGCAAGATGTGACAGCTCGGAAGCGTTGCACCTCCCGCCCCCGCGCGGTTGTTGAGATTTACATCAACCTGACACGGTGGCACCGATAAGACGAGATTCCCCTTGGAGGTCGTTCCATGCGGGCCCTTTTCCGGGGACTGCGAAATGGAGGGCAGTTGTCTTTCCATTTTCTCGCTTCCCAGGGAAAGTTGCTGGGGGTGGTGGTGGTGGTGAATAATGAAAATTACTTCGCTCACAATTTGGACCACGTTCGGACAAGCTCGAGCATTGAAGCTTCAAGTAAATTTATAATCAAAATTGTAATTAGCACTGAATAGGATCCGTTAATTGCAGCCCTTTGCAAATTGCTTCGCATGTATTTGTGGTACAGCAGCAAACTGGAGTACTGGAATTGAATAACTTTGATGTATTTTATATAATATAATTTTCCTCGGTCTCACCATAGCTCGAACGAACGAACGAACGGCGCTCTGCACGAGCCTCAGAGAGAAAACTTTAACTAAACTGTGCACGGAATGCGATAAATTTAGTTCTTCTCTTTTTTTTTGTTGCTGCTTTGCATACAGTTATAAGTTTGCGCATTGTTTCCGTCGACGGCGTTACACAAACGGGCAGAAGTTCAACGAGCTGCGGAGGTTTAACATTTCGCCACTGTCGCTCGTTAGTTGGAAATAATATTCTCTCCCCCCCACCGGGCCGGAACGGTGGATCCGGAAGCGGAAACAAACAGCGGGAGCGATGAAAAGCGGGGCAAAAAGACGAGGGAAGAAAAGAGAACAAATGGAAAAGATTGAATCCTGAAGTGAATCCTTAATTGAAACTCGAGCCGAACCGTTTGTGCCATTCATGAGGAATTTAACAATCGCTTTCACTCTCCCCCCCCCCCCCCCAAGTCCGCCCCGCCCTGCTTCCCGCTGGTTTGGATGGGCAACGGGGGCGAAAAGGATTAAAAATGATGCAGAATGGTGTGTGTATCGGGTTTCGCGCTGCTGCAGCGCCAATGAAACTTCGATCAAATTAAAAACCATTATCGATTGGCAGCGAACGGACGCGCGATCGGCCCGGGGGATGGCCGCCGGGAAAATGACGCTTTCTCAAGGGCGACCGGAAGGGAACAGGGAAGCACCAGCCTGGGCTTCCCTTTGTGCCCGGTTGCTCCTTTTTTTTTCTTCTCGACGGTATCCTTTTTGCTCCCTTTTTGCCTGCAAATGGCAGCCCGTAGGATGCTCTCCTGGGACGCCGATAGCTGGCTGGCTCCCATTCACTGAAGGGCCATCGATGCGAGCGGCCGGGCGCGGGGGGACCGTTTGCAGTGTGGTTGGTGCACGCGGCAGCCTCCGGTGCCGTGGCGTACGTGAATCTGGGTGAAGGATGTCTGCCGCTGCGTCATATTAACGATATTTCTGTTACACTATCCCTGTTCGCCGGGTTGGAACGGGGTGGGATGCACTTGCAGGTCTCCCAGTTGGCCCAGTTTTTCCTTTGACTGCTCGCTAGGTTAGGAACACGCACCGTTGCGGTAGATGCACCGATTGCACATGCACTGAATGCACATTTCTTCGCCCGCCCGTCGGATGCGCTTTGACGCTTCTTTTCCCCTTTCGGTGGACCTGTTTGTCCTTCTGCTGTGGATGGCGTATTGTTTCCTCGTTTTTGCCCGTCTTTCCGTTTCCTTTCTTTGCTTTTCACATTCTCCCAGTGTTTTGGTGAGTGTGAGCTCGGCACCCTCGATGGAATGCACTTTTGGACTTTGCTATTGTTCTGCAGCGATCATAAGCACTTTTTTTTTCTCGAGCCCTCCTTCTTTATCAGATCTCAGCTTCCTGTTCCCCTCGTTTTGATGTCCCTGTCACATCTTTCCGCCCATCTTTCATTTTGCTTTCGGCATACACTCTTACCGTTTTCCACGGCCTCTTTTGTGTGCTTTTTTCCGGAAGAGTGTCCCTCCCGCCCTACAGCTGCCACGGACTCAAGACCGCTCAAATCCTGCCAGCAACTTTTCCGCGCACACACACACACACATATGGCCCCCTGTTCCTGTGCCCAGGTTTGTTGGGAGTTTGTTGCCGGAACACGGCGGTGTAATCGAGGGAAAAACTGCACCGATCCGAACCTGAATTGCCGTGAGTTTTTCCAGTGTCTTCCCTGGTGCCATCCCTTTTCCCGCTCGTCGTCGCCAACTCGTCCGCTTTTGTTGAAGAATGGGCACGGATGCGGAAGCGGATGCTGCTGCTCTTTTGTCGGAACCACTTCAAACTGTCAAACGGTTGTGTGTGTGTGTGTGTGTGTGTGCGTCCACAAGCGTTCGGGTCTTCCACTGCGTGCGGCCTTTCATACGGTGGAGGGGAAGTTTACGTGTTCAAGGTTAGACCACGGCACGCCTGGCCGGGCCAGAAAACAAGGGATTCCCGCTCTCGGCGGTGGTGGAGCCTGTCGTCAAATGCAAATTATGTGCAGTTCGTCTTTCGCGTAGGCTAACGGTTGGGTGCACTTTCAAAAGCCATTCGTCGTTTCTGTGTTTTTTTTTCTGTTGCTGGTTCACCTCTGCTTCCATTACAAAAAAATACCGACCAAAGGAGGGAAGGGAAGGCATGTAGGTTCCATGTACACGGCACCCGCTACACTAACTGACATCTTAGGCGGGGCTTCTGGCTGCTGGCTCGAGTGGGCTCCAACTTCGCGTGGCCACCGGAGCCCTTGACGGGAGCTCGCTTCTTGTGGCTTCGTGTGCGACCTTGACGCTGGAGTTCCTTCGCAGTCGGGGGAAGTGTAACGCTTCTGCGCACGAGTGCCGTGCGAGATGCATCGGCGGGACGGGTTGCGAAATGTCTTGGTTTGGTACCTATCGTGCGCATTAGCAGATTGTTTGCTGGTTCATTATTTAGTCAAGGCAAAGCTGAACACTGCGACGCAACGGTGCAGGATCGGGTGACAGCTAATGGATGTGAGTGCATGAATTCCCTTAGCAGCTTGCGGGGACCGATTGTCTCTGGCGAGCGGGAGTTGATTAATAACTGCTCCCACACAATTGATTACACAATCGAATCGCTTGCCGATTCGGCCCTGGTAGTGCTGTAGCTGTAAAATTTTGAAGCAACACTTTCATTTCAAACACCTGTCTAGCGCTACTCCGTTTTTTTATTTTGGTTCGTTTTGGCTGTGGCTTTCTGCTCCTGGTTTGGATGTTTAGAAACAGTAGGGAAAAAAACCAACACTATAGGATGTGAGCGACGCACGACCCCTTTTACCGAACGATCCCCGATCCCCCGAACTACGGCAAAATGGTCGACAAGAGAACGAACGGGATTATTGGTTAGAGCGCGGATGCTACTGAATGTAACACAAGTAACGCAAATAATTGTAATTGAACACAATTGCACAATTGAAGGAAATGTTAATCAAAATGAATGTATGGCAACAGGGCGACAGACAGAGAGCGGAACGGAATGGAAACAACAAACTTTTATTGCAACAAATTACTGCAGATAACAATAGAACTATATCATGTTGAACCGTATTTACACTGATTACCAACCCCATATAAGAGAAATAGAGCAGAGAAAAACAAACAGGCATAGTTAAAATGTATCTACACATGGATGTTTTTAATGGAACCGTTGGATGTATCATTGTCTGAAGGAGTTAGTGTACCGATCGACGCCGACCGTGCACCAGTTCAGCAAAGGCGGAAGGACGATAGAAAGAAAAATTCATGGAAAAACCCAAGGACAAAAAAAAACCCGAACAAAAAAAGGACAGAATTCAGTGAAGGTAGAGGTCGTAGCCAATTGGGAGAGCAAACCCCCCAACACACCGAACCGATCGTAGCCGATACAAAACCATCATCTGTGTAAGTAGTGTAAGTTATTCTATTACCCGTTTGCTCAACCCAGCACTAGCGCCGTAAGCAAAGCGTCGGAGGCGACACCGCACGAGATGACGAGTAAGAGCGTAACGGTGGCAAGAAAATGAAAACACCCAAGACGGGAAAAAGGATCACATTTTAACAGTTCCGATTGCGGAGTGGGTGTCCCGTGGAGTGAATGTTCGATGCGTTCCGATTGGTGCAATTGATGAAGAATAATAAAAGAAAGTTAAACAGTAATCGTTAAATGATGGTCGTTTCTTTTATGATGTTTTGCAACGGGGTTTGTTAACGGACGCAAAGTTCCCACCCCTTATCGTTTCCCTCAGGTTCGGTGGGAAACATTTTATCATTAACTGTATTATTCTTTTTACGAGTTGCACAAACAAATCTTACCGAATGTCACTAGTGAAGTTTTTCTTTACACTCCATTTGTACCATCTTAAAATCGTGTATTATTGTTTTACATTTAGTTCACTTCTGCCTGAGAAAAGACAATCTAACTGACCGTTCGAAATCAAACAGATGGACAGCATTTCCACCGGACAGGCCTCCTGAAATAACAGCTGGGAAATTGGATCTCCAAAAAAACCATCTCCCGAGTCATTCCCGTCATTCTTAGCGTCATCTTCGGGTGGGGGACCTTCGAATGGGAAAGAAACAATGGCCAAACCGGCAATGACTCAACAGAGCTGGCACGCTCCGGCATGGATCGCTGGGTGCCGTCGGTTTGTGTCCCTTTCCGGTCACACACTTCGGCCCGAACTAATTCTATTTACTTTGGATTTGGTTTTCCCACACCACCTCCAGAGCCCAGGCCGAAGGAATGGGCCCATTCTCATCCATCATACGATAACAACATGGCGTTTCGTGTTGCGCACGGCCCAATCACACTGTCAGCTAATGTTCGCCTACGTGAGCAAATGGTGATTGATTGTTCGACCCTGCAGGGGCCAGTATTCAGCAGAACGAGAGTGTGTGCCGAAGCCCAATCGTTGCAAAAATTCAGACAAATTAATTCTCGCTTGCCCTTTCGGGGCCTTTCGGTGGTAAGAATGGTAGGAAAAGTTTCTTCCGGTGTGGCCGAAGGAGTTCCACCATGACGAATAAAAGTAAACGTGTCGTCGACCTTTACACGGCAAGGCCCAGTGCACTCAGTTCAACAGAATGTCCCTTTCTTTAAATCCCCGAGTCACTGCTTGGTTCTTTTGTTCTTGGACGGTGGTTTAAACCCAACTCATCAATGCTCTTACATTAATCGATCCGAATAGAAAGAAAAGTTGTGTTAATAAAACGGATCTGACGCCCGACGCCCTGGAATTTAAAACAACGGTTCGAGCACAATGTAACTATGGCAAACTTGCCGCGAATTGAGATACTCTGATACAAAAGACCGGAGATTTATCGGCTGTGGTTGAACAAAACCAAGAAGTACAAGGACTGGAACATATTAAACCTTTTTTGTTCATTACTTTGCGGTTCATTTTGTCGCTGCAACACTGAAGTTCTTGTAAAAACCGTCAGAAGCACGTAAAAGTTGGGAGCAGAATGTTCTGATTACAGAGCGAAGTTTTGTAACGAATTTGTCTCCTTTATTTCGTTCACCGCACTCGATGCTCAGTGAAGACCAACCGAGACTAGATAAATGAACTTCCCAGTGGCATCTTGTTGCCAACCGTAACGTTGGTGTATCGGCGTGGTGCAATTCGTAGTTTGCAGCGTCAAGCATTTAGTTGCAACAACTTCTGTACATGGCACGTGCTGTGGCCGTTGCTATCAGGCCTTCGGAAATGTTTGACTCACTGGAGCAGAACGATAATTTCTGTTGCGATGCAATACGGAAACTGGCACGGCATGCTGGTCTTACACTCGATTGGAAAATGTCCTACATAGCAATGACAAAATCACGAGCGGCAGGTTTGTTGAATGTTTCTCGGAGTTTCATTCTTCGACCCATTCTCTTACCAGGGTACTTTATTAAAGGGGTATAGAAGCATTTAATAAAGAAAGCAGCTCTTATATGAAACTATATCGTTGCCTTGCCCTGAGAGCTCTTGAAAATGAAGTTAGTTTAAGTTAAAACACTTTCTTTTATTTTCAAACTAAAAACGGAAAGAACAAACCATTTTCGCTCCTGTTTTTGACAATGACCAGCAGGAGAAAAAGTTGCCACCAACGATGGTACACTTTCATCCGAAGTCATAATCGGATCTTTTTGGTGGACAAAAGTTGGTTTAGGCTTTCGGAACCGAACGAGGCAAGTATGAATGAATTTCGGTGTTCACGGTGGCTCATTTCCATTCAGCATGGCATGTGTTCGAGATGTGAGACAAAGCGAGCGCTGGGCAACATGGCAACGATGTGCAAAGACAGCGGAGCACTTAATAAGTACTTTGTGCGGCAAAGAACCGAAAACCACCAGGCGCCTCCATCCGGTTCAACCCGTGGCAGGTTCCGGGAAGAGCAAAAAGGAACCATTTCCCAGTTGAGGTACACAAAAAAGCGGCCCCAGAGTAGGGAGGGGGACTGTGGGCGTGCATTCATACGCGCTCGCAATCTTCCCCGGAACTAGGCTAATACCGTGGGCTGAGCTTTTAATGCTTTCGCCAAATAGCTCCGATTGGAGCTATATTTAAAACCGTCCGTGGCGCACACTGGCGCTGTTAGTGGGTGCGCCCGAGTTTGGTCTGCCGCGGGTGGATTTAATGGTGTTTAGTATTTGGGTGTGGTTCTGGCGCGATAACCGGACGGTCCCGCGGCTGCGGCGGAGGCGGCGGTGGCGGCTAGCGGGACACAAGTGGAGACAAATAAACGTATTCCCCTCCGTGTTTTGTGTGTGTTTTTCGGGCTCCCGGTACACAGATAAGATGGCTGCCTTCAGTTTATCATCGTGATGCCGTTGATTCGTTGCGAAATAGAATTTGGGGAAGGAGAACGAAAGAGAATGAAAGCGGCAGAATGAATGCTTTGTGTGCGGGGCTTCGACTGGCTTTGAATGCGGGAAGTATAATATTACGCTTGTTTGACGTTAATCGCCAACGGGCAAGTCCGAAGGGATTCGCCGGTCTCATTATTTGAACGCAAAGCCCAAGAGATTAGTGGACGGTTCATGACTTTCCTTTATTAGGATTGCGTAATGCTTTATTTTCCATTTGAAGATGTGTAATATTGTTTTCAATGAACAACTAATCAGTGGAGTCTATCTTCAACGGAACCGACAAAAGGTCATTGATCGACAGGTGTTCGATTTTTAATAAACTCCACTTTTTGTGAGGATATACCTTCCTTCTCTATTGGCTTCATCTCCAAACAGCCAAAAATTTCTAAAACTTAATAGTTTTTACTCAGATTTATGAAGATTTATAGATGGCCAGCTTAGTTTGCGTTTCGAACCCGCTGTCATCATATATTAGGTTTTCAATCGCTTTTCATTCTGGTCTGGTCTACCATGCACATTTTAAACCATTTTTAAAGCATTTGTCCTTCCTCCAGCAGACCAGTTTAACGCAATTTTGACTTGCCAAAGGTAAGCCCACCCTTCTTCCACTTCCGAGCATAGCGATAGGGGCCCCACAATAAAAAAAAAAATCCACAGATTCCGCCTGCCTGCTGTCTTGGAGCAACAAAAAGGAAAGAAATATGGCAGATCCTTAGGTTCGAGTAAGTGGATACTTATTACAAACCCACTCGCCGAAGCGAGGCCGTTGAGCGTGGCCCCTTCGGCTCCATTAGCCAGCCCGCACCATGGCTCGCTGGCAAGGACCGGGAGTGAATCATTTATTACCGCACCGCCACGGCACCAACTGAACCGTGCGACGGAAGTGAACTCCGTAAAATGGCCCCGATGATGATGATGATGATGATGGGGACGACGCTGCGAGCGGTGTGTCTGGCTGGGTCGGTAAACCGGACCACCGCTGTGGCGTTTTTTCAAAGGGAGGGAAAATCTAATTTTAAACTTTGTCTCTTTGATTTCCTCGCTGGGGTGGGGACGCCGATTGGCTCACTTTAACGAGCGGAGATAGGCGGGGATGGGTTTTAAGGACTGATTTTCGCTCGAGCACGACTTCTCCGTTTTACAGTCTGGCTATTAAACGTGTCTGATGGTGATTCCTCCCTTACGGAATCAGATCTAGCGGTTGTTTACAGTGTTTAAATGAAGAAAAATGTTCTGTTGTCCGATAGGATTAACGCTGGAGCTACTTCGCCTAGCAGATACAGAAAGAAACATACCCCATTTCACGATTCGTTGCTCAAAGCTCGCTCGATGGAGGCGCATGGTGTTTCATGAATGTTACACAGCGGAACCTTCGGTAGCAAACCAAACACGCATGAAAATTGTAGTTGAATTGTCAACATCTGTACAAATCTAAAGCAATAGTAACACCGGACGGGAGATGCGAGAGGCTGGGCAATTCACAACGGCGACTACAGCACAAACACAAACCTGTCACTTTCAGCGATAGTTGCGTGAAATTTATTGGAAAATTATTCATGATCGTTGCGCCCTGTTCGAGTTACAGTCCCTAACGGGTGCGAGTGGGAAAAAAATCTACAGGACAAACAGTTGCGAGCAACTGGCGGCCATCGGGTGGCAGGAATGCGCACTGCGCGTGTGCTGATGATGTGTCTATTGGAAAATAAAATCGGACCCTTTTTCTTCCCCCCGTTAAGTTGTTCCCGGGAGCAAAGGATGTTCGGCAAAGGGGGATCGATGTGAAAGAGAAATGGTCTGGGCGGAAGTAGACCATCTTTGGTTCCGCGTTGTTAACGGAATCCTGAAGCTTTGCAAGATGGAGTTAGCGAAGGCGCGCGGAACCAAAAGTTTATTGGAAACAATTCAAATAAACGCGTTCGGAATGTTCGGAAAATCTACCGGGAAATGAATGGCAACCTTAGTCTGATAAAGCGTTTTCATGCCATCATTTAATGTCAGGGTAAAAAATTGACGCAATAAAAAGACGAAATAAGATTACCATTAGGGGCGTGTAAAAATGTCGCTATTGAAAACATGCTTTTCTTTCAATCTTTGAGGCGTTTTGAGACATTTAGCCGACCCAAAACTAGAAGGTAACAAAACATTTGAAACGAGGGAAAAAAGAACAGTTTACTGTAGCATGATTCCATGGAATAAAAGCTTAAGCTATTTATATATTTATAAGCCAGGTTTTGTCTTTCCGATGGACAAATGACATTGCATGGCGGAACATTTGTTTCCGAAGAATTTATCAAAAAATAATTCATCGACGTTTGATAAACGGCAAATATTTATCCTACGCTCATCAACATCGTCATCGTCATCGTTGGATCATTATAAACATCGACTTTATAGGGACGTGTTTCGTCGCACACGAACGGTTCATTTTCCATTACAATACCTCTCGCGGTGCTCCATGCTCCCCGAAGTCCCCGCCCAACCCTGCTCGAGGACGATTACTGAAATGGAACGAAACTTCGTACCAATGACTGGGCGACGGTTCGACGGTTGGATGGATGCTTCATTACCGTTTTGCACCGAGACCGGGATGGCTGGTTTTGGGCTGGAGCTGGTTTTCATTTCCTTTTGCAATTTTTTTCCCCTTCTCCCCGTTCTCGCACAATCGAGAATGTACATACCCTACTTCCAAGACGAACGTGTAGCCGCCACCGGATGGGTCAGAGTGCGACGGTGCGGTTGGCGTTTGAACGATGGTTTAATTTCCTCTCCTTTCTGGTGATGGAAATAGTGTTGCATTAGTGGTAAAGTGTGCTCCGTTTCCTAGCGCCTAGATGTAACATTCCCCTCGAATTGTCAAACGTAGTCCTTTGGCCAAGAGAATGCAGATAGAAATGGTCGACAAAAAATCCAGTTGTACCGACCCGAAAACAAATCGACCACTTGCAATAGCTGATCCTGAGAAGTAGTGGCACCGTATGAAGATTAAACAAATCCCAAATCGGCCACATTTTATCACACAGGTTGAAGAACCTTCTCCATTGATGCTCGTCCCCAACCTACTAGGTGCGCCGCATGATGGCCATTTTCAGTCACGGATGACCGAGTGCCTCTAGTACTTGTACCATTTCGATTTTCCACAGCAGGACCACTCGCCAAAAACGGTGGACATTCGACCCGGAGCAGTCCATTCAATCAACATTCAATCAACCTCATTCATCAGGTTTCTCAGTGCTCAAGAGAAGAGGGAAAAAAAACGACACATCGAAGCCGCACTCCCATTTGCCGAGAAGGAGTCCATTGCAGCAGCGCTCGGGCTGAGCACACAGAGGGTGACTTATGGCCGAACGCACACACTCTGCTCGTATCGGATGATCTGCCCACTGCCCGCTGCACTCGGGGGGAAAACTGGAAAGATAAAATGTCCGACAAACGTGAGCCGATGCTCACCTTGCAGCCCGTCATGAAAAAAGCTCATCCACGGAGCGATAGCGTCACTGAAAAACTCCCCCTTCGTCCCCCCACATGCACACACACACAAGGAGTCGCACTCACGGAAAGATCGGCTTATCGGCAACAGTGTGCATTCGCCGCTGAAGTGTCCGTGCTGATGAGGACCGTTCCGTGGCGGATGTTTCCGACGAGCCTGACAGCGCGTCCCACTCGTCCTTCGGGAGATAAATCGATACAGCGTGTGCACGAGATGATGTGCATCGTCGTCGTCGGGTACGGCCCCAGAGTGACAGCCTAGTTACTGTGCGGTCCGTACGAGATGCTGTCCTTCGAATCGTGCACCGTCAGAGTGTGAATCGATTGGCTGAGTGGCGACCGTCAGCTGGCGTTGGAAGGTGCCAACTATCCTGTCCTGACGTTCGGGCAGCCTAAGGCCGGATCCTGCGAGGCTGTGCCATCTTGACTGGGCTGGTTAAATGTTCATACCATCCGGAGGTATTTTTTGTCTCGACATTTCATTCTTCGAAAAAGAAAAGAAAAAAACGGATACCATCAAATACTGCTGACTGGCTTTTCTATCGCTCGGCTGGGCGACTGGCGGCCTACAGCAACCCAGCAGGACACCGTAACCCACGTCTACGGTTCTAATCACAATCGATACCATTGCTCGGACCAGCTCGGCTCTCTCTCTTTCTCTCTCTTTCGCAAACTCGTCATGAGTCGAGCTTCGTTAGTAGACCACTGTGGCCCATTTCGGATAAGATCTGGCGGGATCCTTTATCAGATTGAAGTTGTCCTCTTTTTTTTTCTATTTAATCCCCATCCGAATCCGGGTATGGGTTTCCTACCGTACTGTACGGCGCAACACGAGTCATGGATTCGTACACGGGACATTGGTTCGTGTTTGGTTTTTTTTCCCTCGCACTTATGGGACTCCCAAACGAGAAACAGGCGATGACGTAAGGGAGGGAATTCCGAACCCGACTGGGAAAACAAGATCCAGTATCGGACAGGGAGGGGATTTTTTTTTTGCTTCATTCTCTGTTTCTCGGATTCGAACCCCACCACCTTCCGGAAGGCGGGGGAGAAGATTAGAAATTTTTAATCGAATCAAGATCAACTTTCCCCCAAACAACAATCAATCGAACGCAAACGTGTTTACGCCGCCGGACGGAGGCAAGTGTGTAATTTTAGAAACACCCATTTTACTTTCTTCAATCGTGCTGCCGACAGAGAAAAGAAAAGCTTAACAAGTGGTGGGGGGAAACTGATACGAAACAGTAATGTATTATCCCTAGCGTCCCGGGCCGGGCGTGCTTTCCCGGTTCAATTCCATTTGGAAATATTTTGTCTTCTCTTCTCCAGCTGATCAAGTTCCACCGCCGTGACGATTGTTTCCGATCACTATCGGCCGACGCAAGAGCCGCGATTGTATTAATGACTTTACTTTCTCACTTGTTTTCTTCTGCCTTTTCAGGTGAGTTGTAGATTCCGTCGTTACCACCAAGGGACGTCACCGTTCCAACGCAGGAACTGAATTACCGACCAAGTCTGTGGGATGAGCTCCGTTCGGATTCACGCTCATCGTTCAAAGTCGTTTCGTTTTATTTTATTATTGTTTGTGTGTTTGTTTGCTCATTCCGAATTCGTGAAGGGATGCTCTATGTGTCCTGTTGTAAAAAAAAACACACACACACACACACACATTCTGACTGCTCATTGTTGACAGAGTGAAACAGTTACCTTCTTTATTTTTTCTGTTTTCCGTTTGTTCCATTAAAGCTTATCACACAGAGAGAGTAACAGACAGACGGTGAAGTTAACGTTTGTAAAACAAATTATTTTCGCGAAACAATCGTCGGTACGCTCAACATACGGCGAGCACGTGATCGTCGACGGTTTTTTTCTTTCTTTTTTTTTGGTTGGGCACGATTTTCCGAACCTTGTTCGTATAACTCTCCCGCTACTCAGAATCGGTACCGTTTTGTTTCCTTGCCCGTGCCCTTGCCACGATGGAAACGATGTTTTGATGTTGTTTTGTTTCTGGTCCCCCCCCCCCACCCCACGGTTTTTGTTTTGTTTTTTGTGTAGCAGAACTAGGACCAACCGGAACGAGAAAAACAGCTCCCGGCCACTGTTTCGTACGGTCACGGCGTAAGCACAGCAGCAAGTACAGCATTCCTGTTGTTCTGTGGGTTCGTGGGTTCGTTGAAGAAGGGCAACCGATGATGTTCAGTTGCGCTTAGACGGGAGCAAGTTTGAAACAAAACAAAAAGTGGTAGACGGTGGCCTTGGGATGGGAAATTTGTTTATTGAAATATTCTACGCGCACGTTTCGGGCCGCGCTCTGAAGGGGGATGGGGAGGGGTTGATGTTTTATGTTCCGTATGATTTTACATATGACAGGCACGTGCGCGGGGAGGCAGCTTAGCAGCGAGTGCGTACCGGGCGCGAGTCCTGTGCTTTATTTCCCTCAGCTGCTCCGATGCGGACGCAGGGACATACTTCAGGGATTGCCCGTCCACCACCTACCTCCCATGTGTCCCTCCCACCAGAACGACGCGGTGAAGGTATGCCAAAACCCTATGAACACCGTAAAAAAATCGAGAATGATATTTCCTCTGGTTAGTTGAGCTATTTTGGAACGCTTCCGTTTTCCGCTGGCAAAGGTCGACGGAACATTGCGCCTAACCATGTTTCCCACCGCGGAACCGGTTTGCAAATAAAGTGTAAAACAATTCGGTGGGTTTTTTTTTGTTGTTGTCCTGAAACATTTTCGCCCCCCAGGGTCACGTTTTTCATGATGAATGTGGTTCATTTTGGTGCGCATGCTTTTTTATTTTCGATTTTCCTTTTTCGGGTTCGTACTAACCGTCCACCGTTAGATGTGGGTATGTGTCTGTTGGCGGCCTGCCCTAAAGAATTTGTGGGGTTTTTGATTCTCCTCCCGGCCCTTCAGGTATATTTTGGTTCCATTAAACGGTTGCTGTTTAAAATTAATACCATTCGGGGGCGGGTTCGAAACCGGCGAGAGATGACTTTGCGCTAAGGACCATCCATCAGGGAACGGATTTTGTTTTTCCTGCTTTACTCCCTTTTTTTTCTCTTCTTCATTCCCTGCCTTCTTTTATTTAGGAAGAAATCCGTGTTCTATCGCTGGTAATGGTACACGCCATTCATCAACGTAAATAAACACCTGTCATGATGGTGTGGAAAAATTACCATCATTTCAATCAGCTCGCTTGTTTTCCTGACTTCTGTGCATGCATTATTCGTGCGCACTGAAACACACCCTGTCCATGATGGATTGAGCCACCAACATAAGGGTGGCTGGGGGCTGGTGGAACCATAACTTCCCCCGCGTGCGGTCACGAGATGGGACGAAGGTACCGTCCAAATCAAACACCCGCCAAATTGGTGCGACCGACCGTGACCTTTCGGCTCTGGGCTGGCTCTGGAATTGACTCGCGACACTGTCAGTTTCGATTGATTAGCATTAATTATTCACACGGTTACGTCAAGCCAGGCCCGGATGATGAATTCTGTGTCACCGCCCGCATCCGCCGCCCGCCCACGACCGGCTTTTGGGTGTCCCACAAAACTATGGTCACCGCGTCCTCAACAGAAGTGAATAATAAAGTTTATCCAGGCCCGGCTTCGGGGATCCCTAATTTGACCCAGTTTTCCGACCGGCATCCCCTTTCGCAAAAGGCCCCACTGCTTCCACTTTTCCCGTGGGGGGAGGGGGCTGGGGAGGGATGTTGATTGAATTTAAATTATTTAAACGATTCACACCAGTCCCCTCAGGGGAGGGGTCGCGCATCCTTTCGACTAATGTTTCATATATTCAAGAACTCTGGGGGTTGGCCTAGAACATCCTCGATGAAGGTTATTGGCACAGGGATTATGAGAGCACAGGAACCTGGGAGCGCACTCGACGGGACTAAAGATAGAAGTTTCTGGCAAAAAATGGCCCCTTTATTGATTTAATTATCCTTCACCTAGTACCAGGTTATTGGTAACAGTATCCTCGCCCCGTTGCGCCAGCTCGGTGATGTGAGTGAACGGCCAAAAAGTCGACCCATGGGTTCACCATTAAAGCGAATAGCAGCAAATCGATTCGGCGAACGCTCGCAACGCGCGGCCCGGGCAATGTTGGTTTTAATTACTCCTACTTCCCAGATGCCAACCGGGCAGGCACGACCGTAAGACGCAGTACAATTTGTGCCGTGTGTGTGTCTTGAGATTATTAATAAACCAGACGAAAGCAATCGGGGCCGCTGCGCGTCGTAAAATTATAACTTTCCTGCCAGCTCCGCCATCGGAAAGAAAATCTGTTTCAATCAATGAGATTAGCTGCCGAATGCTCGAAACCATTGTGCGGCTTTTCGTCCAAAGGTCTCGATGCGGTGGAAAGCGGGAATGAAAGGGCCAGACGGTTTGCGCAGGGTGGTGGAGAAAATTGGAATTAAATAGCGAATTCACTCGCCAAAACGTTCACTCCACGTGAGGGGAGATTGGTGCGAGTTTATCGACGGCCGCCTTCCCTGCAGTCAAGTCGCTGCTCTTGAGAGAGAAAAAATGCAACTCGAGAAACGGTTCGGGGCCAACTGGTCTGCGAATCGTCAAATCGACCCCGAAACCGCAACCAAACGTCGTAGCCAAAACAAACAGCATGCGGTGTAAATGGGAAGAATCAATCGGTGCTCCCCTTATCACCCTCTCCCCTTTTCGCTTGTGGTAATTAAAATAGTTTCAAATGCGATTTTAATTGCACCTACCCCGAGCGAGAAGGGCGGAAAGTCCCAACGGCGATCGAAGACCAATTAACTCCGACTGGTTGGTGTTTTTCCCGTTCCAGTGGGGAGCACTGGGACCGCTTTTCCATTTCCGCACACGAACGACGGTAACGGATGACTTGTGAGCCGTGACTTCACGCTTGTTATGATTTGTTTTCCTTGCTTCCCTCTGTTTGCTGTTGTGTCACACATACCAGGTGGCAGCAAAACACCACCAGTGAGAAGGTGTTCCGTTTATCTTCATCTTTTTCCAGCAGGCGACACTAGCTCGTCCTACACATTCGCACGACAGTCGTGAAATATCGCACCCTCGCAATCTCGTGCCCCGCCACATGCTAGAAACGGACTGGCAACCCGTATCCCAGTGTCTACCTCGCTCACGCATGCAAACGTCGTCCCCTGACACATCGTCGACGGCCTGGCGGAGCATTCGAAGAAAAGTGTCTCCCACTTTTCACGCTTGCCAGCATTTCCATACGTGTGGCAGGCCGGATTTGGGCACTTTGGCGTGTGCGTGCCCTGGCTCGTGGGCATCCGGTTCCACCGCTGCATCCACACGCTGCTTCCACCATGGCACGTTCGAGTGTTACCTAATTTGAATATAAATAACATCCTGATTCCGGTGCAGAATTTTCACCCACCGCCGGCGGACCGAATTGAAACCGGCGAAGATGGGCGAGGGAAAGCTATATTGTCACTGAATAATCATCTCGCACACACCCACGCAGCAAACGAACACATCGTTCGCGTGCAATCCATAACCAATCAGTGCCAGCAGGCCCCCGGGGGAACGCCTTCCGGGCGGAACCGGAAGGGCAATTTAAGTTCCATCATAAATTGTTCCGGCCCTGCTCCAGTAAAGCGACGAGGCAGCAAACGGGTATGAAGGCGGTGGAGAAACGGACGGGCGGGGGTGTTCGTGCGTGCCAAACTTTTCCCACTGGCCCCCGGTTTGGTGGGGGTAGCCGTTCATTTTAACCGCCAGCCCTCCAACGGCGATGCAACTGCGCCGCAGGGTTTGAGTTTTCCACCGGCTTCCACAGGACGTGAGTTGTGGGATTTCTGCTTCCATCGGACCCTGTTTGCCGCGCGTTGCCCGGTCCAGCACAACTTTACAGTAAACGGAAAAGCTCTGCACGATGCGTGGTAATTAAATTCGTCCATCATTTTCAGGCGCTCCCGAAAGGGAAAGGGACACTCGCGCGGGTCCTGTGTGCCCTAATTCCCGTGGCCGAGAAAAATGACCGGTATGGAAAGAAAGGACGACCAGTGTATGGGACACTTTTCAATCGTGACTGTCCGTTGCAGCCATCGACGTTCCGCCAGATACTGCCGGTGCATACGTTTAACGGATTTACTTGATCCACAAGTGAAAAGGAGAGAGAGAGACAGAGAATGAGAAAACAAACATGGAGTAGAACGGTCCGTCATTAGCTCGCACCAGCTCGCCGTCGGGAAATACTTTCCCTCATCTTCCTGTCAGCTGCTCGCTTGGGCAAATCCCGTTCCCGAGAGTTTTTAGCCAGAAATCTGATCCACTTTTTGTTGGTGTGTGTCTTTTCGGCGCTGCAGTGTGTGAATTATGATAAATATCCCGCAATCGCTGGCGAACATTCGGGATTACGTGTGGATTAAGCGATTTACGGGCACTCTGACTTGGCACACGAGGACGCGGTTACCTCCTTCCTTGGTTTCCTGTGCTCCTCCGGGCCAATCGCCGGCATGGCTCGTTGTTTGTTTGTACGGGGCATTATCCTTTCAGGCGGTGGAAGAAAAAAATAACGAAACTCGGCCCGGTCGGTCCACCCTCGGCAGAAAGTCGGTCGAAGGGAAAGCTTAAATGATTAACCGTCATCCTTCGCCGGGGAAACTCCCGTCCCGGAAAGACGGGGAAGAAGGGCAAGGCAAGCTGATGGCCACGGCGCACGGGGGATTAAACGGTGGCGTCGCTAGTTTCGAATTCATTTGCATTTTCGCCACCCGCCAGCGGAGAGTGCCGTGGAAATTCCCGCACGATACTCCGACGTTATGGAATTTCAATTAGAAGTTTATTACCGATGCCTTCCTCACGTTCCACCGTTTTTCGAGCTGGTTTCCATTTTCTCCCGGGTGCCCCACACACACACACACACACTGTAGGTAGTGGGTGGGAAAAACGGTTTCACATTGGAACGAACATCCTTCCCTCCCCGGAACTTAAAGTGGAGCAAGCTCTGGGATGAATTTTGGACAAATTGCTACCCTGTCCGGACCGGGGCCGATGGGTGATGGGAAAGCGGATGATATGATGAAAAATGGGGACGAGCCGTAATTATGGAAATGGAATGGAGATACACTTTCCTCCTGCTCATGGACCCGGCGCGCTGAGCCAGATCGAGAGGTCGCCCGAGTGGTCATCAAGTAGGAAAAGTTAGCACTCCAGTAGAAACCCCGGAGCAGGAGTCCCATTTGATACGAACAGGACGACCGAAATATGGTAAGGACACAGACATAGGGAAGGAAAGAGAGAGAGAGAAAGAGAGAGAGAGAGAGAGAGAGAGAAAGAGTGTTGGGATAAAGCTAAAATGGGGAAAGTATAGGGCAGCAACGACATTAGGAAGGTTAATTCAATTTTCCACCGAGCAGCAGGTGGCCTTGATGAAGTTCAGTGGAAACCCGCCCATCCGTTCCTTCCGACCGCGCACTGGATCCCCCTCTTCCGACGGTTGGGTATTTTGGCAAAAAGTTTTCATTGGAATACGTCGCGTCGCGAAATTAATATCAATTGCACCATAAAAAACCAATCTTCATCTCTCTCAATCAGCGAGGGTGCGCTTCGAACGGAGTTGGTGCGGGTTGATGCCAACGGACACCATCGTGACAGCTCGGCAGATTTCCCCTCCCGATTCACCACAATTTCCTCGCGGCGCAAAAACAATTCAAAACCGCCATTCCGAGAAACACCTGAGTCACTAAGCATCCGGACAGTGCGCTGGAACTCTCCCAGACATTCGCAAACAAGCTCATGAAACGAGCAAGCGGAAACTTTCCAATTTATTTCATCGATGTTTTCAGGTTTCCTGCCAAGGATTTTGGAGTGGGGATGGGGAATGGATGTGCTACGGGTGCAGTAAAGTTATAAAACTCGAAAAAGTCCCCATCGTCTTCAGGATGGCTGTTTATTTACCACAACCACAGTTTGCGCTAGCCCAGCACGCTTTAAGAGAAGTGGAAAATGAGTAACAACTAGTAAAACAAACCCCTGATGAAAGTTGACAGTTCTCCCGCACCCCGCTGACAGTAGGCGTTTGTTTAAGTGGACATTTTTTACTGCTAGGTAGAAAACTGGCTGAAGGGAACTGATTCAAGGACTGCTGTAACGATTTCCAGCATTTCCTCTAGTCTTTTCCGGTACTCCAACATTCTTGAATTAAAAACCAACGAGTTGTCAGACTCAGAAGATGGGTCAGACCTTGTTTTTATTGTTTGGAAGAGACCTCTGATTTTTGGCGGAACATTTTAATGTTGAATTGTTCGCTGGACGGTGTTGAGGTGTGTCCGTGAGAAAGGTGGCCATGGACAACTGAAGTTCGTCGAAAGCGAAGTGTTTGGTGCGGGAAATGAAACAGCAAAGCAGGCTGGGAAAGAGAACGAACGCGAACTGTCAGTTGGTAGCGGGAAAACGATCGAAAATGGGCCTCGACGCGACGCTGGACAGTGCGGAGGAGATCCGGTTCCTCAGCAAGGTGGGCGGCCTGGTGCGGCGGTTGTTGCGGGCCGGGCTCCACTTCACCCACCGGGAGCTGGAGCTGGTGCTGCTGATCTACTACAAGCTGCTCAAGGCGGACGCGGACGGAGCGGGCGGGCAGGTGTCGCGCCAGCAGCTCACCACCGTGCTGGACACGGCGTTCGGCATCAGTGACACGGCCACCGTGCGGCGCATCTACGCCGCCCTGGACGGCGGCACCAGCGCCCACGTCTCGATGGCCACCTGGGCCCGGCTGGTGTCGCTGTTCGTGCGCGGCTCGCTGGAGGAGAAGGTGCGCTACTGCTTCGCCGTTTACGACACCCAGCGGGAAGGGATGATCCGGCGGGACCACCTGATGCTGCTGCTGCGGGACTGCGTGCGGCAGGAGGAGGGCGCCGAGGAGGCGGTCAAGGATCTGGTGGACATCATCATCGCGCGGCTCGACCGGGACCGCGACGGGGCGATCTCGTTCGACGACTACCGGACCAGCGTGCTGGCCACGCCGCTGCTCCTGGAGTGCCTCGGCCAGGTGCTGCCAGACCGGCGCCACGTGGAAGCATTCGCCATGACGTTCCTGGTCACCAGGGATGCATAAAGTCGAAACCCCCCCCCC
>JAOEFI010000003.1:3990043-3995689 GCA_034621735.1 Anopheles plumbeus | reverse complement strand
CACCCCCCCCCCCCCCCCCTCCCCGGGTGGTTTGGTCCTTTGAAATTCTGCACGAACACACCGTCCCCTTGGGCAGGTCGGAGGTTCTTTGGAGGGACTCGAGTTCGCTGTCTGCCCTAAAGGGATTCGCCCGCATTGTGTGCGCATAAAATTGGACGAAATTACGGTTACGGAATAGGATATTGCTCCGGGGAGGAGATAAATCTTCCGTTGGTCAATCTTTGCGATAGAGCGAATAAATCACTCTCTCGCTCTCTCTCTTTTGTATCCAATTTTTTTCCTTCTGTTCTGTAGATGTCGTAGGTTTTCCTTCAAAGTTTCGTTTTGATTATTGTTGTTCAACAATCGCACACCTTCAACCGCACCCACTACTACCATTACGTCGCACCCCCGATTCCACCATTATCTACTGATCCCCCTCCACCCACCCATACACACACACACACACAGATTTACTAACAGAAAGCTCTTCATTCCACTCTTCCACCCCCCTTTTCCCGCCTGTACTCACACTGCTGCCGCCCCGCCCCGGCCCGGCCCGGCCTTGCCCTTCTCCTTCTCCAGTGGCGTCCGACGATGCCGTAGACGACACGCGGCGGGCCGTGGCAAGCGCGTACACGGACGCATCGCGGTCGCGCATCTCGATGGTGCAGTATTTGGAGCCTCTGTCGCGACCCACTAAGGCGCCAAGTATGTTTCACTATATTTTCACTCTTTCTCACTACCGCTCACCGCTACCCATCTTTACTTATCCTTCGTCACGATGTTCGCAATTGTTGTTGTTGTTGCTGACCGTGTTCCTTTACGTTGTTCGTACACGAACGAGTTTGATTTTGTGCGTTTTGTCTTCCGTTTTCACTTTCACGCGTTGATGTTTTTTTTTTGTTGTACTCTTCGTCTTCACTCGTTTGCTCACTTCTATTTAACTGTTGTTCCTATGTTGTTCTGTAGGTATGGCGCCACTTTGCGTGCGTGTGCGTGCGTGTGTGTGTGGGCTGGGGGAGGGTTTGTCATTTGAAAAATGGGAGACCCATTAAAAACCGAAACAAACAGCACATCAGCACTGCTGCCCTGCCCAGCCCTGCCCTGCCCCTCCCAGGACGACGCCAACTGCAGCATAGCGATTAATTTTCCCACACCTTTTCCTCCTTACACCGCTGTCCAGCCCGAAAGCACCAAGCAAAAGGGATTAATTACACTCATTTCTCACCGGTTAATTTTTTCATGCCCCACCGGCAACGCAATGCAGCAATTGCGCGTCAGCGAATTTCCTCCTGATTTTGTTTCACTTTTTGGAGCAAAAGTTGTTGGTACGCTGTTGGCATTTATTTATCCGAATATTATGTACAAAAATAGTCCTAGTCCTGTGTTGCTGGTGTGTTTTGCTCGCATTCACTGTGGCCTTCCGTGAGCTGGGTTTAGTTTTCCGAAACGCTACTGTAGGCTGCCCCCGGACTCTACCCCGTTGTCCACCTGCTTGCTACACACCTGCCCACCATCGCTCGTACTTTATGCGTTCGTATTCAGTAGTTCTTGTGCATATAAATATCATAAATCTATCGTATGTCGTAGTTTTGCTGTCGGTAGTTAGTTCCCCGTTAGAGCGCTTTTCGATATGCAGTTGTAATGTTGGCGGGTGGGGGAGCACTCCTTCCAAGCCCCCAGGAGGGAAGACGTTAGATGAGAAAATTCAACCAACACCACCACACTGCTCTGGGGGCCGGGGCCGGGAGGGGGTTAGACTTCTTTCGGAAGATAGAGCAAGCGCATGTAGAAACGAGTTGATTGTCAATATTCGAGACGCATCTATGTTGTTTTTTTTTCTCTCCTGTAGTAGGGCAGTGCACCGCCGAGTAGATACTAGACCCCCGCGTCTCCCACCCCGGCCTTCCCGAGTGACGTGGGGAAGAATGTGAACTCGTTTTCCACGCCATTTTCCACGATGATGATGAAGAAGCGGGCGGTCGTGCATTCGCCGCTCGTGCAATCGCTTTCTAGCACGTTTTCAATCATCACACATCCATGTTCAATTGCACATTCCATGCTCCTGAAAGGGGGGTAGCGAACGGTGGGGGAGAGGGGCGGGGAGAGCTACAAGAGCGACAAGCGACTCGTTCCTCAACTCCTCAGTATTCTCGGCCGGCATAGCCGAGCAACCGCCCCCCCAGGGCAGGAAGGAGATGCACACACATGCAGCAGCTGTAGCACCACCTAACCTCACATATGTACACCACATGTTGCCGTGTAAAGTAGTAAATGTTTCGTGCTTCCCCGCGAACCAGAACTGGCCCGTTGGCCCAGCTAACGTTGTGTGCCCACCGTTGCCGCTTCCTTCTCGCATCCTCGCAGTGTGAAGGTGTGGCGCTTTTACTAAAGCAACGCTAAAAGCCCACCGTTCGCCCGTTAATCAACTTACCCGTAATCGATGGACTGTGATGGTTTTGTTCCTGTTTTTTTGTTTTTTTGTTTTGTTCTTTATTCCTTATTATTTCTGTTGTTCGTGTCGTGTGTTGTGTTCCGGCCGTGTGGTGCTGGCATTCGGCTGCTCCCGAGCCCACTTTCGCATCGTGAAAGGCATATCCTAGGCTAAAATGTCCCGTTCTTCTTTCTTTCTCTCTATTTTTACCCTTTTCGCTCTCTTTTTCTCTCCTTCTCTCTCTCTCTCTCTCTCTCTCTCTCTCTCTCCCTCTCCGACGCCGACAGAGTGTGACCAGACGTTCGTGTCCCGGGCGGGCGGGCCCTCCAACGGAACGTTCAGCGCGCCCATGCTCACCAACCCGAGCAATCACTCGCGACAGTGTCTCTACATCTTCTTAGCAGGTCCTGGGCAGCGCGTCGACGTGTCGTTCACGTCGTTCACCTTGCGTGGAACGCCACCAGAGTGAGTAATAAATGTCCGACCGTAAAGTGCGTTTCAACACCGTCACCGATCGATGCCGCACGATGAGCGTTGATTACATTACACTATCGAACAACCGTCTATCTAGCTGATCCTACTTTTCTAGTTGACATTACATGACTTCAAATCCAAAACATTTCAGGCAACGTGTTTTGCGTTTTTAGGAAAATTTTCTTTTATAATTCCTTTTTGACATAGTAACAGGTTGAGCCACCGTTCACAGTTTGTCTTTATTTCGTGGCGAAGTCTTGCTTTTGTACAGTTAGGCCCATTTTAATATTTTTGATTAAGATTAATGTTGAGGAAGATTAAATGATGGCATCGCTTAGAAGTTGGCAAAGCGATTTCCTTCCGTTTCAGCGTGCACACATCCTTCATTCTACCGTATCTTTCATGTCGCCAGGTACACCATTAAGAACGCATAACATGAAACAAAGAAACATTTTCGGTGTCGGCGAACGTACCTCACTTACTATTTAAAATGCAATCAAACAGCTTCTAACTGATTAACCCATTCTAATTCTACAGAAGCTGTCGCACAATCTTAAAAATAGCTTCCCGTCTGCTTCCGGGAGCGGAGCGGACAAACAATTGAAATTAAAAACTCACAAACGTAGTCCGAAAGCTCCCGGCGGCCAGTTTAGAAGCCATTTAAGCCAGTGGACGTTTCCCAAAGCCATAAAATAACCGACACCTGGTCCCATCTGAGCCATAAAAATCATACCATTTCTCTCTTCTCTTCTCTTCCTCTCGTTCTCGTTATTTTTCGGTTTTTTTTTTCTTATTCCATCTACTTCCATGTTGCGAAATGCGAAAACCAAATAAAAAACCAAACGACAAAACAAAAAAAAAAAATTTCACAAATGAAATCCAAAATCAAACCCAACCCCCAAAATTCTGCTACCAAAAACAAACAGCGGAGCCGCCGTCGGGGAGCTTCCAGCGTAAGTTTGAATGTCATTTCCCGTCCATTTTCGTTCCATTACTCCCGGTTACTTTTGGTTTTGTTTTGTGTGCCTGCGTGTGTGTGTGTGTGAGTATGTGCTATCCGTATGCGACCATTACAAGCATTTTATCTCCCCGAGGCTGCCGAAACCGTCACGCACTGCCACAACTACCCCCGGACCGAAAAGGGTGGCCCATTATTTTTAGTGATGCATAAATTAAATTGTGTTTCATTGTTTTTCGGCATTCCGTCCGTCGGGGGTGGCCGAGGCACGCCCCTCCCCACGGGGCCCCGTCCGCCCGCTCGTCCGGACGATACAGTCGATCTTTTGACCTCGACATTTCCATTCCGCTAACAGCGTTTCTCCCACTCTGTAAATGGTCATCCAAGGAATCCTTGGGCGCCTGCCACTGCCGGGGATGCTGGGAGTGTGGAAAGGTGCGCAATTTTTTCCCCGAGATGTTGTTTCCCGAGTGTGCTCAGTGCGGTGGAATAGGAAAAGCTATTTACGGTGAGGCCGGAACGCGCGCCGGCAAAGGATGAGTTCACCCCGTTACGACGAAGCGTGAGAAGAAAAGTTTTCGCCCCAAATCACTTCACCGTTCGCTTTTGCCAACCATTTTCCCGGCCCGTTCGCCGCCCCGTTCGGGCTCTACCCTTGGGGACTGGATGTTGGGTAGCTTGAAAAGGATATTTTCACTTTCACGCAACTACCCACCTACGCGAAGTGCCGACCGAGTCCGTGGCGCGATTATCTGCGCGTCCACTCGAGCAACACTGTGCCCGATTTTATCTCTCATTATCGGGCGAGCTAATGGCGAACGTGAAGGGGCCCCCGGCGGAAAATGGCGATGGACAAAATGGATGATCGGGAAAAAAAGAGTGTGCAAAAAACATCCGAGGAGTGGGAGGTGGGAGAACTTTTCTTTAAAAAGTTTCAGCACGTTCCACTTTGCATTCGTGGTACGTGGTCCGCCAGTAGGCGGGAAAATGGAGAAATGATTTCTCGAACGCCAGCGCAAAACCGCGGCCGTGTCCCCTTGAACGGTGGCAAAACGTTTCGGCCGTCGGGAGTAGGGTTTCTCCTCCCGATGAAATTCAGCGATCAATAATGAAAGGGATAACAAAAAAAAAAAATTGCGAATGGCAGCGGCGAAGCGATTGGCGTAAGAACAAAACCCACTGACACACACACACACACACACAAATGGAAACTGTCAAGTGGAAAATAATGAGAGAACAAGTTGTCGAGTGAAAGGCGAGCCGGGCGAGGATACCATTGTTCACGGTACATTCTTTTGCGTGTGCCCCGAGGACTTAGACACTAATTCCTCCGGGGACCCTAGGGGGCTCAGCGAAACGAGATGAAAACTGAAGACGACGGGAAAAAGTTTCGTTCTCGCCGGCGAGAGACAAAAGTTTGCGGTTGTGCAGCCGGTCGGTCGCCAAAGTTCGGTAATTGGTTGCTCTCGTGGAAATTGATAAAGGAACATGAACTAATTGGTAGAGGGCAATGTTATGGTAGGGAAACAGGAGTTTTCTCGTTTTTGTTCGGAGAGAAACATGTGGAGAAAACATGGTAGCATTAAATATTCACGCTTTTGGTCAGCTTATGTTGAAACGCGAGCAGTCGGCAGTCGGCATGTCTATCGACTACCCTTTTCTGTTTCGTCTGTCGTATGCAAGCAATTTTACTAAAAGGTATAGTAAATTTTAATACAAATCACATAGACATTCCGTTGAAAGCATAATTAAAAGATAACTATTGTGAAACTGTCCTAACTAAGGCTTCCATTAGGGA
>JAOEFI010000003.1:3965043-3985043 GCA_034621735.1 Anopheles plumbeus | reverse complement strand
GCTGCGACGGCGTCAAGAACTGCGGCCCGCTGGACAATAGCGATGAAATGCACTGTGAGTCGTGAGTGAGTCGAACGGATTTCAGTTCATTTTATTTTATTTCTGCTCGTTTGCCAAGGCCCTTCAGTTGACCGTTACCGTTATCAGTTCCTACTCAGTTCTCCAAGCGTTCGCCCACCGCAAACCCCGCCGAAAACTAAAACCGACCTAGCTCTAGCCCACTAAACCGAACCGAATCTTGCATCGTAGTGCCATGACAAATAAGCGATCCGCCGGCGGCAATCCCATTCATTCATTTCGCTCGGTGGTCCGATGACACCGGACTGCTAGCGCCGTTTGTCCGCGTTGCTCTCCAGCATGTCTACTGCTTGGTTCGTTTGGCACAACCGACCGGATTGGGCCCTCTTGCCAGCCTTACCGATCTCACAGAATCCATGCTACCCAAGGAGCATTTCATCGTATTTTCTAAAAACACGCCCAACTGAAGGATTCGACTTTAGTTCTATAAACTGAATGCCTGACGAATGGTAGTGCTTTGGGAAGCTGTGCGATAGTAATAACCACTGCTTGGATCTTTTCGGATATTTGTAATGTTTTTCGTAGAGGCTGCACTTCGACACTTCCGGTTCCATATTTTCGGATGAAGCTTATTTTTCAGTGCCGCAATTAATGCTTCATCCCCGGCAAACGGTGTATGTGTTTACCCGTATGTGATCTTCTTTTCAGTTGTTGGGTGTGTTGTCCAAAATTGCATTCTTCCGTTTTTCGAACAGCTCGTGCCGTCCCTTTCTATCATCACCGCATCCAGCTAGTTTGCTTACCATCAACCGAATCGGTACAACGTAATACGTTCTAAAATGAATCACTCACCCGAAGCGACGGAGGCGAAGATTCCACGAAGGCAACCCTTTGGCAATGTTCTTCCCCATCTTCACTCTACTGGAAATGTTCTTTCTTTAGTGTGTGCCCTTATGCTCGAGTCTGCACGAAATCTATCTTGGACTTGGATGAATATTGTTTCCTGTATCTAACCGTTCTGTTCGTTTTAAGTGATGCCACTTTTGCACTGTTTTGTTTTCTCTTTCGAAATGCCGACTACACGGTTAGATTTTGTACAAACGTGACGCCGTTTGGTTCAGTTACATATAGTTTGGTTTTTTTTTAAATTTGTATCGACAATGGTTTCTGGTATTGGATTGCTTTAGTTTTACAGTTTATTTACTCAGTACATGGATCTACTTCTTCTGTGGATTATTTTTCACACCATCAGTATATTGGCACAAGTTTTCAGTACATTTTCAGCAACAATTCTCACTGTTCTCACTGTGTTTCCATGTGTTACTTACTAACATGTTATTTGTCTCAAAATGTTTACGATATGGTTTTGTTTTATGATTGTGTCTCCTATTGGAATGCAAATGAAAATTTCTCAACTATACTATTTAAAACATAATTGTGAAATGTTCATTGTTTCATAATCCATTTAAATGTGAGTCACGACTGTTTAATACCAAATTTAACTACAGTTATCACAAAAAAGTATCTAAAAAAATGTGACAATCCTTTAAAAATATCCGACAATAACATAACCAAAGATCGATGTCAATTGCAAAATCTCATCTCTATCTTTTCTTGTTTTCTTTCTTTTCCCAATGTCGTCTCAACTTTGCTCAATATCTTCCACTACTTTCTCTACTAACATTTCTAACTACCTACTTTATATACCACCTTAACCAACATGACTTTGACGCCCGACTCTCTTCTACCTTGACTGGACACTAAACTCTACGTGACACCAACTTTACAAATGGCGCCAGGTAAAGCAGTGAGCCTCACGTTGCCCACTGCGACCACCCTACTGCTAGTGGCATGGTTATGTCGTGTCCTTCTCAGCTCAACAGCAACCGTTTGTCCATAACCATTCGTTGCAAAACACCAAAAACAAATCAGCTCGCGCCTTTCGGGGCGTTTTGTGAGCGAGGTAGATTGAGATGTATAGTGCGTAAATAGGAACTGTTTGTTAGCGGTATCGAACCGACAGCGAGCGTTCTCGAGCCGAACACCATAAACTACCTTCACGCTAGGAAAAGTGTCTACTATGTCCAGAACTATTAACCTGTAAGACGTGTGTCGGCGTTTGTGAGCGTTGTTTTTTCTAATCGCAGCATAGAATTGTCGTACTCGTAGAGAGCCACCCGCTCAGAGCTGGTGGAACCTTTGGAATAGTGTTTCAAGCGAACGAACAATGTGTTTCAAATAACGTTTGCGAAGCCATTTCGCAACAATGTTATGTGTTATGTGATATGTGTTGGTCGATGTGTTTTAAATTATACAATCGTCTGGAGGGAAACAGGAAAAAGCGAGACCCATTTGGTGTACGGTAGAAGCATTTGATGGACTGTCAATGTCTGGCTTTCCAGCGTTCGATTCTAGCAGCAGTCAACGAACGCCGCGGACCGTAGGGCTTAGAACAAATGGACGCGACAGCCAGACGGACACACTATACGGTTACACAAACTGCACACAACATGGCATAAATGTTTGCAGACGCTCAATACACACTACTACGAAATGCCGACTAACTCTAATCTGATCCAAGTGAGTTCCTTTCACCTTTCTTCTAGGCATCTGTCTATTTAAAAAAGTACTGTCTATTCTATATTCGCGCTTAGTTTGAAATTCTTCACACTCTCTCTCACACACACACACACACACACATAAACACACTCACCCATACCACTACTGTTTGTCTATCTTCAGATCTATCTTCGGAATGGCTTTACTATTTTCTATTTCATCATAACTCTCAACTTGCCAATGTAGTGTGTTTGAAAAAGCAAGTAGGACAGTATGTTCGTTAGTGTTTCTCCGTTTTGTTGGATTCGTTTATGCATTTTCTCTGCCCCAACAGTAGTAGCAGTAGTGATAGGAACTACTGAACTTTGCGGAAAATGAGTTAATTCGTTTCGTTTGATAGACAGTAACGTTTGACTATAGAGTAGCTTCAACTGTCATGTTCACCATCCCAATCGATCCGCCGGTTTACCTCCAGCATCATTCTTACCGTACACGGAATGAGACAGAAGAGACGGCCTTTCACAATCGCTTTCTCCCCCACCGTACATCACCCTGTTTTGCTTGTTGCATACACATACTTTCCTCCATCGTTACCCATTCCATTCAGCCTGTTCGGTTCCGTTCATTTTCAAATTGGTTCTTCCTTGCAATGCTCCACGGCTAGAGTACTATTTATACATATATAGGTATCGCTATATACCACGACGAAGATGTATGCGCGCGCGTATGGAGAAGCAACAGGAGCGAGTCTGATTTGGATGTGATTAAACATCCTGGGTTTAGATCTCCCCGCGAACTGATTTTGCATCACATGTAATCGTTTCACTTTTGTAAAGTTGTTTTTCTATTCTTTGAAGTAACCGAGTACTGCGTTCGATTTTGGTTGCCCTTTTATTATTTTTTACTTTCATTCAGTTTTACTAAACATTATGAACTGAGGTTTGACTCATCTCAAAACATCATCGTTCAATCAATCGTTCTTTGTCGTTGAAATTGATTATTATATAAGAGCTTGTACACATTACTGTCCATTACCATCCGAATGAAATCACCCTACACGTCACTGAAAACTAGCAGCGAACCCATTACACATAGAGGGACAGTTCGTTAACATTCGCTGTCTACGATCCTGCCCATCTAATGATGGCGTCACCGCGGCTCACCTTCACACAGTAACAGCAACACACGCTTCCTCACCGGAAATAACTTCCACCTAGCGCACATGAGAAACAACCGACATATTGTGTGGGAATTTCGCCCAATCATATTAATAAAATAATGCCACCGCTAGAGCAATGTTTTGTGGCACGTACGGAGAGGTTGATATTGATATTTCTTACAAGCTGCTATATCACACGAACACAACATCACCCATCACACACCCGAAACCCAGTCTGTAATACATCAATCATGCGACGGCCTGTCAAGTTAGCGTTACTAATGGAATGTTTCGATCTTTCCCCCGCCCACCACGATTTCCCCGTACCTGACTCCATTTCTGAAAAACGAAAAAAAATAAATGCGCCCTTATCACGAACCTCCCTTCACCCCTGCCCACCCTCCTCTTCCCGAACTCGGCCCGCGCCGCAAACACCGCCGATCAACTCGACCGATCCGTTCGTGTGTATGTATCGATCTTGTTTGTTTTGTCGATCCCGTTTCCGTTTCCGTTTCCGTTTCCGCAACCCTGCAGGCATCACCATAGTTCCCGAGGAAGATCACGGCGCCTTAATAATATCCTGCATAGCCGCCGCCTCGTTCCTAATCTGTCTCCTCTGCACTCTCTGTCATCGAAAAAGAAAGCGCAGACATCACAGACAGCTGGGTCTGCATAGGAACGCCGCCCACTACGACTCGACGACCAGTGCAACCGGTATAAGTAAATAGTCCGACCAGTCCGCTGCGGAGCCCAGTGCCCAGTAGTGGCCTCCCGCTAACCGGTCCGTTTCCGTCTCCCTCCCTCTTCCCCCGCAGGTCTCGGCTCGAGCCGTCGCCATCTGCAGGGCGGGGGCAGCCTGTCGGGGAGCCTGCACGGCATCAACAACGGCGAATCGATGCACATTCCGCCGGCCCCGCTGCCGCCCGTCAGCGTGCCGCCCCACGTCTGCATCAACGACACGCTGATCGACACGGACGACCTGAACGACGACCTGTTCATGAGCAACTGCGAGCGCTTTTCCAGCGGCGACAGCGTATAGCAATGAGTGACGATCCCGGGCACGCTGCCCGCGTCGCCGCGCGCCACGGGCGGGCCGGGAAAGTCGAGACTCCGCCGGCACTGTGGCGGCGCGTGCAGCTTCTGCCAGCACTTCCTGGAGGCGCAGCACTGCTGTTCGATTTACTACTACTATCCGTGCGACTATTGCTACCTACTGCTCACGCTCCTGTGCGTTCCGGGCTACCGGACCAGACGCCAGGATTCCTTCCACCAATGAGTCCCTCGATGACCGGATGGCAGAATGCTCGGGGCGCCCACGCACGTGCGACAACACTGTAACCCGCTCCCACACGCCCAAGCGGTGCTAAAGAATGCTGCCCGGAAGAACACTGAAACGGACGGTGGTACCGGCGGCCATTAATGCGGCGACGATTGAAACAACAGTAGATAAATAAAATATTTTAATTGAGGACAACCCCACGAGCCAGGGGGAAACCCGGGCGCGTGGCCAACCGAAAACATACGACATGATACTAGCAAATGTAGCAATGCCCGAAGAAATGGCGAGGGCGTCAGAAGCAAGCCGACAGGTAACAACGTATGTGTATGCAAAACCAGATTTCATAACACTTAATATATCGGATGATTAGCAATGGGGGTGGGTGGTGGAATCCCGCTTCCCCACGATACGGACGGGCGAAGTTAGTAACGCACTGCAATACGGGGTGGCTGGAGGGTGAATCGAATCGAACACGTACACGTATCCTGCCTCCAGCCGCAGACATTGGAAACTAAGGAGAAACACAGGACACAATCACATTTTCCCCTGAAAGTTATGCCATGTTGACACAGCACACAAACGGATACAACTGGACACAAGACACTAGCCAGCAGATGCATTGCATCCTTGGCTCTAGTCGCGGATGGTGCAAATGTGCGCACGATGAACACACCCTCAACTAAACACCCACACACACACACATGCACACGTGTGCGTGCAGGCGAAGAAGCGAAAAGCACAGCTGCGCGAATTACTATGGAGGCAGTGGGATAAGTTTTTATTTATAGGTTCATTTTATACGAAAGCAAATACCGGTAACTAAACGAGAAATAAGTAACCACAGTAAACCCTTTTTAACAATATTTCAATCTAGAATGCCGGAGATAGTTGACGCGGACGGCGGAGCAAAAAAAAAACAAAGAATAAACAGTATAACATGTGTATGTGAAGGTAAACTAATAAACGTACTAATAACGGCACCTCGGCTAACGCGATGAGGGAAATAAATAGCAAAAAAAAAACTAGGAACTATCTAACACAATTTACCAAACAAAGAATGGGAACGGTTTAAAGCGACGCAACAAAACACACGAAACAAATAACTCAATGCAAACAAACCAACCATTTATCCATGGAGTACGACTCGGTATATAGCCCATCACAGCGACGCTGCTACACTCACCAATCACGACATTTCGAAACCAAATCGACATAGTATCATCGACACACGTATCGCGCCACTTGCAACGTAAAAGACACGAAACCAAAACCAAACAGCAAAAACGCATACCATATTAACGAGTACATACTGAATGCTAGTAAAAATGAATTAAAAACTAGAAAAGTGAATGGAAATGGAGGGGAAAATAACATAAAGAATTTGTAACATAAAATAATGACTAAAATCCAAAAAAAAAATGAGGAAATGTTGTTTTTATATATTTGTACGAAATAGTTATTAGAAATTAACAAAATTAATATGGAAAAGGTACGAAAATTTAACAAAAAAGAAGAAATAAAAAAGCACCCCAAGGAGAAATAGAAATGTGCATTGTGTAGATGAAATTATCGATATACATTTTCGTGGATCGCATGAGATGAGATTGAGGAAAGTGGAAAGCTCTAGACAGAAAGAACACACTCTCCCTCGAGTCCATGCATCAAAATAATCACATTAACAAGAAAACTAATACGCGAACAAATTTTACTCCGTACACTATCGAACAGACGAAAAATAGAGGCAACAAAAACTCCCACCCCCGCCAGGGGGGTGAGTGTTCATAATGTGAATCATAGAAGCACACAGCATTAAGTAAAACTACAGTGTGTCTTATGGGAAATTGAACGAACATCAAGAGGTATATATATAACTTTAGAATGAAAGAAAAACAGAATGAAACGAGGCTTTGTGTGTGCGTTTGTTATGAAGAGTGCATTTTTTATGAAACGGCAACATATTTTTTGTTCCTTCTTTTCTTGCTGGATTTACTCAACATACAACAAACTTCTAACGTGACGAACTTATTGAACAAGTTATTTCAAATTAATAATCCAATAAAGGTTATTTGCAAGGGAACCGACTAATACTTTCTGGGAAATTCGTATTTTCCGTGTCATTTACATATTGGAAAAAGTAAACGCTCAGTCATCATAACGACAGGTTTTCACTCTAATTTTACGCTTACAAGTAAAAGCATCGCTCTTGAAAACACGAGGGGTTTATTAAAAAAATCGCAGAAGATAACACGATATAAACCTTAAACATGAATCTAAATTAAAATTAAATACAGAACATACGAAATCTTGCAACAAAACAAAAACAAAAACTTAAACTCATGCAATCACATCTGTTGACAATTACAAACTAAAATGAAATGAAAGAACGGCGTTGTGCAAACATACAGAGCCAAAAAAACACAACAACACCCCTAATCATAAACGATTAATCATGTATTCAATGTGTGTGTAAAGTAAAGTAAAAATAAACATGAGAAGAAAACATTTTAACAGAAAACATAAGTTGCGAAGCAAACGAGGCCAGAAACAGTATGGTTAACGAAATAATAAATTAGGCAAAATGAAATAACTCAATAATTCATTACACAAAGGCATAACACAAAAAAAGAAGACACCCAAAACTTAAATTAATCGTAATGAAGAATGTATGCGTCCACTTATTATGCAAAAATCGAGAGAAAAATGCAAAAAAGAAATAATACAACACAAAGCAAAGTAAACCAAGCTGCTAAACAAATACAGGCTCAGCAAGATAAATATAAAATAATGCAAAAAGAAACACAGCAATGGCTATAAAAAAAATAAAGCATAACGAAACACAAATGCATGCACGTGAGCATCGTTTATGTGAACAAGAAGCAACACTAGAAAACGAAACATAAATAAACGAACAATGCAGGGTTGCTAAAAATGGATGGAAACACACACAAATAAGCGTCATCTTTATCGAAGGATTGTAATACGGAGGTAAACCAGTGATAAAACAAAAGATAGAGAAAAGTATACAGAGGGATTGAGAAATGACGCACTCGAGTGCTAGTGCGTGCAATCAGAATTATGGAAAGCAGCAAACCTTTATCAAACCATTACTTCTGTTTTCATCCGTTCTGTTCCGCGGAAGACACGTCAAAGGGAAACGCGACTCCCCGTCTGTGAATATTTTTACCAACCAATATTGAACGGAAAAAATTCCCGTAGTAATTATGCCCATTTCTTGCCCCACAAATCTCAGATACGGTAAACACGAAGAGGCACCGAGATGAACCAGGAAGCGATACACACCACATTCCGATGAGCCTTCTCATCTCCTCGAACTGGCAAATATTCGATTTTTCAGCCTGAACGGAGGCAAAAAACAATCGAAGCTCTTGCATTTCATTCCAACGGTACTTTGATCGAAGAAAACATAATTCACGTGACCGGCATTCAAACTGAATGGACGCAAACTGTGCTGATGGTCGCGCGCGAACGAAGTTATGCATTTGTTGCAAGAAAAAAAAACTTGCAAACTTCTCAACTGTGGCACCAAAGATCGATTAGTTGTAAGCTGAACAGGAAGGAAAGTGTATCTAGCAAGAAAGAAGTAAAATTGGTTTCATATTACTATATAGAGGACGCTGAGATTTTCCATGTCGATAAAATCATACAGTCAACCGACCCCAATTTCCGGATGGTACATTCGTTATAATTCTCTTCTACAATCGTGGTACTACAATAGCGTTCACATATGTTACCTTTGGGTTTTGTTTCCTAGTAGTTCATTTGTAACCAGAACAAAAAGAAATCGGTATCGTAATACCAGAAAGGTTGTAGACAATACCTTGAACTGACCTTTCAACGTGCTCGAACATTGTTTATACATGCATTTTATGCAAGCTCAACCATTTAAAGAAACCACAATAATGACCTCCCTGGGCTTTCTCAGCCTCAGCCACGCTCAACTCTGTTTATGTTTTCTAGAATACGTTTCACTTATGTAATGTTGTAAGGGTGGCGTTACAGAAAAACGTCCGTACGCTGCGCGGGATCAGTATAAAAAAGGGAGATAAATCACTGCCTAACAAGTATTAACACATATTAAAATTTTATTCAAAACAAGTAACATATACATAGGAAACCATCTAAACAAGCTCCCACAGCATGTGCCAGCGAATGCAGCACAATGAACGTACTTCTGTGGAATGAGGAAAAACAGAAATGTTAAAATAAATATCAACTTTCCGAAGAGTAGTGGCGTACGCTCGAGAAGATTTAAATTGTACTAACGTCACCCTTACAAACTACGAATGCATCTGTTACGAATGTGGAGCAAAAAGTCCCCCCGGTAAAAAATGTGTTGTGGTTGCCATAAGTTGCATTAAATATGTTTGAATTCACATCAATAGTTTTCGTCAAGTTACAGAGCTTAGCTACCGAAAGATCTGAAAAGACAACGTACTAACAGCCGTGTCAATGTACATTGAACAAACCACAAGTACACATGCTCACACATAGTTGTTTCAAAACTCACAACAAAGCACACAAGACGACATTTAAGAACTATGACAATCGGTTGTTTCAACTTTTATGCTGTGTCTCCCTAAAGCATGAAAAATGAATTCTATGTCAAGGCAGTGTTGAACTAATTTAAAATAACTAATCGCGAATTAAAACGAGGGAAACCAGCTCCACCAGAGTTGCTAATGAACAAAGCTAAACAACGTAAAAAAAAACACTTACATTCGTTAGAAAAAAAAGTTAAACATACCGATTATCGATTTTATGAACGCTCACAAAAACACTGAAATACCTACATGCACATTTATAACGCCACTAATAACTGACCGTTCCCTCGAAGACAGAAGCTAACTGTTACTTCTCTCAACGAACAAAATGGTTTAACCAGAGAAACAACAGCAGAAGACAACACAACAAACAAGTTGAAACAATCGTGTTCACGAGCACGAGTCAAGCAAGCAATCCAACCAAAGGTTGCAAGGTAAACGGAAAGAAAGGGATATTGAGCGAGAGAGTGTGTGTGAGAAGAGGAATGCGAGCATGAAAAAATATTGAAAACAATTAAGAAAAAAAGTAATTCCTAATGTTGTTTGTTATAATCAAAAAATAAACTGTTACATAAATTATAAAAAGTAATAACAAAAAACCGTAAGAAAGTATCTGGACAAAAAAGGAAAATGTTAAGAGTATAGAACTCATTTTGATATTAATAAACGAAGAACATAGCGAGCGAGCGAGCGGTAGCAGCACGCAGGCGAATGATGAAAGTGAATTAATACGACTTGTGGTGTATGCGACAGTATAGGACCCAGCATAGAAAAAGAACTCGGAAGTCGTAGACAGGATGTTAGGAAACAGGAAGGAGAAAAATGATAAAGATGCAAAAAACAAACATTAAAATACAATGGTGGTAAACAATTAAACCAAAAAAACAAACAAACGAAGATAGAACACAAAAGTAAAACACATAAGCAAATGAAACAGGAGTAACAAGAGAAGAAAACAAGCAGTGCTAGCAGGTGAAGAAAACTGTAATTTTAAGAATCAATAACGTGAGTTAACGAAAAATATAAGATAATGATTTAAAGAAGATAGTGTTTTTTCGACAAATACGTGTTTTATTGCGATCCGCTGAAAACTCATCCGAATGGCTTGCAAGTACATTGTAACAATCATCTATCGTAGCGGTCCATTTTTAAACGAAGTATTTATTTAGTCATTGGCCTTTGTAGACGCCAGAAAACTATAATCTGTTTAGAAGGCACGTGTGAGCTAGTGCGACGACTTTTTTCCTAGATAGAATTTTTCGAAATTAAAATTCGAAATAAAATTCGAATTGTCCTGCAGGACTGGTAGAAAACTATTCGTTTCGTTTTTCGAATTCGAGCAGCCTCCGTAGCCGGACGTCAAACCAAATGTCAAAAGGCAATTGGCAAAATCATAACAACGCCGTACGCTCTGTTTGCAGGTACATGGAACACCGACTTTGCGGAGCTGAAAGTATACCGATTTTTGAATAATGTCCATTGAAATCGAATCGGCCGAGTAAGTGATGTTTGCTGGTGATAGACACTTGAATATTGGATCGCTGACTTTCAATCCCTTGCAGCGTAATTCGTCTCATTCAGCAGTATTTGAAGGAATCAAACCTTCACAAAACGTTGCAAACGCTGCAGGAAGAAACAGGAGTTTCTTTGAATACCGTAGACAGTGTAGAGGGGTTCGTATCAGACATACATAATGGGCACTGGGATACAGTGCTGAAAGCAATTCAATCCCTCAAACTACCCGATAAAAAGTTGATCGACCTATACGAGCAAATTGTGTTGGAACTAATAGAGCTCCGCGAACTGGGTGCCGCACGGTCGCTGCTTCGCCAGACGGATCCGATGATCATGCTTAAGCAACAAGAAGCCGAGCGATACATCCATCTAGAGAATATGCTTCAGCGTGCATATTTCGACCCAAGGGAAGCATACCCGGAAGGATCAAGCAAGGAGAAACGTCGTGCAGCGATTGCTACGGCGCTCGCGGGCGAAGTATCGGTCGTGCCATCCTCGAGGTTGCTTGCACTGCTTGGACAGGCGCTCAAGTGGCAGCAGCATCAAGGTTTGCTGCCACCCGGAACAACGATTGATTTGTTCCGCGGTAAGGCTGCCATCCGTGACCAAGAGGACGAATCGTACCCCACACAACTATCCCGACAGATTAAGTTCGGGTTGAAGTCCCACGTAGAGTGTGCACTGTTTTCCCCCGACGGACAATACTTGGTGACTGGCAGTGTGGATGGTTTCATCGAAGTGTGGAACTTCACCACCGGAAAGATTCGTAAGGATTTAAAGTATCAGGCCCAGGATAACTTTATGATGATGGAGCAAGCCATCACGTCGATGTCGTTCTCGCGCGACTCGGAAATGTTGGCTACCGGTTCACAGGATGGGCAGGTGAAAGTGTGGAAACTAGTCACTGGCCAATGTTTACGTCGGTTTGAAAAGGCACACGCCAAAGGTGTAACCTGTCTACACTTTTCCCGTGACAACAGTCAAATTTTGACCTCCTCATTTGACCATCTCATAAGGCTGTATGGATTGAAATCGGGAAAAATGCTGAAGGAATTCCGGGGCCACTCGTCGTTCGTAAATGAAGCGGCGTTCTCTCCCGACGGTCACCACGTTCTGAGTGCGTCGTCGGACGGTACGGTAAAGGTGTGGTCGCTCAAGACAACGGAATGCATTTCTACCTTTAAAGCGCTGGGCACGCACTTGGCCGTTAACTCGGTGCTGATCTTGCCGAAAAATCCGGAACATTTCGTCGTGTGCAATCGCTCGAATACGGTGGTCATCATGAACATGCAAGGGCAGATCGTACGATCGTTTTCTTCCGGTAAGCGTGAAGGTGGAGCGTTTATCTGTGCCACGATATCGCCACGAGGCGAGTTCATATACTGCGCCGGTGAGGATTTGGTATTGTACTGCTTTTCCGTGACTTCCGGCAAACTGGAACGTACTCTAAATGTGCACGAAAAGGATGTCGTTGGTCTGACTCATCATCCGCATCAGAATCTGCTGGCAACGTATGGATGCGACGGTCTGTTGAAAATGTGGAAGCCATAAGCCACGTGCACCTAACCAACATAATACGTACCAATACTAGCAATCCCATATGGAGCAGTGCTAATTAAGCTTTTTCCATACTCCTACAAATTTACTCTGCTATTGTTTTGTGAACAATACGTTAGTAAAATAAAATATATAATTTGACGAGTGTAGACAAGTGAGAATATGAATTTTCAGCTAATTGAAAGAATACTGTTCTAGTATAAGATGAGCCCATTTGGCGGCGTGAATAATACATTTGTGAATAAATACACCATTAATGCGGCAATCAAGCCATTGTATGCACACAACGAAAATTAAATTAAACTATCATAAGAAAACCCGGGCACTCTAATTATGTTTGCTGACCTAATTACCGCTCCCTTAGGGATCTTGAAATAGGGATTTTCGAGAGCCTGTCGTACTCTGGCTTGTCTTTTGGTACATCGGACGTTGGAGTAAATTGTTAAACCAACTGTAATTCATTGTTTCAAATGTTGGAAAGAACAATGGAGGGGCGATCTCTAGTAGCAAGGATGTCATCTGTTATGTGGTTTCGATAAACTAAATTTATGATAATTTAAAGAAAGTTGAACCTTTTCCCTAAGTAGCGAATAGAAAGATCAAATTAAATGCGAAAAACGACGAACAATCTTTACCGTATGCTCCTTATAACAGAGGTGAAACATGTTGTTCTAACCGAACCTTAGGTGTTCTAGACTGCAGTCGCAACGAGCGGTCGTTAATTTGTTCGGGTTCGGGTAAAACCAGCGCACTGTATTTAATTACGGACCGGTGTGTAACAAGACCAGGTAAATTAATTTGCGACCTCACGCCTTTGCTCAGGACACGTCATGCTGGGTCTATGATGTCAGGAACCTCCATCGTACTTGGAACATGAACGAAAAACTAATGCAATATACCTGGAACCTTTAAAATAACGGCAATATGATATTACTATAGTAAATAGATTACAGTAGGTTACATGGCGTGTATCTAAATTGAATTTTTGCTACTACGCCCTTCTCTATACCATACAACACATACTTCCACTGGATTAGGTAGCTACTTAGCCCCGAGATTCATTAAAAAGTTTAATGAAGGTCTGTGATCACATTCCTTTGCTTTGGCCTAAGATGTGCCCCATCAATTATTGAAGCAGTCTTGTAACAAGTTTTTACAACACTACCTCATGAATTCTAAATGACGGTAACTTATTCCCCTTATTAATTTATATTTAAGATTTTGAGGAGTAACGAGAACAAAACGAAAACAACGAAAAATAGCGTTTGAGCGTAAAAAATTCCGCACATTCGGACATTAGCCTCCAGTAACATGGAAGCCAGTCAATTTGTTTATCACATGCCTTTCCAAAGTGTACATTTTTGCAGTATGCAAGACAGTCTAGAGTTCTAGCGTTGAGTTTTATATCACTATCGCGTTCCTGGCACGAATGTAAACACCTGAAGACTAGGTCGGTGTTTCAGTCCGATGTATAGTAGTGCAAAACAAGCCATAACTCCAAGGAAAACGCTGAACCGCCGAGTCGGGGGGTGAAATGTTTTGCCTTTCAATCATCGCTATGGGGATGGAATGCATTTTAAGATGTAACGGACCGAAACCCGTGTGCTATTCTTTCAACTCAAGCTTGATTGATTGGTGCAAACATATTGTTTGTAAATATGAAATTTTCGACTGAGATCATTGGTCCGATGCATTGGTTTGTTGAAATTTGATATTAGAAAATGTTGAATATGTAAGATATAAACTGCGCAAAGAAAACATTGGCGTGATGTTATTTCTTTTATTGCATTTAGTTTTACAGGAGTCGAACGTTTGATTGTTCATGTTGATACTTCAAATCGTTCGATTTGCGATAATTTATCTGTAGCCTTCCAATCGAACATGTCAATGAAAGAAAGCGCCGCACACAATTAAATGGTGCGAAGCAATTTGCAAGCAATTCGATTTGTCGATACATTTCGTCTCGTTCAGCGCAATTGAACGCTTTAATCACGCTCATTCGGATGGCGGTTCCAAGTGCTCCATTACGGTTCGATGTTTGGACTTTTTTCCCGCCCTCTGGCTCTCCGCCGTCGCGTTCCGTACGTTGGAATTGGCGTAAACAGATTGATTGTGTGCAGCGGTGCGTGAAATAGTCCCACTCCAAATGGGACGGTACCCTTTCCCTCTGTTTTCCGATGCCGAATTCTCCATCCAACCTGCTCACAAGGATGCTCCAGAAGCAAGGGGAGGGCGGGAGGAAACAGGATAGGATCGCACACGTCGCCATCGCGACACCACGCCACGAGGAAGGTCGGTCGAAAGAAAAGGTGCACTAAAAATAGATCATCATTTTCTCCTCGACGATGTTAGGTGACGTGTTTCCTTTTTTTTTTTTGCTTCGTTGGTGGTCATGACCATTTCGATGCCGATTCGATGGTGGCGATTGGGAAACAATTTTCCCGATAATTCGATTGCTTCGAATACGCCCTGCCCCTCGCACAGAGCACCGCCGTTTCCCCCGACCGCCCCTGGCTTCTCCGAACGGAATAATGAAATGTAGTCAAACCTTGTTGCTTTCCAGTCCGACCAGGGACGCAGCTGATGAGGGGAGTGTTCGGTCGTTTTGGGGTAAACGGGTTTTTTTCGCGTCGGCCTGGTAATGAACACGCGTACGCTTTTCCCCGCCCCCGGTTCGAGGACGTTTTCCATCTCGAGCGATCCGTGCTGGCGAATGCGTTGAACTTCGCGATTGGCGGCAGGGAATGGGAAGGTAATGTGGCAGCGCGAGGGGCGCGGAGGCGTGAGAAAACAACAGGCACACACTGTTGCTGGCAGCGCTGCGACACTGTGTGCGGTGGTGCGGCGTGTCCCGTGGGTGGATAATCCTGTGTACACGCTCCACGGGTCGGTTTACTGATCCAGTTTACGCTCGTTGCGCGTTCCATGGCGACCCACGATGTGCGCGAAATGTGAAATTTGCCACTCCACTCGTAGCTTTCCCGCAGTGTAAACACCGGGCCGGCAGATTTCCCGCCAGCACCCATCCACTCAGCCGAAGGGTCGGGGGGCGAGGGTTCGAGCAATATGATCCGCTAATGAAATTACGTTGATTTTCCATTTTCCCGCTAGTTTTGACGAGATCATAAACGGCGAACGGCGGTGTGGTTACAGGTTAATTAGAGTGCTGCGTACCGGCAGGTCGTTGCATCGTCTCCGCGCCAGGAGTATGGCAAACATATTGGAAATCCATTAGCCGGTACGGCACGTGGTTCGCTGGGTTACGATCTTTGGACCTCCATTCGATTTTACTGCAATGATTCTACATGACGCTGTTCTTTCCCGTTGCGCTGCCCATAAATTGTGTATGCTTTTGAGCGAGCAAATTGTTAATGTTATGAGCGAAACTCGAGCACCGCCGGTTTCTGCAAGTGACGGTAATCGGCTTTCTACACTCCATCGAGTATAAGTGCTGAGTCAGCGAAACAGCCGAACGATTCGTTGCATCCCTTTGAACGAGGCCATTTTTGAGGACCGGAAGAAGTTCGTACGTAATAATGCACACAACGCTAGCTCTGATGAGCTTCTACAAACATATTCTATTTCTAGGAACCAACAGGCCATCATTGTACGGCAGCTTCAGAAACCAATACCAATAGCAAAGGGACGGTTTCGCATGCCGTACGGATTCGGTCCTCGAACACTCGTGTTTCAGGTGTTCAACGATCGATCCATGCATGCAAAATGATTCCTGTACGCAAAATGACTTTCCTACAGAAAATATTTAGTTTAAAGCTTCCAAAACTCTTCTAATATTTTGTAACATATTTCGAAACATGGTTTTACTTAGGTACTTACCTATAAAACGACCATGGACCTGTTTTCATCTTGCTTGGGTTCCGAAACCACTTTCGGTTGGGAAATGTTTTTACTACTTCCTTCAGCTTCTTTTCCACAAATTTCCTTCATTTCTCATGGACATTTACACCATCAAAACATCTTTTTTGACATTGTGTTTTGGATCTTTTTATTTCTCAGGAAAACACGCGTAACTAGATTCGTGAATACGTCAACGTGCCGACCATTATTGTGGAGCACTACGGGGGGGTCTTCAACGACAAAAAGTAAACTGCTGTCAAACGCCAGATGATGCTTTTGTCTGTTAAACGACTCCCCAAACATCCTGCCGATCATATGCCCCGCTTCCTGCCGCAGCGTAGCAACCCCCGGGAGGGTGGTGGGGGGAGTAGAAAAACGTTCCCGGGCGAAAAGGATAGACACAATTACGGCTGCCCGGTAGGTGGTATCGCTTCTTCCGGGAAATGCTGCCCAGCTGGACCCTTCACGCTTTGCACACGCCGTGTCAGTGGCAGGTGTTGGTAACGGTTCCGCTAGGGTTGGCTGGCTTTGGGGGACAGTTTGCGAAAACCCCGCCAGGTGAAACCGGCCCGGTTGCGTATTGCTTTTATACGCGTATCGATTACGTATAGAACACTCTCGTGCGTTTTCTGCGACCAGAACCACATGTAAAACATTTTTCTCGGAACACGTCCGGCGCACAAGCAGTGGCAATATGCTTTGTGTGCGTCCTTGCCACCCTATTCGGTTCGTGTTTGAATGTTTAGAAATGTTCCATCCCAGATCGTTTCGCACAGTGTTGCAAAATGGGAAGGTAATCACATTGAATTATGCTGGTAGGGAAACCCAATTCCGGCGCATCTCCACACCCACCTTAGTCTGCACTTTGGTTTAATCTACTTCGGCGTACTGGCGGTTTATGATGTTTGCCCACTCGACTCGACAACGTTCGGGCGTTGCTTTATCGCAAAACGGCGTGCGTGGTTCTCAAGTGGTTTATCTTCCCCAAATAAACGACACGAACACACTCCCCGCACGGCCCCAACGAGTCGTTCGAAGTGGCAGCAAGGCAGGTTAATATTTGCACCTGATGTGATGCTAAATCACGGCGGAGAACTTCCCTGGAATCCCCGGTGTGCGGAGCAAATACGATGCGAAGTTTCGTGTGACTGCGCCGGAAATGTGATCTCCACTAGAATCGGTGGCGGATGTGGTGGCAGAATAATGGCGTCTTACCTCGCACAACAAGAACGAACTCCTCCACGATTTACTGGACAACATTTTCTAAAAAGAAGATTTTATTCGCCTGAAAGTAAACGAGTTAATTTAAACGAGAGCAAAGGACGACAATACCTTAACCTTCCGTAGAATTCACAAAACACTGAAATCATGCGAACATCACCGAGACGACATCTTCACCCATTTCGTAGGAAAGGAAATGTATGCAGTGATTTCGGAAAAACAGATGAACCAGCAACATAAAAAAAAAGGAATAGAGTCTGCACGTCTGGAGATCGAATACTCTTTAATTATGTTTATTTGCGATACGGTTGCTGCGTGTTGCTGCGTAGTTCGCACCATTCAAGTTCCGGTCGACACATCCCTATACACACAGCACACATGTACACACAAACACATTTACCATTGGTTTCGTTTATAGCGTTTAGAAAGGAAAAAAAGGAATATTTCTACCTTCAACGCGCTACTGCGTTTTCGATGATATGAAACTAAAGCCCCCCGGGGTTTAGGATCTGGCCATCGGGCGATCCAATCACTGGGGCAGTGGGCTGTTCTTGGATGGGTTGAGACGACAAGGATGGGGCTGGTGCAGGCGGAAGACAGTGACGCCAGAAAGACACTATATTTACAGAGGAAAGACTCGGGACCGCGGCCGTGCACGTGCGAGTGCGGCTTCGATATGCAATCTCCCGAAGCTGCGTGGCAAGCTAGAGCGAAGTGATGGCCTCTTCGCCCGCCCTTAGCTAGACCTTTTCGATCTCCGTCTGCTGGCTGGTGATGTTGGTGATCTCCGCCATGTTGGTGCTGTCGCGCAGGGCCCGCTTCGAGCCGCGCGCGCTGTAGCCGCGGTCCAGGTCCATGTCGCGCGAGCAGCACAGCTGGCGGAACACGCAGATGTAGCAGGCCAGCAGCGAGGTCATCAGGATCGTGCCGATGATCACCGTGATGACCAGCAGCACGCTCACCTCGCCCTCCATGTCGCGCGGCGCGGCCAGATGCGATTTTGGCGCCACCTTTGCAGTTTGTTTCTTGTTTGCGGTTTTTTCGTTCTTCTTTTTGTTACCCCGTTGATCCGGTTGTGGACTTTGGGTTGGCCCAGCGGAGGGGGGCGGAGGGTGTCTGGCCCAACGCAGGTGGGCAGCAACACTGCTTAATTTATATTATCGCTTTGTTTACCAGCGATTCGTTTCGCGGCGCACGGCTTGGTTAGAATCAATCTCACCTACCGAGTAGGCGCCGCGAGGGCCATCTGGAAAGCCACGTGCCACAATCCGTGGAAAGTCTAATGATGTGTCGATCGGTGCCATTAAACACGAAATGCGCCGGTCTGTAAGCAAACAAACATGTAAGACAATATTTTAAAATTCATCAAACTGTTTATCGCTCTTCTGATGCTCTCTACGGTTCGTACGAATACGTAAATATGTTTCAAGTATAGTCTCCACTGACAAGCTATTTATTTATTTATAATATCTATTTATTGTTTTTGAATGTAGAAGCAGTTCTGGAAGAATAAAACGAGGAAGGATATCATAATTAGCCAATTCAAATTTTAATCCTACTTGAGAGTTTATGGATCGACTAGTTCTCATTTCTATTTCAGTTTCCATTTCTATGAAAAATCGTGACAAATGATTTTATTCATCTGCTAAACATACATAAGACGTTTATGTTACACCGATGCAACAACAGACGTACTCAAAAAAGGAAGAGAGATACAAATGAAAACTGAACAAATAATGTAGCAAAACACCAACACAAATGAGCTGTAAATTTGGAAATGAATATCGCATATTGAAAAAAAAACGGGCTAATCAACCTTTTCATTACTTACCCCTCGCGGGAGGTTTCTTGAAACCGTTCGGATTTGCCTAGAAGCAAAGTGCTGGAGATACATTCCAAACCAATAAGGAGTTGTGTTTTTCTTCTCAACTTTGAAACGCTGATGGATGGAAACACCGCTCCTCAAAATTGCGAGATTTCATCCTGCTCCACTTTCCCCACAGCGCGCTAATGGCGGATAGATGGATGGATGGAAATCTCGAAAATCCGCTCCCTTTCTTGTTGCCCATGTGAGAGCGCCGGGTTGTGTGTATCGTGCAAAGTCAACCGATGGGAACGAGTTTAAAAACCCGCACCTGAACGAACTGGAACAATCTGTTTGATGGAGGGTCGTTGGGAGTTCGTTCGGAATTCCACCCGGGGTGGAACGAAATACCGTCGTTTACGGATCGCTTGGGAGCCGTTCGAGTTCGAATATATTAACATGAATTAA
>JAOEFI010000003.1:3929494-3956097 GCA_034621735.1 Anopheles plumbeus | reverse complement strand
ATCTGTGGAATTTCGACGGAGCAAAGTTTCATTGCTGCAGGATTCCATTTGGATTTGTTTAATGTTTATTGTTTTACGTCGTGCTTGAATGTTTTCCTGCCTTTTCCCGCTCGTGATGGATTGCTCGGAAAATTGTTATTCTTTGTAGGCAACGGGAGAAAAATCGACTTGTACATCTCGTTCGGTGGGTTGTAGCTCATGTTACCGAGCTGTCGCTACAAATGACACCAGGCTCCGGCCGAACCTCCGAGCAACAGACCGCAGGTGAACAAATGCAGTGACTGATGGGATGGTAGTGGGAAACCCGGTGATAACAAATCGCAGCCTCGCTGTGCCGCCCACACCTGGCACCCGGGCTAAGCTGCCGACGGTAGCATTCACAATCGAATCGCGCCAAACGTGATTGGATTTCCCGATGGAGTCGGGATAATGCGCCTGCGGTTGGTGAACGACGTGGTTTTTCCGAGGCAAATTATCGACACCGAGCAGGACGTTTAGCAACGGCATCAACCGGTTGGCAAGGCAGCGGGCCTTCCAGTAGGCTGTGGCGGAGAAAATTCTACGCCCGCTGATTACAAGGCAGTGCTGCCAAACATCATCAAAAATGTTTCCCTTTGAAAAGGGTGTGGGAATTCCGAGGGCAAAGTCGGGAGCGTGGGTTTGTAGATTTGACACGGCTTTACTCTCACTCCGAAGGAAGTTATCAACTTGCCATATTCGTCGTCATGGCATTGGAAGAAAAACGAGCTAAACGCTGTCTTCCAGAGAAGCAATATTTTGCTGGCGTCATGCATCATGCTTCCCGAATGTGACAATCACGCCCGGGTAGGAACGAGATATCTAACTGAATTACAACTTTTATCCGTCCGATTCCATTTGCCATCGGCAGCACAAGGGAAAGTTGCTTCATAAATATCCACACAACCAGAGAGTGCTGCTTGCACTGGCCACGTAGCCACCACCCGCGCAGGTCGGGCATGATTCACACTGCCCACGAACAAATGAAAACAAATGTTGCTTGGGGTTTGAGTGGAGACGCCTGGTGCCCCGTAGGAAAGTTTCCCCAATTCAGCATTCCGGCCATTTGAAATGAACGAACGGCAGTGTCATCATGAATTAAAAATGCGGCTTCCAACTACAGTCGAGTGTCCAAATTGTGGATCACAGGATTGCTGTTTGAGAAAAGACCATTTTCGCAACCACAGCACCGCCCGAGGATGCTAATTTTAGCATCGCATTTCCTTCCACTTTTCCAGTGGCGATTGATGGGTATAACAGTTGAAAAATGCAGGATAACACGGTGTGTAGAATGGTTTTGACTTTAGTTACGGCACACCTTCTGACTCCCTTGTTCTACAATGCAAGCCATCACACACTCGACAATGGCATCTTCAAACGAGCTTGTTAATGGCTTTACTTACCAAATTATTTCTTCTTTCTTGCCGCTACCTCCAATCTGCTAAATCCGTGCCGGCTCTCGCTGATCTCCGCTTAGTGGATACATGCCCCACACCGCACCCTGCCTTCAAACTTCCTACCACCTGCTGTTTAATGTTGTTCCGTCAATCAACTATCCCGACCGCAGAACCGGGTCCGGGAATGCTCTGAAATGATCTAGCGTTTCTGCATTCGAGGGCTCGGCAAACCTCAGACTGTAAGTGAGCGAAGTCTCTCGACCCAACACGGACGTATGCGGGGGTGACTTAAAAAGCCGGCGTGATCGCGGGGCTTGCCGTCAGTCCGCTAGCGTTTAGGGGCGTCGAGGGACGCGAACGAATGCGATACAGAACTTCTACACTTCTTTCATAACACCATCACATGATGATATCACTCCGCGAAATTGCATTAACTCGTCGGAAGCACCGCTCGGCGGGTACACCGGCGTCCACTACACATTCGCATTCGGCCGTGCCCGGCGCTCCCAGCGAATGGAAACTTATTCAATCACTTATGTCTTGCCCTGTACCCTAGACAATGTTTCGACGATGTTCCGTCCAGACCAAAAACGCGCTCACACTGCCGCGCGGGACGACCAGGACTTGTTGCTTGTTGCCAACGCGAACGGGCACGCACTCTGCATTTCGCGTTCGTAGTCAAGTGCGACAGCGACGTGCGATACTTGGCCGAACCGCTCCATAAGACCGCCAAAAAGGAACTGAGCACGAGTCCGCCCCACAACGACACACGCGCTCCGGACTCGGTAGTATCTTCTCTCGCGTCCACTTACGACTACAACGGTCAGTTGTCGCTCTCTCTCTCTCTCTCTCTCTCTCAGTTTGTACTCTCGTCGGTAGTGTTTTGTTTTGTTCCTCGTGCCGTCTTTCCATTCCATCCAGGTTATATGAGAGCGGCGCACATCAGCGTCCTACTGAACGCTACGGGAGACCTAGGCGGCTCAGGCCCCCTAGACTTAATTTATCGTCTTCGTTCCTGTGTCTGGGCAAAGGAAATACCAACAGAGTGACACGGCCGTAAACGACAATTAACCGGCGTTCTCGTCTCTTCAATCCTTCCGAAGGTAAACAATTGGCGACCAACAGGTTTTGCGACACAGTGCATGAAGCTTCTCAATAAGTCGACGAGTATCGCACGGAGCGTCTTCATTGCAAATATAAACCATGCCACATTCTCACAAAATAGGTCAAATTCCCTGTAGAATTTATAAAGGAATTCATTTGATATTCTCAGGGAGCCGACCATGAGACGGGCAGGTTTAATGGCTCTTGTTCAATAAATATTATTTGATATAATACCATTAACACCAGAAACTATTACACAGAATGTTTGATTTACAGAAATCGTGGTTTAAGATGGATGAATAAATGCTCTTGTTATGTCGTAGTTTATTTCGCAAGGCTTAATATATTCCTTTTCCACTAGAGTCCCCTCTACCATGACGGCGGTAGACTTCACAGGCATGGAAAAAACTACCTCGCTTTCCCTAGACTATCGACTTTTGTACTTTGTTAATGTTGTTCCATCGTAATGACGATCTTCGAAGCGAGACAAACAAAGTTCGTACAAAGTTTTAATCAGCTTAGACGCATCGAATGCCCTTCCGTGTCATCATGTTTCTTTATACGGCACGCTGTTGACACGTACTAGTTGCCAATTGTATATTGCTTGTAAATATTTTAGTTCAATCGATACTCTGTTCCAATGCGAATGTATGAGTGTTTGCGAATCCGGAACCGATTCCATGCTGCCGCTATAAAGTTTATCATCCACTTGGCAGCTAACGGCTTGTGGGACATAAATGCACTAATTAATCAAGAAGGTCCAATATTGTCATAAACAGAAGATGTCTTTTAATTAACATCATATGATGTTTTCTTATTGATTCATCCAGTGTCCAGTGCGTCCGCCGCTTTTTGTCTGAAGAATGTAGCATCTTCTTCCAGTTCAAGATGGACTATAATTCATTAATTCTAACGGACCCTTCGTACGCTAATTTCGGATGTGCGAAAGTAAAATATGATAAGAAAACAAAAACAACAATATTTATCTGTTACTATTTACAAAAGCTTTTCGATTTTATTCTTTCCTTATCCCTACGCACGTGGAACGGTTGCTGTCTTGGCTGCGTGTGAAATATTTCCAGCCCGGACACACGCGCACGTTGCAACGGAACGCTTCCTTCGGTTGCTCTAGATGAGAAATATTACACGCCGTGCCGTCGAACAAATCCGACGATGAAACGAACACGTACAGTGTCTTTAGAGAGTTTCTAAAATTATATCACGGGTTCTGGTTTGCTCGCGGCTGCTGCTCCCACATCATAATGTATCAATATAACATCGGCGGGCAATAAAACTACACGTACCTACACGCACACTTACCGGAAGGCCTTTTTTGCTTAGTTAATAAATACTTGCTTAACCACTCTCCAGCATGGTCTATGCTCCGTCGCACGTGAAACTGTGTATCCTTTCTCTTGGTTTAAACGTTACATTTAAGTCAAGCAAACGATATAATGTGAGAAAAAACTTGCGGTCTCTCTCTCTCTCTCTCTCTCTCTCTCTCTCTCTTTCTTTCTTTCTTTCTCTTTTTTCCGTCCAATCGCTCTAGCTCTTGCTACCGTTAGTATCTACATGTTGTTCAGCACAACGCACGCACGAAGTGGGCTACTCGTGTAGTGCCACATGATCACTGGCCAAAAAGAAATGGAACATTCTACTAAAAGAAAAATAATTTAACAATCGCCTCCGTGTACGTGTACTGCTTGCTTCCGGCTCGAATCCTGCTCAACCCCGAGACCGTTACCTTCCATGACTACCTCCTCGCGGGGCTTCCTTCTTCACACGGCAACATAACTCGAACCGTTATAACAAATAGATAATGCAATAAATTACGTCCCCTCGCTTCGCACCCCTTCGCCACTACTTCGCACTCTTGGTTTTGATTTGTTTTTGTTTTGTTTTTTTCTTCTGTTGTGTTTCTGTGCTAACGCTAACTACTGAATAACATTCGGAACCGCCTGCAGACGCCAACCCTTCATCAATTTGTCAACTACTTACAGCTACTCCTACGCTTCGCTTACTCCTACGATCTCGGGGCATTATCGTCCGCCGTTTGATGCGTTAACAAATTCCGTCGGAGCGTTTCACAAACATTCCAAAGCTTGCTAAGCAGGTTAATCTTAAGAAACTATCCTCCAAACCCTATCGCTTTCCCTCGCTCTCCTGCAGCCATTTCCCTACTTTCTCTCTGTTGCTCTCTATCCCTGTCTCTCACACCCATTTCTCACTCTACCTCGCACGCACTCTGAGTACCGTTCACTCCTGTAAGCTGTCTGTCCAGTATGAAGCACTCGCTCATTTTCGTTTGTAAAGCATAAATAATTTAGTTCTTGCCTAAATGACCATCTGCGGCCGTCCCCGCTGCGGCTGCCGCTGGTTTCTAGAGTAGACTGTACACTTTTTACACACACACACACACACACGGCCCCTGGCGACGAGAATTAACAGTGGTAGAGCCAGTTCGCCGGCACCAGGTAGTCCTTGATGGAGTACAGCGACTTGGCGTACCAGTGGATGCCCTCGTGGCGCGGCAGGCTCAAGCTGTCGGTGGCACTACTCCGCTCAAAGAGTGCGCCCAGCTTCTGCGCCAGCCGGTACGGCAGGAAGCTCAGGTGCGCCACCGTCTGGCTGTCGACGAGCGCGTAGCAGGACGCGGCCACCGCATCCACGACGATGGTGCCCTCGCGCGTGAGCGGCGCGTAGACGCCCTCGGCGAGCGTGGCCGATATCCGGTGGACGCGGCGCGGCTCGAGCGATCCGTCGCCGGCCCCCCGCACCAGGACGTGGTCGCCCTCGCGGACCCGGTCGGCGAAGACGTAGCGCGTCTCGGAGCGCTCGCGGCGCCACACCATCACCAGATGGGCGGGCGTCACCTTGAGCAGGGCGCCGCCCTCGGCCTCGATCGTCACGAACTCGCGCCGCTGGTGCGTGTCCCGGTCCATGAACATCAGCACCTCGCTGAACACCGTGCGGCCGGACGCGTCCACCGCCTGCACCCGCTCGCCGATCCGCAGCTCGCTCAGCTTCCTGTGCGCGCCGCTCGCCGTCAGGACGGTGCCGTCGCCGGTGAAGCAGCCGCTCGCGTGGTTCGACTGCGACGAATCTGTAACGGGAGGAAGACAAAATGGACGCGCGGTTAGTCGGGATCCGAAAATTGAAGGAAAAGAAAAAAGAAAGAAAAATCACCCAAAGGCCCGAAGGCTGCTCCCATCGCGGCCCGGCCCGACAAACGAACCACACTGATAGGGTGGCGGCGGCCCACACGGGGAACGGTGGCGCGCGGAGGCCAAACGGAACAACTAGGATGCTTGTTCGCCGCCGCATAAAGGCGCCATGCTGTGGTTAACATACTTTACTATCTATTGATTTATTACAGCCCCGACCCGGCACCGGTTCGAAACGATCGGGCTCTCTCTTTCCCTTTCTTTTCCGTCCATCCTTTCCAGCCCGCGTGTGTGCAAGGCGGAAGAAGAGAGAGGAGGACAACAACGAGCGGCATTAAAACGATTCCCAGCGCGCACGTCGTGTGCTGTAGCGATCACTTTTCGGGTCCTCGTTCTTCTCGGCTTCGCTCCGCAGCCACATCCCGTCCGGCCGTGTGTCCCAGGGATGGTTTGCGGCCATTGTTGAGGTATTTAAGGCGATCGGAAAAGCCGTAAACGGTATCAATGGCGGCAGCATCACACAAAACACTGAAACGGCTCGGTATCGGTTTTCTTTTCCTTTCCTTGTCTCTTCTTCACGCTCCTTCCGAAACTTTGAACCTTTGACAGAGTCGAAACCCGGGAACGAGTCAAGAAGGGCGAACACGTGTGTACGCGTGTGTGTGGTCGGCTAAAAAATGGTGCACGTATTGCGAAATGGCTGCTTCGTTTGTGGTTTGCTGTTTGCAAACCTTCCTAGCGTGGCCCTTTCCCGGTCTAGTTGGTATTTAATTTTCGGCAGATCAGCAGGAATCCAATGGCGAACCGAGGGAAGATCGAATTGCTCTTCCCTCTCCGATTGCTTTCCGGTGCTAGGTAGTTGAAATTTCCCCAGGATTGAACAGGGTTATTCAAAAACCTTCCCATCCTCTCGCTAACCAACCAATGTTGCGGAGTTTTAGTTTCGGTTTTCTTCATCCAATTCGCTTGAGACAAAAAGCACGCCAAGTGCTCAAGTCCTAACGGGGCGATCGCCAATGAACAACATTCGAGCGATCGAGGACTGCTAACTGCTGCCTCGCCGTTGCTCCGGTCCAGTAAATTCTGCCACAACGAGGACATGGCAAACCGGCTGATTATAGCCTGCCGGGCCATTTAATCATATTTAATTGCACCGGTTGCACGCGGCCCGGGAAAACGTACGCCGAAAACGCACTCGAACCGAAGGCGAAGGATTCGTCGACGAAAAAAGTCACTCGAGCGACGCCGCCGTCTCTTGGGCAGTCATCAATTTTGCGCCTTAAGAGTCTCATTTGTCAAATACCACCAGGCTAACTGTACGTTTGTGTACGTGTGTGTGTGTGTGTGTATGTGTGCGTTCACCGCAACCGAAGATGTCTGATTGATGACCCCACGCGGACGGTGTTCCTCCTTATGTCACGCCAGGAAGGCGCTCATCAATTTCAGCCGGATCCGAAGCGGGCTCCGCGGTCCCGGCACCAGCCTGGTTCGGGTCGGCTGCCCGTCGCGACGCCACGGAACACACGCCAACGAGCCACGCTGGACGGAGATAAATCTTCGCGCCCCGAGTGCGCGAACGGAGATGAAATTAATTTGATTCCGATACCGTGAGAGCGCATTTTGCGCACGGTTTGCGCTAACGAAAGTGGCGGTGATGGGGGTCCGGGCTGTGTCTTTTCGCCTCTCGCTTTTTTGATCAAATGAACTCCCGCCGACCCGCCCACCCGCCTGCCAGTACGGGCCGCAACCGCGATCACACGTACAAATTATCATAATAATGCCGAAAACATAAAAATAAACAACCCAACAACAGCACGGATCGGGGTCGCGTGTGCGTGTGAGTACACACTTCCCCTACCGCTTGGAGGGTCGCGTGTGAACTGTCACAATAAGCAGCCGCACAGTCGAGCGCTCGCGAAGGGCCGTCGTTTGCCTGCTCGGGGTTCGACGGAGTATTTATTTATGTTTTGCTTTCCTTTAAATCGAACATTCTGATTCCGATTTCAATCGCTTCCCACCGGAGGACCGGACCTCTGGCACCGACTCAGCTGACTGCGAATGGTCCGACAAACGACAGGTCGTGTGCTTCTCGAGTTTCTCCAGTTCAGCCCCCTCCGGGTCAAGCCGCGCGAACGGCGATATCGACTGCTACAACAAAGTGGCTTTCTGGAAGTGGCTTCCACTCGTTCGGGCCATCTCGTATCTCAGCAAATGCGGCGGGGTGGGATCGGTGAAGACTTGTAGTTGATCGCGAGGGAGTGGGCTTTTGTGTGTGTGTACGTGCGAGTGTGTATGTTTGTCCCAACCATTATCTCGTTATTAAAAACGGATAAATGATGGCATAAAGAGCCTAACTGACAGACACCAAACTTTGGGCTCCTCTTTCTCTCTTTCTCTCTCTATCTTTTTTTCTCTCTTTCTCTCTACCTCTTCTTTTCTCCCTACACGTCTCTTGCTCGTCGAAATGTTCAACTTTGACAACGGCTAACCATAAACAACGCTAACCCTCCGAAGGTGGCGGCATCGGCGCTGTCACACGATATCGAAACCCCGGTATCCGTTCGCCGCGCTGGAATGTGAAACGGCGGTGTAGCTCGATATGGACGCGAGGGACGCACACACACACACACAGAGCGCCGAGAAAAGTGGAAACACTAGCCGGTAGCCACAGGTATTTCAGAGGTTTCCCGCCCCGTCCGTTCGTCGCTTGCGCGTGCATTGAAGTCTTTCGTGGCTCGAAAGCACCAGCAGGTCGTTCCCGATGGGAGCCGTTTCTCCCCGAGGTTGCGAAGGGTGCCAAATGCTAGCTAAACCGCCCGTGGGAGATTCATTTGCATACATTGGTTGGCTTGTTTGGCTCCTTTACTCGATTTTCTTTTTCGCCAACCTCATATTTGCTCGGACCGCGGACGCCAAAAGCGGACGCCCCTACTGCCGCGCGCGAACGAGATATATGACAGGAAGGGGTGGCTGGAAGTCAAGCCGTTGGACCGTTTGCAGTCGAAAATGGGGATGAAACCCGTTTACTTTATTGCCACCGACAAACAATACGCCTGGGTGAGAAGGGTGAGCACACAAACAAAAACCATAAAGAAAACGCATACTTATTCAAACAGAAGAGAACACGACAGAAATGTTCGAAAACTGTCCAAACAAGAACCACACGAGTTTGAGGAAGGAAATCGACAACAACCAAAAGCAAAAAAAAACAAAATGGCAATCGAGAACCCGGCGTGAGTAGGCAAATCTCGAAAGTCCTCGCACGGAGCTCTCCGCAGGCGCAGGGTGGTGAAGAGAGCAGCTGAAGCTCATTGAAGTAAATTTTGTAGGTTTTTTGTTTTGTGTTTTCGCCAGAAGGCAAACACAGAGCCCATCCCGATCGGGACCCAGATGCCGGTAGAACACAAGGAGCACGGAAGAGGGCCCCGACAAGACGTAAGTCCACAGCGAAAACATGACCCGCAATGCACAACACAATGTTTGCCGTTCGGTTTTTCTTTTTCCAATAATTCACTCGAAAAAAGAAATACTCCGCTCCTTGATCCGCCAACGGCCAGCGCTGCAGAAGCCGTCAAACACCTGAACAAATCCCGGCACCGGAAAACCTCTACCACCAGTGTCCGGTGCAGGACGAGAGCTAAGCAAATAATCCTGCGACCGATCCTCGGACCGGACGGCAACCGTTTGTTGTGTGATGATGGTACTTTCGCCCTGTTCTGCTCACTGCTCGCTTGGATGAAATTTCTCGTCCTTTTGCATTCGCCGGAAACCCTTTCCTCGACGCGGCAACAAGTCGCTGCACGCAAAGCGGGATAATATCATTAGAAAATTAATTTTCTTCACCCGACCGGCACAAAAATGGGAATGAACCTCGAGTTGATTGGCCAACCGGGATTATCCGCTGGGCCGGATTAGTGGGCTTATCCGTGGAGGCACTGACTTCGAGCCACTCCAACGAAAGCCAGCCTTAACAGGTAGGCAAATACGAGTGCGGGGTTGCCTACCCTTTTTTTTTTTGCTTCATATGGTTTTCCGTCCCACCGTCGAGGCCCGGCCGAACGGGACGAATCGGGTCTTAAGCGGGCGAAAGAAATCATCATTTGCTCGAGCGGAACTTTTACATGCGCTTCACGCCGGTTGGGTCACACTGAAGTGCATCCCCCTTTCGTCGACCGGAGGGACCCCACCAACCGCGCGCTGCTCGTTTCCGCTTGTCGATTGGCCCGAAATGGCCCAGCAAAACAGCGAAGCTCGAGAACACGAGGCGGACACCTTCGTTTTAATTAAAACCGGGCAACGCAGGCGAACGGGTGCCCCGCGGGAAGATAAATTAAAACGCGGCGCAGCGCATATCCCATTTTGCGATTCCACTTTCGTGCCATGTTGCGTGCGGTGGGCTGTTCTTCCTCCTCCCCTTCTTTTCCCGCCCCTCACTGCCCGTTCAATAGCGAAACGCACGAAGCGACTGCGGCTGGCGAAAATAATAATAATAATCATACTTTACCATCCGAAAGTTACCGTCACCACTGCCGACGGGGCGGATCACACCAAAATGGCACAAAAGGGAGGGAAAGGGCATGGGGACCCCGGTTGCGTCGGACTTTGGCGGAAATCGGGTTAACCATTAAAATTATAACTATCGAAACACGGCATTAACAAGGATGCTCGCTGCCCTGCTTTCCTGCCACTCGCATCGGGCCAGGAGGCAAGGGCGAAGGGAAAGAAACACGAAACGGAACCGAAAAACAACAAAAAAGAACTGGCCCTCCAAGAAATGGCCCCCAGTCCGGGAGCAGAGAGCCGGAGCCTTCGGATTGCGATCGAGAATTAACAAGTTTCTCGTTAGCCGCCTCGTTGGCATAGTTTTTTTTTGTTTTTTATTATAGTCTTTCCCTTTTCTTTATGCCTTCGTGCTGCCCTTCAATCCGAGTGCCCAGTTTGGATGGACGAATCGTCGGGCCAGAAAATGCACCATTCGTCCTCGGCTGTACAGACAGGCCGAGGGTAGAAGGCGGGCGAACTGGGAACTGGGCGAAAAAACTGGAAGAAAACGGGGCGTTCACTGGACGGCGATTTGCATTCATCAACCATCGAGCAGAACCGCCGTCAGCCATGGGGGCAAATTGGGAGGGAAGCAACACAAAAGAAGGACACCAGACGGGGCGGTAGAGCGTGGGGTGGAAGAGCGTTCCAGCAAAGTACAGGTTACACGGCGAGCTGTCGAAGTTGCGCGAAAGCTGACGCTTTCGGCGTAAACTCAATTACGGCTCTGAATTCCTTCACCGTTCTTTGTTTTCTTCTTCTTCACCTTTGCGCGCTTTCCGTTGCCGATCGTCCGGAGAGACCGGGGGAAAATGTCCGCGGTACGACATTCGGATCAGATGGTACGCCAGCTCCGTGTAGGATGCGGTCGCTTCAAGAGCAAAGGATGCAGTTCCTAGGTTGCGAACCTATCCTCGGAACCGTTTGTACTATTTCGAGACCGCCTTCGAAATCGATCCCACCAAAGCCCCGAAAAAAAGCACTCACCTGACTTGACGGAGCAGTGGATGTGGTTGCGGCTCTCGTAGAACACCCAGTCGAAGCCGGCCTCGACGGCGAGCCGGGCCAGCATGCCGATCTTGGAGCGGTCCTTGTCGGACGTCATGATGTCCACCGCGCGGCCCTCGTAGTGCAGCGATTCCGGCGCGTGCATGTGGTCCTCGTCCCAGCCCTCGGTCACCATCAGGCGCAGGCCGGGCCACTGGTTCATCACCGACACGGCCAGGATGTTCAGCTTTTCCTTGCACCGCTAGAAGGGGGAAAACAGTGGTAGGGAGAGAAAGGGAAAAGGGCAACGCGTTTAGTATAGACGTACGTTAATTAAATTATCCCCTAATGACGCTAATTATTTGTCAACAAGCCAATACCCATAAACAATGCAATGCTTCCGTGGGGAGGAAAGAACAAAAAAAACCTAAGAGACATCGACGCCAGCGTAAGCGGGAAGGTGCTAGATGAGAAAATGGCAAACCCGAGCGGAAGTAACGGCGCTGCACTAGAAATACCGGCCAGTCGTTAATGAGCCAGCCTCGGCATGAATTAATGTCGTCCACCAAGAGGCAAGATGCAACTGCAACCTCACTCCATTGAACGGCGGCGGACGATGGAACGGAGATTGCAATCGCCTACCGTGTGGCAGCGAGCAAGAAAAGTAATTTCACAAAACTAGTTATCTCACATTTTATCACCGCATGCTGCCACCGGTTCGTGCACACGTTTTTTCTCTCGGCCACACGTGCACCCATGGTGCAAAGCGACCAACACTCGGCGTGAGGAAAAGGAGAAGAAAAAAAAACATTTAAAAACGCAAGAAAGCGTCAAGCGACCGCGAGTGAAAGGGCAAGGCAGTGTCGAGTAGGCTAGCAGAAAACAAATGCGTCTCATTTGCATTCACCCGACTCGCAAACCATAACCTGCCCCGGCGGAGGGAGGAAGGGAGGAAGGGTGAGAGGATGGGGCCTGCCATCATCGACCTGATTAATGAGGTGCGTGTAGTGATAAAAATAAAAATTAATCTTCCCAACCCGACACCGATCGTGCGATCGCGGTGTCACCGGCGGCCCTGGCCACGGGTGGGGTGCGGTGGGCTTCTGGTGTGTAATTTTCTTCACCTCTGCTCGCCCAGAGAAGGGGAAACACCGATGGTGCTGGTGGTGGTGACGATGCCGACGATTATGATGATTACTTCCTTCGGTCTTCGGACGATCGGTGAGATTGATCGGGCGGGTTTTTCGCTCCATCGCTTGCGCGATCGATCGAACGAGAAAGGAAAGGTAACGAAGACGCTGTCACGGTGGTGAAGGGACAAGAAAAAACAAATCACCCATTCGCCGAGTGGCTCGGTGTTTAATGAAATTGTCCAGCTTCACTTTCCAGCGGAGCGACATATTTTAATGGAAACGAAACAGCAGCCATTTAAGCAACCGGAATCGAGCCGCGGGATTCGGACTGCGTCTCAAAGCGTGAGGAAGCGAAAGCGAGCAAAATGTGATTAAATCCATTTTGTCTTCCGTCCCAGCCCGGCGGGAGGCAGGTTGGGGAGCGCTCTAGCTTTCGAAAAGCCCCATTTTCCAACGAGCAACATCTCCGGCCCAGCTCCCGCGGGAACGCGCTTGACTTTTCGTGTAGCAATTCGTTGAACATGTTTCATTTTTTTTTCTACTCCGACGCAAAACGCGTCTTATCTGTTGTGCGTGTGTGTGTGTCGGGGGTATTTTAGTTTTGGGGAAGCAATCAAGATGGCTCCACCTCGGCGCGCCGTCGCGTCCGAGTGCGGCCGGGCCCTGTGGGAAAGGCGTGGCCTGCAGCCGAAGCCGCGAGCGCCCGCGTGAGGAAATAGAAGAAAGCGAAACAACGAAGGCAAGAAAACGGAAAAAAAACACCAAGTCGAAACCCCTGTTGAGTTGTGCGACCGCGAACCGACACACTAGGCCCAACCGGTGGCTGCCAGCAGCGAGCCGAACGTGTATAGAAAAGCCAGTGAGCAGGTGAATCCACCGTTAGGTCGCTCACGGGGTGCAGAGTATTTCGAGTTGCTGGGCGGCAGATGCTAGATGGATGATCTCGTCCTCCTTCCGGGAAAACCCCCCCCACACCGTGAACTGAGACGAACAGGCAGCAAGAACGGACGCTTCTGCTTCTGGCCGGCGTCGGATTCGGTCGGCGAAGTGGGGCCAACAACGTCGAGCACCATTAGCAGCACTTGCCCGGCGCATGATGGACGATGGACGAAGAGTTCGCCGCACCCGCCAGGGTAAAGTGTTCGCGTCGGCGTCCTTTTCCTCGGGCCAAGCGCCTGGCAGACGCGACCACCAGGCGCCCCAAACGATCGTCAAGCACCCGGTTTTCCCCCACTCTTGGTGTGATTCTAAACTGCACGAGAGCACAGGTAAGATCGCACAAGAAACGTTCGCTGTAAAACATCCCAGACAGGAATGGCATGCTCGAGCGAAATGGCAGCAACCAATGAGTTGATGCGATGTGCTGAAGTGGCCGAATGTATTGAACCCTTACGAAGCATGCGCAGGAACTGTCGGTGTCATCAATTCATGAGGTGGAGGGTGATACGATTTTCTCGGAAGCGGGAGCAACTCATTAGCGATGCCGTGCCTTAATTCGCAGAACCTTTAAACGGACCCGAAAAACTGCTTACAAAATGTGTCGATTTTTTATCCCAAACAAATCCAAAGCACCGATAAAATGGCATTCGTCTATCGGAAACCCAAGACATCGGATGATAGACGGTCCGTTTCGCGACGACGAGTCCCCACCCCCCCGCATTCGCCAAAACCCCCTAATTATTCGGTCGAGGAATGTGCCAGCGGAAGTCCCCACTGCAGCACCCCCGCCGGAACGGGACGGAACTTGTTCGTCCGCAGCCGCCATTTTGTTTGCCGTTGGTCTGCAAACGGCTTTCTCCGCGACGGGCCACGATCATCACCATCATCATCATCAACAACAACATTTTCGTCGTCGATTTCATCAACGCCTGCCGCTAGAACGGTCCACCCGCTCGCGGTCCGATTGATCGTCCGTGTACGGGTGTGTGTGTTTGTGTGGCGACCCAATCAAAAAACGGCCAAAAAGCTGCTCGTCTTAAACCCGTCCCGCAGCGGGAGCGCCCCCGTGGGGAAAGCGGGGTGCCGGCGGAAGGAGAAAAGAAAAGATGGTTGGAAATGGGATAAAATTCGAACGCTAAATTAAAATTTATGTTTGTGTATATTTATGCCCGTTCCGTTCGGACGTAAATAAATGGTGGTATGCGTTCCGTGCCGTTCCGTTCCGGCTGACTGTGTTCTTCCACCAGAAATTCCCGCTCCGGGGCTCCCCACATCACACCGCACAACCCGGGCGTGTCCTTCTCCACGCTTGCGCCCGTTTCCGGGAAGGGTATTTCTTTTCTTCGCATTTTTTAACTTCAAATCCACCGTGTGTTTTCCTCCAGGCTTTCCCGAGACGGCGAGCAACGGGTCCCGGCTTTTCTTAATCGTGTCTAAACTTTTCGTCACAGATGTCATATTAGGCCGGCTAAATGTTGTCACGCCTGTCACGGGCTCGACTCTGGGCCCCCGGTTGGTAGTCCCGCGGTGCTAGCGACCTCGGTTTTCACTCGGAATCACACCCACCCGCCCCCGGAGCCGTGACGGAACCTGGGACACCGTAGAAAGAGAAACCTCGCAAACGTCCTCAGCAGCAGCAGCAGCGTTCCGGTGCGGAGCCATCCCAGAGAGAGAGAGGTAATTGGACGCTTTCCGGGTGCGGTTCGGTTCTCGGCGCGGGATTCTTTCATTCCATTTTCCGCCGGCTTCGGTTCGGCATTTTTTTATTGTCCTGCTTTAAGCTTGAACGGCCCGCGTTTCCATGGGCAGCTTTTCTCGGAAAGCGAACAACGTCCGCTCTCCGCCAACCGCTTCGAATCGGCTTCCTTTCCTCGCTCTCCGGTTTGAACCCATTTGCCCCGGCTTCGCCCCGTTGGGTGTTTGTTTTTAGGGCTACCGTGGACCAATCGATTCCCGCCCCGGGGACCAGCTTTCGTGCCTCGGCGTTGGCCAATTTGTTACGGCGTCTAAATATTTGGAAATGTTCATGCACACACACATCGTGCGGCCAGGGCCGTCCGCAATCCGAAGGACACACGGAGTTGTGGACGTTGACGGGACCGGTACCGGCGTGCACACCCCGTAATGCCCCCGGGGACCTTGAGGCAGAAAAGCTCCCGCCGGGATGCCATTTGTTTTTATTTACTTTTCTCCGAGGCTGACATTTCGTCGTCTCGGGCAGCAATCGATTGATTGCAGTTGACTGACTTTGACGGATTTTCCTGCCCTTCGGTGTGCTTGCACACAACAATGCATGCGCATTCACCTTGACCACGCTGGCGAGAGGATGTGAGCGTCGTCGAGCATCCCTGCCCGGGATAGGATTTCGGCTGGATATGTTTATTTGCTTTTAAAGAGGCTTTGAATATCTGCATTCATTCGTCTTTGGACGGAACAAGGGGTTTTCGGAGAAGCTAGCGAACATTCAATTGCTTCAGCATGTTTGCAAATTATGCGACCTGTCATTTGGTTTGCCTATTTGTTTTTCTCTCTTTTATGGCCTGTCTCCGATTGCTTCGATCGAACGATTTTCCCTTTGAAAGGGTTCGAATGAAAAATGATGTCGAAGAAAATGTATTTGCCTATTCAAATTTTTCCCAGGAGCTTTTAGAAATGTTTCTCTTTTCCTCTCTTTCTCTCTCTCTCTCTCTCTCTCTTTCTCTCTTTTGAAGCGCAACGACGGTAGCTCGTCCGGTGGATGAAACATTCAAATGTTTACCAACCACTCACCCCATTTCCCAGCAGGTCGCAGACATAGCGTGAGAGAAAGAGGGAGCGAGAGAGAGAAAGAGAGAGAATGAAAAAATACCGAAACCCCTAAACCAGCTACCCTTTTTCCCAGGATAACGCGCCTTCGCTAATGGGAAAGGAAATTTACACTGGTGCGTTAATTTTTCCTCGTTTGTTTGGGAAACAGCTCCCGGAAGACGATTAGACGGGACTAGCCGCCCCACCGACTAGCCCAGGCCCGCCAGCACACCACGCAACTCTCCGGGGCACTTCCTAATTATGTTTGCCAAGCCGTTTCTGTTTCCCGGGTGGCAACCGGTGGGGCAACCCCCTTGCGCAAAGGACTGTTCCGCCGTGCCCCGTTGACGGTTTCAATTAGCGCTGAACGGCTTCCCTTTTTTCCCTTCCATCGTCCCTGCTGTCCCTGGTGTCGCCGGAACTGTCGGGAAGAAGGGACCTTTGTCTCCGCAAGCGCGAAGGGCGCACGCATTGTGTGGCCCGCTGGTGTGGCGCTAGACGTGCGAGTCTATTGTGCGGGGCTTATTGTTAACCCGCGGTTTGTTCTGTGTCAACTGAGTGTGCACACGAGTGCGTATGTATGGACGTGAGTGAGTGATTTGTTCTTACCGTGGAGGCCCACGTTACTCACTTCGCTACCTCACATCGTAAGCCGATGGGAATTTGATTGGCCGCTCGACGAAATGGGGATTGAAGCGCGGATCTTGCGCGCGCTTTGATTTACGCCTGCTTGTCCTAGTTCGAAAAGGAACCACAGAAAAAGAAACAAAAAAAGAAATACAGGCGCTGGACAACACAAGCACACGAAACCCACTAAATCGTCAGCTTATTTGGTAATGGGTCGCGATAAGGGCACGGGCAACAGGCAGGCCAGGTCAGCTTCACGCAATCATCACGCGCCCGGCTCGAGTGGAGAGGATTACTAGCTGCGATCGGACGATCGGATTTAATGCCGACTTGCCCCCGGGAATCGCGGCCGGCCAGTCGCTCGGTCCGGTCTGTCGGTCCTCTGTCACAACAGTTCGTCAACGGCAACACCGGTGCGCTTTAATCACCTGGGCACGATCTTGGGCAACGATCTTCACCGGTAAGCCGCACCGGAATGGCCTCCAAAGAGCGGTTCACGCCGTTTCTCTCTCTCTCTCTCACACACTCGACAAGCTGAAACCAAGTGGGTCGACACACCTCCGGGGGCGGCAATACACAAGCCCGCATCACCTGAGATTACCCTTCTGAAGAAGCTCGCACGAATTAAAGGGATAAAACAGCCAAACAAACAAACCGAAACCGGTGGAGAAACGTTTAAACGTGAGCGCGTGTGCGACAAATTCTTTCGCCCCTGCCAGGGGAACTTAAACGACACGGCGCAGGACACGCAGAACACAAACCGTCAACCCCCTCGGCAACTCACCCGCCAACGTTCCCGTTTTCCCCCGCGGGCCGGCGGTCGGATGATAAATGGCCGTGTCCGCTCGCAACCCCTCGGCCGCTCATTTGTCAGCGTGAGGCGAGGCGTGAGGGCGTCGGGGCGGCGGGGTTCACAAATGTCAAACCGTTGTGCTGTACCACCATGATGAGAAGCTGGTACCTTTTCGACCGCACCCCTTAACGCACCCCCCGGCCGCTCGTGTTTCGGCCGGTTTTGTGTCTCCTCTTCATTGTCCACAGGTATGTCCGTAGGTGGGAGCGCGGAACGGCCAGAACGGGGCGCAAAAGGCGACGAATTAAAAAGAGATAAGTATTAAATTACATCGCATTAATATAACTCACTTATTTTGTCATTTCAAGTTCACGCAACTGAGGGATTGGGTGGCGCGACGCGAGAAGTTAAGACTAAGAAACATTCATAACCAGAAGTGGGGTTAGCCTTTGTCACCGGTAAACCCGCCGGAACCTCATCGTTTGCTTTTCCCCTCTGGTTCCCGTTCCCCCAACCCATTGGCCTTCTTCCCTCGAGTGGTGGCATTGTTTGACGCTAAGTAGTGTCATCGTGCGGTCTCACCTTAAGCACACACATTCATCATCCCCGTCAGCCTGTGGGCCACACCAGGGAGGGTGTTGGATCGGGTTGTTTTCGGACAGCCGGTCGGTGGTCATCGCAGGCCTAAGTGATGTCACTTCGTGTCAGAGAAGTAATCGATTTGGGTAAAGGTGAACGACAGTGGATACTTTCTAGCCAATCATGCATTAGGGTTCCTTTTGTGGAGTGCTTTGTGTTTTAGAGAGAGAGAGAGAGAGAGAGAGAGATTGTTTTCGAAGTGAAAAGAGTTGTTGTGAAAAGTCTGGAGGATAGCAGCACACAGCATAATCTTGTGCTGTGTTGATTACAGGTGACCTACAGCTTATCAAGAACAGCTACGGGTTAGTATTGGATGAATTTTCCGGTGATGAAAATGGTTTAACAAGGGCATCACAATAACGGTGCTGTGATTAATGGCGCACAAGATGGCTCCTGGAAGCCTGGCGGTTTCGCCTCCAGACAGGAAGTGGCCCTTCTCCGAGAAAGTGGTGGCATCCGTTCCCCCGGGGGGCCGTTTCAAGTGGCGAGATTGGACAATTGTGATTAAAATGTAATCTTATATAATGCGCGCAACTGTGGCGCGGCCTTTACGTGGTAGACCATGCGTTCCTGCACCAGGTGCTGCCGATCTCAACCCGGAGACGAAATGGCAATTGAAGTAGGAGTTAATCATCCGAACCGTTGCTCTCTCTGCACCTAACGGGGTATTGGTGATAACAATCTCGGGAAGAAGATACTGCTGCCCTCCGAAGTGGCTCCTTCTCGCAGCCAGGCCGGATCAGGTTTCGATCGAACCACACCGGATGGTGATGGTCGATGGATTGATCTCCCTCTCTATCTCTCCCTCTCTCCGTCCCTCCGGTCTACCGTGTTAGTGCACCCCATCCACCAGCAGCTTGTTTTCGGACGGGGCCACGGCACGGAAAGGCCACCGACGACCTCCCGCGAGTTGCGCTCTTTGAGGCAGGTTAGTGTGGCCCGCTTTTCGCTTGATTGCCTGCACACACACACACACACATAAGGTGGTGCCAAGTGAAGCCACTGCTTACCGGTGGGAAAGCGGGCAAACGCGGCCAAACACGACCACTGAAGAGTCCGGGATTGCTCTCCGGACTCCGGAATCCTTAGAAGCGTGCGGTAGAGGCCGAATTGGAAACCGAACCGAACGGGTGCTCGAGTCGGGCGCGCAACAGGGCACTGCGCGGGGCGAGCATCAGTATCCGGAGGATGTAATAGGATATTTGACCTCCCCGGGGGGATCGATATCGATACCGGATCGATGCCGATTTCCCGCCACACACACACACACACACACACCCCGCTCGCACAAGGCGCGCCCAAGGGTTCTCGTTACTCGCGGTGATATGCACCGAGCTGGATATATGTATTGCCTTCCTGCTGGAAGGGTATCGGTTTTTATTCTTTTGTTTTTTTTTGTTGTTTTGCCTTCGCCTTTTTCGGTTCAAAATATTTAACTTTTCGCCTGCTGTCGCCTGGTCGTCGAATTTGTTTGAGGTCGGTCGGACAGGCCAGGAATGCGACACATTTTTGTGGTTAGCACGTAACACCGTACTCCTTTTTTTTCTCTCTCTCTCCGATCCCAGGAACTGACTCCCGTCCCGTCAGCTCACATCTCACGTGATTAGATTACCCTCGGGAGGAACCGTCCCGAAACACCGAAACCGCCGAATTTGATCATGCAGAAGGTTAACGCACGACATCCGGAACACGGGCGTGCGTGTTGTTTTCCCGGTTCATTTCTGCTCAAATCCGACGAAACCTGCTGCACTGCAACATGACATTGCAGCGGCACAAACCGTACCATAAATATCTTTTTGCATTAACTATGCTGCCCGAACGATTGCCACCGAGAGAGCTGCTGGTGCAACCCGAACAGAGAAGGAGGGAGACCGGGGGGTGGGTGGGGACGGGTGACGATGCGCGCGCGCCCGCCCGTTTAATGTAAGTCTTATTTATGAGACAACGGACCCATACAAGAGCTTAAAGTGCAACCAGTGACCGTCGCGCTGGGTAGGCACCTTTGCAAGACCATGTTTGGACAGCGCACACTGGTGCATGATCCGGTGGTGAAGATGGACAATCGTTGATTCACTCCTAGCGCGGGGGATCATAGGGGTTAATTCTTTACGTCCTATAATCAAACAAGGAATCAAGTGTTATTAAACAGATAGGGAACGATTAATCGTTTTTTAATTCGCAAAGCTAATCCTCTAACGGGTTTTTGTTTTTAATAAATATTTCCTGACCCCATCTTGAAACCAGAAACTCACGCCACCCATCTTTTTACCTATCATTGGCATTACCTATTACTTTCAATACCAATCCTACATCGTTTTAACCATACGTGACCTGCAATGCCAAGATTCCACCAAGTTGTGAGAAGATTCCAGCATTGACAGGACGACTTGAATTCGAGATGTTTCCTTTGCATTTGCTGTGGCTTTAAATGTTTGCAACTACACGTGTCCGCGGTGGATTGTTCAACAAAGTGCACGCATAAATGTCACCAATAAAATGTTGCTTGTTGCTGCTCGGGCCAACTCTACTAATAGAGTGGTGTTTCAATCGTTGCCCACTATTAAACCGTTCGAAGGCGCATCCCCATATCGATGCCGTTGATATTCGGCTGCGTTAACAAACGGCCGATCAGCCGAGGGTCGGCTAAAATCGACGGCCAACAGATTGCACTGCAGTTTCCAATCTGCCGCTTCCATCCCGCTTCGCCCGCCGGCAACCTTTAGCCCGAAACGATCCTCACCGGCCGTGACGAATCGGAACTGTGAGTTGTTTATGGGTATGGTTCTGGTGTTCACAAACCTGAAGCCACAGCTTTTACCTTCCGCTGGTTGCGCTCGGAAGTTTTGTTTGCGTGTGTGATGTTCCGTTTTTTTTTTTTTTTTTTTACTTACAACTCTCAGACGCCTCTCGACGGACGGACCAACGACGCCTCGGTTGCGTAAAATGGCAGCCGGCCAGCGAGCTGATCATAAGTTTGTACACCGATCGGATACGAATGATCGCACATTTGCGCTGCGGCCGTTTATTCCACTGTTCACCACGGCTAAGGGTTGCGTGCTGTCCGCGTCTTCCATTTGTACCGTCTCCCATACCATCCGGCAATGTATGGCCAAAAGCTTTTCCTGCGCTTCCTTCGTCTCCGAGGAAGCGTCCACCTTTTCTTTCGCCAACTGCAATCATTCGGTGCCGATCGTTCATCTTCCTCAAAGAGTCTCTCTCTCTCTCTCAGATCTGATTCTATAGCCGTATGTACGGTTTCCATGTTTCTCTTCACCTTACCCAAACGCTCGGTTAGGGCAAACACGCACGCATCGGTAACATGTTCGTTGCCCCCGTTTCGTCCACCGTCTTCACCCGCAGACGGCGATCATGTTACGATCGATGCTGGTTGCCCTTTGGGATGGCTTTCCATTCCCGTCGCTTCCCACCGGTGAAGGTTGCACGGGTTGCAGACGGTTTTCCCTGGCGTCTTCTTGAGATTCCAACGCATCCCCCGTACTCCCCGTGCTCCTCCTCCAAACCGTTGCCTTTTCGTCGGCTTTCTTTCATTTGAGTCTCCCATTTTTGCAACCAAACGGCGTTCGTGCAACCGATGCAACGTTCGGTTTTCCGCCGTTTTACAAAACCTTCATCCCGGGTGCGCGGTATTTTCCACTGTTTTTTTTTTCAATTTTGCTACGAGCGCCATTTTTACCCCCGTTTCTCCATTCTTTACCGGGCAAGGCCTTAGTTTGGCGCTTGGTCGAGATCGGTTGGAAGCTGATGTCTTCTAGCGGCGAGTCTGTTGCCAGCAAAGTAAGATCGTTCACGAGTGAGGATGATTCAAGCAAGCAGGCATGAAAATGTTAAGTGCGCTACAAATTGCTCCCATACTTTATGACCCACCGGCTTTGTGAGCTATTGTTCTAGGATAAAAATAAACCATTGACGGGTTCGGATTCCACTTGACTTACTGTTGTTGTGCGTCAGTTTTATGGATTTTCATTCAAAAATGGAAACTTTCAAGAGAATCCTCTGGAACTTGAATCTGGTTTTTCAGATTAGATTTTTTTTTCACAGAAAAATATCTTTCTTGTCATGAATTCAAACACGTACCAGCATCTTTTTTTCTAATTCTTTGACATTATTTCATAGGAGTTTTTAGCCTTTTTTTCCTCTTCTGTTTCTACTTTGATTCCGACTTTTGCCAACCGTACCGCTCCGCAATTATAATCAATCGATTGACTTATAATCGCGGCCGCTGCTTTATGGCTGCCTACCATTACAGCAATCTTCCCTTGGTCCACACCCAGTCCTTTGTGGGGGGGGCAAACACCCGCAAGGGCCGCCGTTTATTGTTTTACGAGACGTTTGTTTTGTCTTTATCGTGCGCGGTTTCCCGTTCACCAGGCCGTTTATAGTGCCGTCATTATCGTTCGCAGTGTACCACCACTCGTCCGGAGGTCTTTAGCGGACCGCACCATTTTCACATCAACCAGATCGCATCCAACCGGTCATCCGAATCCAGCCATGTAGGGATGCCCACAGAGCCACCCCACCCTGGGCAGAGAAAACAATCACGTAAAAGTTTGAAGCTTCTTTGTTTCATTGAAACCAAATGCGATCGCGCTCCGTTCCTAATTAGCGCCTGATAAATGTGTGTCCCACCGCAAGGGACTGCGAGTCCGAGTGAGGTGTGTTTGTGTTCGATCGGCCGGAGGTTTTCCATTCCATTCGAGCAGCAACCGAGTCGGGACGGAACAAAAAACGGACCGGTGGGTCAGGTGAAGCACCTGAAGTATTCTAACAGCCGTATTAACTAATTCCCCTTATAGTTTTACAACACCCCACACCGGCGTTAGCCCAAAAGTACAAATACGCCTTCGGCCGATGTCGAAGCGGACCGTTGGCGGTGCCATAAAACTCGGCAGTCACTAAATGATCCCCCAGCAGCGGGAACTCCGGGTGTTGCCTGGGCCGAACGTGCCCAAGCCTGACAAGATTAACCCAAGATCGCCGGATCGGGGTGCGATCGATCGTATGTGGCAGTTTTAGCTAGCCAGCCAGCCGGCCAGGGCGTATGCCATAAATTCCATAATTGATTGAACTGGACGATTTCTCATCGGGCCGAGCGAATGCTGATTTACGGCGCATTTAGCATTCCAGCTCGACCCCCCGGGGGGCGGAAAGGGGGGAAATGGCACCGGCATCAGGAAGGTAGTTTTCGATTTGTACCAGCAAAGCCGGAACGCCAGCCATGGTCGTAAATGGATCATAAAAGCTAAAAGCGACCGGTGCCCCATTTTGCCGAGGCTCGAGCTCCAAACGTGCCGAGACGAACACAGTCCCGGTGCCGGAACCCGACAAAGGGGACAAGAGCTTTAGCGTTCGGGAAGAGAACCGTTGGCGCAATTTCCCTGCCCGGCCCGGCCGGCGAGGTTCGCGATCTCGCTTCGTGTCAGTGATTGCCTCATCAAAATCAGGTCACCATTTACCGTGGCACCCTCGGCCCTGGCTCGTGGGTGGGCTGTGCGCGGAGAATCTTTTTATGTGATTTATGTGTGAGCCGCAAAATTGGAAATCCTAATCCCTCTTCCTGGGCCGGGCGGTTTGCTGTCCACCCCGGGCCACGGGACAACTGATTGCCGTATCGATGATTTACGATGTCGAAGATCAACGGAACGAAGGGGGCAGTCAGTGGAGGGGGATCTCATGTGCGCACCGGAGATGGCGCGTACGGTTTCCATTGAAGGTTTCATCTTTACGGCACCACCTTTGAGGGTGGAATTGGGCGCCTTTAACCGCTCCATATCTGATCGGCAAAAAAACACCTGCCATCCGAACCGGGGCATGCGCACCCCGTGTGCACACGTCATCGGAACCGTAAAAAGTGTAAAAACGTAAAAAAAAACGTCAACAAAACATACCCAACGGTGTTGCCAAACGGTCTGCGGATAGCGCGCGGCTACATTAATAAGCCACGGGCAGCGGCGACAGGGCGAAGCGACAACGTGTCAACGAGCGTTAATCAATGATAAATTGCCACCGAACCGGTGCCGCTACGAGACCCCCCACCTCGGCGCACGTGCGTGCGTATGGCGCGGGGCCGACACGAGGTGGTGGTTCTGATTCTAATTGCGCTAATAAATCCCGCGAACCCACCCCGCAAAAGAGGGTCACCCGATGTCGGAGCGGAGCGGAAACCTGGGAGACCTGGGAAGGCAACTTCTGTCAGTGCCGCCGCCACCGTAACGAAACGCAGCGTCGCCTTCGCGGGCAAGTGTCAAAACTATCGGGCCCGCGCTGTGACGCGATGCAACAACATATTAGACGCACACGAAAAGTGTCGCGAACACGGACACGAACGTGTCAAATAAATAGAACTGAGCGTAAAAAGAACTAGCTGACACCTGAAACAAAGTACGCCACCGGACGGGCAGGCGCATTCTCTTCAAAACTGCGCCACTGGCCGATGTTTCTACATTTTTGTACGACTTTTCTCACCACTGCAAGCGGTGCGGCCCAGGCGGCCGGCACAGGACTTTGTTGGCCGCTGGGCCGTAGTGAGACGAACAGCCACGAACAATAGCCCGGCGAGAAGGCGGAGCAGGGACGACACCCCACAGTTTATGGTTCATTGCACAAATATTTGACATTATCGTACAGCTGTCAGAAGCGACACGCTAAATATTTACGTTCTGAACCAGATTTATTCCCGCCTCCCCCAGTTCCCTATTCCCCGAACCCATCCGTACCCGTACCCCCCACCCTGCCGGTACGCCACTTCTCAAGCGGATAAACAGTGTTATTGTTTCCGTGCGCTCACGCTGCGCTTGTCTTGTTTCTCACCCGCTCGCTGTTCCTCCATTTTAATTACTCTTGTCAAATACTGTACGACCAGTGTATCAACAAATTGGTAACGAGATCCGAATGCCCGCCCCCCTTCACCCAAGCATCATCGATCTTGCGCCTCCGCTCGCGCGCCGTGTCCGTCTCTCGAGCGGTTTTGCGCCGTCAAGGATGGACAGGCCGGCCGAGAGCCCGGAACCAGAGCCCGGTGCGTTGTTTGACAACGGTTGTTAACAACATTCGCTACAAGTGTTTTTCCCCGGCACTTGAGGACGCTCGTAACGCCGCCCTCGCCTCGCACGTCCGAGCGGCTTCCCTTCCACCCCCCTTTTTCCCAATATCTTTGCACTCGAACCTTGGCTCCCGAGGTCCTCGTGCGGCACTTTCGACCGACGACGACGACGACGACGACGACGAGTCCCGGCGAGCAAACGATGGAAGTGCGAAGGTGTTTATGGTAATTTCGGTGTCCATTCCGCTTCCCGCCTGGGTACACAGCGCAAACGCGGTGCATGTTTTCCTCGAGCACACACAACGACACTCCGACGTTCACGGAGCGCACGAGAGGCTTTAAAAGCTTTTCCATTTCCCGATCGAAACCGTCCGCCCCGTCCAGCCGGATTCCAGCACGACGGCGGGATTGTTTAGTTTTTAATGATTAAATATTTTACCACCGCCGTTCGGCCGCGTGGTAGCTTTCGGGTTTTATTTTGCCGAAACGGAAGGGCTTTCCCCTCGACACCGCTGCCTCGACTGTGCCCACGATCGCGGACTCCTAGCGCAACCGATGGTGCTATGGTGCCGTGGATGGTGCCGGACGCGCGTTTACCAAGAAATCGATCTATGGAGGGCGGGAAAAGGGGGGGGCCGGTGAAAAGTGAGGCGACCCAAAAAAGGCACCGCATCGGAACTAGCCGCCCGGCTGCTGCCCGTCCTGCCATGCGAGGCATCGATCGAGTCAACAGTTTCGTCTTCGAATGCCGATCGAGCGGTTTGTTGTTTCTTCTGGTTTGCTTTGTTTAAGCTTAAGAGCCTAAGATTTACTTTCGAAGCGACGGCGGCGGCTTCGGCAGAAAACACTTGAAAAATCCGCCAGCGCCTCGCCACGCACTAGCAAGCAGGGCCTAGGTGTGACTTTTGATATATCGCTCGGATCTAGCGAACGGGCCGCGCAACTGCATGCCCACATTTCGGACGCGTTCGCATTTTTTCCGCTCGAAACGGCAGAGAGAGGGAGAAGGGCCGGCGACGGTGGGATGGAACGGCGGGCGAGACGGATGGCATCGATCGAGCTTTAAGAATTTATTTACATTACTCCAGCACGGTGCACACATCGCGAAGATCGCACTTCTACGGCGTTGGTTGGTTGCTGGCAGGCTGAGTGCGCCAACATAAACAATCGAACCGATTGTCATCCCAGTGACTCCAGATACGGATCCAGGAGGGGTCCGCAATATTGTTGGTTTCTCGCCTTCAATTAGGTTTTCTTTTCCATTGCCATTCCTTCCGCCAAGTGTGACCGCTGTGAGAAACAGTGTTGAACAAACAATGCCAAACCACATCTGGAGACGATCGCAGAAATGGATGGCGCAATAGCGGTTTATCGGAAGGGGCAGCAAAAATTCGCCCGCGAAGCGATTTCAAC
>JAOEFI010000003.1:3913968-3924121 GCA_034621735.1 Anopheles plumbeus | reverse complement strand
AATTGAATAAATTCCACCAAAAGAGACACAACACACACAAAATGGGCGATGGGTTGTTCAAGGTCGCTCGCCACAGGAGGCTAGTCATGGTGGAGGGGTCGGAGGGGCGCGGTGTTTGATCGAAAAGCCTGCTCCGGATGTGCGCGTTCTTCGCCGAACCGGTTCCACCGGAGACGAAGATTTCGAATTCTGTTGCGTTTTGCTTATTTCTCCGTTTGTGCTTTTTTCTCCCGTTCTTTCCACAGAGTCCTGGATCGAACTGTCGTCCAACACGACGAGCCAGCACGGACCGGCTGCTGCAACCGGCGGCGGCGGCGGCAGCGTGGTGGGACCTATCGTCGGCGGTGCTAACGGCGCTGGTAGCCTGCTCTCCGTCGCCGGATCCGCCGCAGGAATGCCGCTCGCGACGCCGATGCCCGGGTCCATCATCCCGGGGGCCAAGAGCCCGGACCGGACCACCCCGCTGCCGTTCGCGTCGGTCGAAGAGTACATAAGACTGCTGCTGGAGGCCCAGCGAGAGTCGCACGAGTCGTCGCTGACGAGTACGCGCAAAAATACTCCCGGAGGAAGCCCCAAGTCGCCACCGAACAGCCCAAACACGGAGCTGGCCGCCACCGAGGAAGATCTCCGAAACGTTTATATCAACCATGTCAACAAGGTGATTGAGGCGCTGGAATGGAACAGGGGACAGGGCTGAGGAAGTTGGGCCACCAAAACCTGAAACAACATGCACACTGGCACGCGCACACACACACATGCACAATCGTCAACAACGATCTTATGTTGTTTCTTACGGGCTGTGTGTGTGGTTGAGGGGAGGTTTTTTGTTTTGTTTTTGGGTTTCCTGCGAATGCCACTCGGAAACACTATACGAGATGATAGCGTAAAGTGATAGGCTTTTGGTTCTTTTTTTTTACTCCGTCTGTTTCGGAGATTGAGTTAAAGAATACGGCATCCGCTGGGATGGATTTGTTTCGTTTTGCTCTTGATGGAACGAAAGGCCACCGCTAAAAGGTCAAAGATACATTTCACATGGAGGGATGCTTTTGCCTAGGGTATGCAAAAAGCACCTTCGCCGAATGTATGCGCTCTGCTCAGTGGTAACAGAGAGGTGACACTAATTTGGTTTGTAATTCCTTTTTTTTTCTTGATCTACAAAATTGAGTTCGTCTAATGGAAGCAATTTAGTTTTGTTGCCCAATTTGTAGGAACACCAGAGGGCAGCCGAGGGACGAGGGGTTTTAGTACTCATTTCAGTCCGTTCGGATAGTGTCACCGGGTGATAGTAATGCCGCCCAACGGATGTGGCTTTATCGTGTTGACGGGTCGGCTAATTGCGCCCTTGGGTTGTGGGTCTCATCCCAATTCTGTTGTTGATATCATCGGATGCGATCGCAAACCCTTAGTACCTGTAGGGGAGGCTTGTTGTTGTGTTACGTAAACGCTATTGCATCCTCCTCCGTGGTGATCGCAGGGAGTTGGAAAGATAGCTCGACCAGGCACGTTTTACTGTGGGCCATGTTTTTTGTAACGTACAATCTTGCTAACGGAGTTGCAATTTATTAGGTGCTGGTGGGAAAGTGTTTTTTTGCAACAGCTTGGAGGTAGTAGCTTTGATTCTTTCACCGGATAGATATCGGAGATTGGAGGGAATGAACTTTTTTTTTGAAAAAGATGATATTACTTGGGTGGCGTAAGGATTTATACCCATTTTCGTTTCTATAATTTCTATACTAATTGAAATTCTATTCGCAGGATGGTGACATTGTCAAAGACACAGACTGGGTGTGGGATTGGAGCAGTCGACCGGATCAGCAACCACCAAAGTACGTTGCCTCATACAAAAAAACCAGTATAATTACTAAACGGCCAATATTCAAACCCTCTCCTCTTTCAGAGACTGGAAATTCGAACATCCCAAGCAAACGCTGCTGCAGGAAGAGAACAACAAACCGATCCATGCTGGCTACTCGATAAGGCAGGTCCGCGTCGGGAAGAACTCCCTTTTCTCCAGGGAGTTTCTCTACTCGATCGTGCTGACTAACGTACTGTCGCTCTTGCTCGGTGCAGGCATTGGGTGAGTGGGCATCCGAAGGCGAAGGGTGACCTACCAGTATGAAGGCGTCCCTAACAAGCGGTATCTGTTCTTCCTTCCATTTCAGAGCCTGGCTTCAGAAACGAGGACTGCTTCTGACTCGTGTTTCGATCGAGTAGAGTTGCGTCCGAATCCGTTGTCCGAACTCGTAATTGGGAAAGCTCGTCCAAGTCCCATCCCGTTGTCGATGTTCATTCTTTTGGGCATCATCCATCTATCCACAAAATGCTTCTAGAGATCCCGATTCCACTGCAACCAACTGTTGTGTGATCGTTTGTGCAGTATATAGAGCATTTATCTTAAATCGTGCCGAATGTATAAAAAAAAGAGGAAAGGGATGAAAGGTTTAATAAGGAAGCCGGAAATGGTAGGGGTAAACGTGTGTAGCTGAAGAAACGGAGGGACTTTCAATGATCGCTGACATTTGACTTGGAGAGACGATGGTGGTGTAGAAAAGGGGCGTGTTCGGTGTAGTAGAATCTTGTGGCAAAGTGAAGTCTGTAACAAAAATATAAAACAAATGAGAACGGAAAACGCCAGAATGTGAACATATTAGAATGTTGGTTTGCCGGGCACACTCCGGATTGGAGTTGAGAGTATAGGATAGGACGACGGAACTGTCTGCAGACACCAGGTGTTTAGGACAATTTTTTGTTTTTGAGAAAAACAGTCTTATCTCATACGGGGGCGAACGAGGAGAGCAGGTCCGTGAGTCCGACGTATTTCTTTTGGTAGGTTTAAGATTGAGCTATGAAGATCAATCGTGGCAAAAGTTAGTGATTGCGGGAAGGCGAGCAAAGGAGAAGACACAGTTTTTTTTTACGCTGGAGTAATGAGGCTGGGAAGCATTTTTGATGCACTCAACCAAAAACCGAAGGGAACAGTATAGTGAGATTTCGAACGACGATTTCCTTCCGAACGGAAGAGATAGTTGGTACAATCAGGAAGAAGCGTAGGAAAGGAGTGTAATCCATTCAAGTCTATTCCATTTTTTCTAATAATATTTAACGAGCAGGATTTCAAGATGCAGAACGGAGTCCCACGTAAGGGACTGTTTACAGGAATCGCCTATCTCACAGGAGTATAGTAAGCTTGCCATCCGTCTTATGAGCTACAGAAATTCAAAATGAGATTATTAGTGCGTTTGAGGACCGGCTTTTCGAAGCAAAGTGATATGTGTTTGAATGTCTTCATTTGGTGTGTTTTTTTTTCTCAGCAATTTCCTTTCCGTTTCGTTTGCTTTTGTTTTGTTACATGTTTGATTATGGATTTAACTTTCCCCTCACCAACGTTTAACCAACCAACGAATCCCCGGATTAACAAATGTGGTAGCGATAATTGTTTAGCAGAGAGTAGAACCGTAGGGTTGTTTTATAGCACGGATTCAATTTACAGCACCGACAGCGCCATCTGGTGCCCGTGGACGAAAGTGCGTACATTCAAAGTCCAACGGTTCATAGGAACTTTGTAGACCTAGAGAATAGTTTCATCACTTTAATCTTTTACTTACCATGATTTAATTGTATCACTAAATGGTAAAGATTTTTATACGTGATTTTGATTTTATTGCTACAAGCTTTTCGTTGCTTTATAACAGCCCCCACCCTTCTTTTCCCCTGTTTTATTCCGCTTTTGCATTGAACCGCATACGATTGGCTTATCAAACAATATGATTCTATCGCTCACCCGGGCAGCGTATGTTTAGGGGACTTTTCTTCTTGCTCGTCAAAAATTATAACGCCATTTCGCTAGGCATTAGCCGCCCTCCAAAAGAAAAACGTGAGAACATAAGTAAGAAAAGGAAATGCTACACTAATTGGTATTTGTAATTCAACGACCATTACTTTGTATTACTCCTTAAGCATTATACACATAAAGTAATAAATAAATAAATATGGTAAAAAACATACACAATGTAGGTATTGGAATAGAAAAGTTTGTGAAAACGAGCATAATGTGACGATGAGCTACACATTGATATTTTCATAGTGAAGACTTGCAGCAATGAAGCAAGGAAGATGTAAAATGCCAAATATTCGCCTTGCTTATTAATAACTTTACCGCAGGTATCTCTACAGGTTTGAAGCAACACATCATGACATTCCCGTGCTCTCGACGCTCGATCATTGCTTCTCAGTCGAACGATCTGAAAACGATTGTTCGAATGGAATTTGCTTCAATTGGAATTCTTCAACGAGCGGACTCTGCTCATACATTCGGGGTGGCGTTATCTACCGTTATGGGCTGCAAAAACGAACAATCGAAGGATAATCCTGCCGTTGTTTATTGGCAAGTGGAATAAAAAATGGTCCAACGGAATGTGTAACGGTGGCCATGAGGAGTTCTTCTACCTATACCGCACTAGTCGAACTCTCCACACTCTTTTGGAGCTGGTTCTTTTCTCATTCTTCCCCTTGTGCGGCCGTTGGAAGCAATGTGTTCTCCAGTCGGGGGTGCATCCATTGTTGTCTGTCGGCCAAGGCCCCCGTTTCATCCCGTCCTCCAGGTCGGCGAGGGCAACAACCCGGGGGGTTGAGAAAATGTTTCATCGGTAGCCCCCGAAATGGAAACCGATTACGTTTTCGGTCCGTGATCATTGATTTCCCAAGGCATTTTCCGGGCAACCGCAGCAGGCACACAGGCACCGACCAAGGGCTGCCCTGGCAACCGAAATGTTATCGCTCCTGTCCTGTTGCATTGTGCGGCAAGTTTAACCGGAATGTGCGCTGCGTCGGATAATTGAATTCGTTTGCGTTCGGACGGCGGGCGGTGACCGGTGGAAACAAGAGGCCCGGGTTACCTCGATGACGTCGGAAAAGTCACCGGGGATGGCGGGCAAAATATCAGCAACGATAATCAAATATCTTTTTACTCTTTCGGGATCGTCGTCGTTGTCGTCGTCTTCGATTGTCTTGCACCTGGCCCTGGCCCCTTTTCCAGTAATGAAATTTTCCACCGGCTGGGAAAGGTGCTCCACGCCGCTCAACATGGGGCGATCTATTTTTGTGTGGCGTTGTGGAAAATCAGTTTGCTTGCATACTTCGCCGGCTCGCCAAAGCTAATTATAAGGGACAATCGAATTCCATTGGGACACCCATGGAACGCAACGGGGGGTTATTTTTAAACTTTTCCAAAGAAAATTCCAACACGGGATAGGCGTTTGTTTACCTGTTTACACGGAAACCCGTTAGGTAGGCTCCCAACTTTCTGCCGTTGGGATTTGATTTTGAACTTTGGTTTCGATCGAGAAGTTATAAATTCGGCCCTAGGTCAACCTCTTGGGTCCACCGGGTTACCTGATTGCTTGAGGCCCTAAAGCCGGAGCCTAAAGTCGTCGTCGTCGTTGTCATCTTCGGCGCGGGAAAACATCCTCCTGCAACACACACGCACCTTAGCATCTGCCCGTCCTGTCCCTCTCTCTCTCTCTCTTTCTCTTTCTCTCTTTCTCTCTCTCCCACCATCTGCTTCTTAGCGTAAACTATCCACCCTCGTAATCAGACCTTGATTACGCCTATTGACATGTAAATCATCGATAATTGAGTGCGCAGCGAGCGGATGTGCAGTGCGTTGCACAAATTAATCGATAAGTATAAATCAGCCTCCTGACTGTGGGAGGAAGCGTCCTGACCCGGCACGGTGGGTGGGGGTACGTAAGTTAAACCGTTCGCAAAGGGTGGGGCTGGCTGGCATTCCGTGGACGCATCACGCCACGTGGAGCCTGGAACCGACGCGCAGAGCCAGCGCCATGATTTCGACGCCATGGGGTTCGCGTATGTGCCCGCCGGGTGGCGCAACCATCCCACCCGGACCATCACCACCTCCAGCAAATTGATCAAACATTGTGGAATGGAAATTAAATCCATGTAACGCGGTGGGCCACCGGGCGCCTCCATTCGGCATCCACAAGAAGGACTGCCGGTGGTAGATTGCATCAAGCCATCGATGTGCGATGATGGTCGGCGTTGCGTTTGCGAAGGAAACGCTTGCAGAAGCGGCCGTCGTCGGACCATCCGGTGTGTGTGTGTGTGTGTCGGTGTATCGTGGATGGATTGGATGAAAACCGGCGGGCAAGGCGAGCCTGTGTGTATGTGTGCCTCGTCGCTGATGTACATGTTTGCCCCGTTGATTTAACATCCCGAGCGCTATAAATCTCGTCTAATGAACGATAACGCCCTCTCTATCGATAAGAAATCAACCGGTGGAAGTAAGTAAATTTACATTACGGATACCGAGCAGCCTTTAGCTTTACGGGCCGGTACCATCAACAGCCAATGATTGGGCGTGGGGAACGGCGAAGGCGAAGGAGGGGAGTCGTAAGGGGATGGGCCGGCTTTCCGTGGGGGCTTCTTCTTGTTGCTGCTACCGTTGGCCTTTGGCTGGCGAGGTTCCTTATTGCTAATTAAAGCTACAGTTGTACGTGTCCGCAAACGGTGGGCCCGGCTTCGGCTTCCGCGTGGGAAAATTATGACTCGAGCTATTTACGACCCCCAGCAAGACCATCTACCCCCGCGAATCCCGGAACCAGTGAGGCAACCCTCCCTCGGCTGGAAACCGGCAGACGACGAACAGTCGGAACCGGTCGGGTTCCCTGGTCCCCCGTGGACGGCCGAAACATTAAAAGTTATGCAGCTGCGGTGTAGCTCGGGTAGGGTAATGAAAGTTAATGAATCGGAATGTGGTTTTGCGGCCCTTTTGGGGACGGGGGGTCGGGGGGATTTCTCCGTCAAAGCCGGGAAGCCAAACACTGATAGCCGGATCGATGTGAAATCGTGGCTGAAAAGTTCGACGGAACGAAACGATACGAAGGTGGAGAGTTGCGACTTGTATCGACGAGTGTTGCGCCCGTTTTCCGATGGAACTGTTTTTCCTCACCGTTTTTTTTCGCCCCATTTGCTGTTTCCTCTTGCCGCTGAAGGTCTGGGTAGGGAGCGGGGAAATTAATTTGTCCGCGATGTCTGTTTTCACGCGACTCGGTATCAAATGGGACCCGATTTCGCTAAACCGGATCCCGCACCGGAGGAGCTTAGTTTGTTGCACTTTTTATCCCGACTTTGTGGAGAGTTTTTAAATGGGTTACAGATTAAATTGATGGACTTGAAATTAGCATAATCTTTCTCGGGAGGGTAAATAGTTCGTAATCTAATGAGGTGAAACTTTTCACGATTGTTTCAAATTGGAACACTCAATGTTTCGAACCTCATTTAATAGTTTATTCCAATCCGCGAACCTTCAATAGCATAGAGGAACTTGTAGGCGAATCGGCGAGGCGACTGAGAAGGTTTTTATTTTTCAATCAAATGTTAATGGAGTAAGTTTGATTTACTTATCTTAACACATGCTATTCTACTTGAACTTGCTGTTCGGCAATGTAAACCATCGCGATTCCTCAGAGGAACATTCGGAAGAAAGTGGCCAAAGAAATGGCAGAAATGGAAGCAAATGCTAAGAAGCAACCAGATGCAGCTGTATGTCAGTCTAGCAACCGTAAAACGGCACAGCGTTTGCGTCGAGTTTCCCGCCTGCTGCATGAATAAAAAGGGGGTTAGCGCAAATGGAAATGGAGATCTTCGAACCAACGATTGAGCCAGCGCTTTCGTTGCTCAACCTGACGCCACGGAGGAGCCACAGAAGGGGGACACAACTTTATCGGTAAAGTGCGGAGCAGAAACCGGAGCCATTTGACAGATCAACTCTCTCTCCTAATGTTTTTTTTCCCTCTTCCTACTGACGGACTCTGTCTAACTGTGCCCGCAATCTGTGCCCGGCTCCTGGCTGCTTCCTGCCGTTGCCGCTGATCAAATGTCAATCTGCTGGGTCCTGGCTTGGAAAGGACAAGGAGCAGTGCACTTGCACGTCGCTTTTCCAGGGAAAGTGGTAATGCAAATTGGGAAATTCCGTATTTGCGTTTGGTCTCGCTGGGTTGGTGGAACCGGATGGAAGGAAGGATGTCCACAGGACACACTCGTATTGACGGGCGAGTAAATATAGAAGGCGGCAACGGTGTCGGTCGAAAAGAATGCACACAATGGTGCATTCCTCGTAAACTGAATGTCCTCTTACAAACGTTTACTAAAAACCGATTTTAAACGAAAAAAGCTTGTTTATTTATGATAAACTAAACTTATCATGAACATTACCTACTTCTACCATTTCATGTTCCTATTTCTAAGGCGCGCAATAGGCGTCGATCTTTTCCCAGAATCGTAATAGTGAAAAGAAAGATGTTCCCTTGCTCACAGTCGATCTGTCAAGGCGGCAGTGCTGCCAGCGAGCAGTGGAATGTAGCTTCCATAATGTAGTCCTTGATATAGAGGCCGATTGTGAAACTCGATTCGAGTTCGAGAACTCACAAAATCGTCACTTTGGTGTTCTGTGAGTTCTCGAACTCGAATCGAGTTTCACAATCGGCCTCATAATGCTATATTTGTTCAATACAAACTTCCTTCCACCTTTATCGATACTTTTGGAAAGACGTAGGGCAACAGGTTTATCTTGATTTTTCTCTCGTCCTTCTACATGTTATACACCCTGTAATGGAGTTGTTTTGCATCGGTCATGTTGATAAACATCTTTGGCCGATTTGTTTCTGTTGTTTTTGAAATCACCTACCCTCTCATGCAATTGCTGCAAATCCTACTCAAACATACCTATCTGCTTATGATCCTGGAAACCTTCCTGGAAGATGAAACCTCACGCCTCCAGGAGTGGAAAGGTATTTTAAGAATGTGCCGTATGTTACCTAAGCAACATATATATTTACTTCTGTATATATATATACGTATATTTACTATATACGGGCTGGGTTTTCTCCCTCACATCTTCGAAGATACAAGACGAAGATAAAAGCGGACATGTGTAACAAATCGTGACCGATCGCAGGCACACATGAGCGGAACACGAGCGAGGGGGGCATTACTTTTCGCCCACCGGTTTTGGCACAAGCCCGCGTCGGACGTTTGTGCATCGCGGAACGCACGGAACCCGGGGACTGTTCGAGACAATCCGAGAAAACCGGAGAAATCTGAATAATGCAGACAGATGAAATTATAATAATGCCTGCCGGAAGAGTGTAAGCTGGCTGGCGCGACCGTGTTGGCGGCAAACTTTCGACCAGAAGGTCCTTGCACCGCGGTGGACCCCCTTTCTGGCGTCGCATCCGTTGCGCCACATCAAACGTCGGCACGGTGGGCCGGGAGTGAGTGGTTGGGTTCGGTGAAAGACTTCACGTGTCATTTCGTACTACATTAACTCCTGGGAGGCAGCGCGCCAGGTTGGCCTGGCCGGACGGACCACAACCTCTGGCGTGCGACGAGGGACACGCTGCCGTGTGCGGTTGTGTGCACCCGAAAGCTTTTCGGTACGCGGGATTCCGCGAGTTCTCCGCCTCCCTTTTAGCGGACGACGGATGGACGGACGACGGATGCGGTTGTGAAGGATGTCAAATTAAATTGACGGCCCATTCTCGGCGCTGGTGGGAGTGTTGTCGGCTCTTGGCACAGCTCGCAGGACATATATATGTCATACGTACCGCGGGGCTAACCACAGGGGATGGGACTTGTCGGGAGGGCCGTCGGGTAAGATCATGCATCTTTTATGTAACCCTAGCGATCGCGCCCACTCCTTCGAGCGGAGAAAAGCGCCCTCGCTGCGACGGAATGTTGTGCAAATGGGCGTGTGTTGTTGCTTGCCACTACCATCCTCCTCTCTGGTGGTTCGACAAACACACATACAATCGCTTCACGGGGACAGCGTCGACGGTTCCAGGAACTTCCCCGCCAGACATTAATTCAAGCGTGGTTTTTGGGTTGCTCCGTTTGTTTAGAATTGTTCTCGTCAGTTCGTGCACTCGGGGTCTTCTCAGGTACTGAAAGTGGTATCCTTTTAAAAAAGGATTCCCGTCTGCTGCTTGGGTTGCTGCCCGAAGAAGGCTGCAGGACTACCGAAAGGCAACCGTTTCACGAAATCGAGATGGTGAAGTGCGTTTTCATGATAATGATATTATAATTTCATATTCGTGTAACATATGTCTGTGCTTGTTTTTCTGTGTCTATAATTCAT
>JAOEFI010000003.1:3874545-3892996 GCA_034621735.1 Anopheles plumbeus | reverse complement strand
CATCATCGTGTCGGACAACTTGTTTTATGTGCTGCACTTTTAAGAGCGTTTGGACCTACAGCCTCCTCAGGACTTATTGCCACTAGGGTGGCAACTAAGGGCCCCCGCCAGCGCGGTCTACCTTCCGCGCCAAATGGATCATCTTTCGAAAGGGGGAAGCTGATAATGCTGAAGATGATTACGCCCCGGGAACGTTGATGAAGCTGACGTGTAGAAACTATCCGGAGTCCGCGGTCGGAGCCCCTCTCCCCCACCTCCCTTCGGTCCATCCTTCGGTTGTTTCATTGCGCGCATTTGTCAGATTTGGTTCACAAGTCTGGCCGGCGGGCGATAATCTCCTCCGCTGACGAGTTAGCGCTTTGCTGTGACCTCCAGAAGGCATCTGATTCACATTGCCATCAAGACCCCCCCTTTTTCGAAGAAGGTAGCCGTGAAGAGGGAGAACCGGGCGGGGGCTTCATAATCTCGCTGCCCGGGAAACCTGTCCGCTCGAATCATCGTTAGAAAAAGCGTGACCTCCGCGCTAGGGGACGTCGGCCCCGAAGCGGTCTGGATAGCGGCAGATTGTTCTGTCCAGTTCTGCGGCTCACATCTTGTCCGGTGGAACTCATCTCATTACGTGGTGCCACGACTTAATCATCCCCTGGCCGCGACACGTCCCACCACACCTTCGCCGTAGATTGCCGTGCCGGAACCTGGGACGTCAAATTTGTAGACGAGAAATTAAAAGCTAAATTGGTCCAAGTGTCTGAATGAAAGCGAAAATGGAGAAGCAATCGAAACAAACTGAATGGAAGGAACGGCTGGGTGGTAGGAAAGCGGGACGAAGGTGGTGCCGGGGTGAGAAGTAAACTCATCCCAAAAACCACTCCTCTCCGTTGCAGCTAATCCGCAGGATGATTAACAAGTCCCCGGCTGACCCCGGCCCCTTTGCGTTGGAGTTCCCTAGCCGATGTTTAGGTGTGGAAGAGGAAGATATAACGAAAAACGAGAGAGCGAGAAAGAGGAAGCAAGAGTGTGATAAAAGGGAGTGCGCGGGCGTGGGGAGGAATTTTAAGAGCATTTATAATTACTACAAAGTCCATCCCAATCGGGCGCGGGACCCACCCGTGGCGTGGAGTGCAAATTGGATAGGGACCTTAGGCCCGGAGACAGCAAAAAGGGAAAGGGACCGTCGGGATTGGGCTTACGTTGTGCGATGTGGAGCAAAGGGTCAGTCAGTCAGTCAGTTAGTCAGTCGTTATTTCTCGCCGCCCGAAAGGGGAAGGCCGGATGATTCCTTCGGGGGAATCGCGGGGTGAGGGAGTCCGAACTTCGACGGGCGCGTCAGGTAGGAATCGTAAAACGCAACCTTTTGTGTGCATTACCTGATTTTCGTGAGCCTTGGTCATGGCCCGCTGGAGGAAGGGGGTGACTGAGTCGACGGGGTGCATGGCGGAACAATAAAACCGAAACCGTGCGGTGCCGGCACGAGTGCGAGTGGCGCAGTTTTATGTGTGGAAAGCAAATGGTTAATAAAGCTTCAATTTTATGATGTTTTAAATTTCGTTAATTGACTCCCGGCGGGATACTGTCATCGCGCGCGACCCTGGACGTGGATGCTGTCACAAAACCGGAGCCGTAGCTTTGGTTGGTGGTCAGTTTTTTCATTGGTGGCAGGAAATGGGGTGCCCGACCCGAGATTGTTGTTTTGTGTTCCCCTACAGTGCAGTGGCGCAGCAATCGCGAAAGGGTTGCCCATTCGGGATGGGGCGAGTGATGAACGATAAAGTTTTGCGTCGGCCGTGTGCGTTCTTATCGATTCCAGGGCGAACATGGAACGCATTGTTTGTTGTTGGTGGTAGCGGGCCGGTGCAAAGATGCACCCACGAGACGATGAACGTGAACGGTTGTCCGATTGTTGACTGGATGTTTTCGGATGTCACGCTGATGCGCACGCGGTCGTAAATTATTGACCGTTTTTAATTGATGGCGGTTTATCTTTACGATGAGCCGGCGCCGATCAAAACACGAACTGCGGCTCGATGGTTGACGGACGACGGCTGACGAAGGGGCACAATTAAATTACTGTTTAGTTCGGAGCGGAGCGGTCTCTCGAATAAATCTTGTATATTATCTTTTTATTATCTTGGAAACATGATCCTTCTTTTAGAGAGAGCAAAAAACATAATTTTATGACAAGATGCAATTGGTTCTGCAGCGTGTAGGACATACCGAATAGGATTTGTCAGGGTCATGTTTTCCATAAATTTTCACCTCTTTTTGGTGAACTGCTAAAATGGCAAAATACGTTCTTTTTTCGAAGACGGTTAGTATAATTTCGATCAGACAAACATTAACGAAACTAAAGTCATTGGGGTATTTTTCTTGCTATTCTTGCAAAATGATAACCCTAGAAGGATTACATTAAAATAATGAATTATTGGATTTGTAGATTTTACTTCGTTTGGTCTCACAACGAACGGCAATAACACATGCTGAAATGGAACAATTCCATCATCATCCGTACGGTGCAACCCGCTTCGTCGATTTTGTTTCATCGACTCACGGTTCTTCAAACTGGTGAGAAAGTTTGTTCTCACTGAAGATTTACTAAACTCATCTGCTCACTTATCGCTCGCTGCTCACACGCTCTCGTAGATTGCTCTACAACAAAGCAAAAAAGAATAGCAGAAACCCGATCGAACATCCATTGGTTTTCGTCCAAGGTGGTGTGAGTTGAGGAGGTTGGATGGAGTTGCGCTTCGTAAGGTATAAATAATTCCACCTACAATAGCGCCACGCGTGTCGCGAAAGGCAAACCCAATGTCACGCGAGAGGAATAGCGGGCGAAAGAAAATTGTCTGACCATAGCCTAGGTCGGCCGAATGTAGTTCGAACCTCGGACAACCTATGGCGTCCGGGTTGGGCAACGACACAGTGTCGCTTTCACCTTTTCTCGCGGGTTTTACGTTGGCCAGAAATGGGGTAATATTTGAGAAAACTTTACGCCGAGTTTTTGTCAGCGTGTAGGCGGGAAAACTCTCCGCCAAACACACGACAAGTTGTTGAACTTTACGGTCCGTCCCCGGCGTGCTGCCAGTGCGTTCCGAAACGTGCCCCGATTCCGGCGCCGGAATGCTAATAACTCGACTCGACTCGACTCTCGGTCCGCCCGGTGGCCGCCCACGTCGGTGTCCTTAAACATTTATTTGGCGCGTTTTCGGGATTGTTTAAAATTCATGGAATAAATTTGGTGCGCTTAAGGATGTTCCGTCGCTCGAAGGATGCGTGTGTGCATGAGTGCGTGCCGGTCCCGCGTTCCGTGTCCCACGATTGGTTCCGCCGCGTTATGAAGTTCACACGTTTTCACACGGTGCTATAATCGGGTCCGAGTCGGGACACGGCGGGAGCAGCAGATTGTCACCTTCGCATCAGCCGAGGCTGTTTGTTGCCTGTTATCCTGTTTTGCGGCGTTGTATTTTTGCAGCCTTTCGTGGGTCGAAGGGAAGGGCGGACAATAACAGAAACCCCACACCGGAACCATGTGCGGCCCAATGCAGTAGCACCGACAGCGTCCATTTGAGTTCCTTCCCGTTCCCGACCGGGGGTGGGCTGGGTAGAGGGCCGGAGAACGCCCGGTGAACGCCATTAATCTGTCAGCTGCAGCAGCACTATATATATGCCCGCCCGGTTGAGGTTCACGCGGCTGAATTTTCCCCGGTGTGGGCCGGCGCACGCGGCGCTGAAATTGATTGGACAATCAGATGATGAATCGAGCTTTTCCGGTTTTGTTTTTCCATTTTCCCCCGCTTTTTTTTCCTCTTCCCTCTTTTCCGTTCGTGTTTTGGTCAAAACTGTTGGCAACGAAATCATTGCCGATGGCGACGCCCCACCATCCTCCCCAACCGCTTCATCCCCTACTCGGTGGTGTGCCTTCGACAGCTCAAATTGTTGCTATTGTTTGCGCGCGGCTAGTTCCGCGGGCGTGTGAAACACCTGTCACCCGACCGGTCACCCTGTTTGCCGCTAGTCAGGTGGCCCTCTCCGGGCGGATGGACGGGAAGAAAAATTAAGCCCCCATGCAGTGATGCAATCCACGTCGACGGGCAGTCGACGTAGTCCACCCGTTCGGGAAACGCACTAGGCACGCAATTTGAATTTGTTTAAAAATGCAGGCTTTGTTTGCACAGCCACTTTTCCGTCGCAGAAATCATCGACCGGGTGGGAGGGCATGGGGACGGTTGGGGGACGGTTTTTCGCCTTGGGCCCACCCCCCGGCCAGTGAAAGCCGATCCGTCGGCCGCCGATGATGGGTCGGTGGGTATTTTTCGCCCCAAATCGCGACATCCGGGGGACGAGGGTTGACGTTGGATCCTGCGACCGGAGCAATGTGGCCCTTGTGCAAGCCTTGACCCAAACACCGCCGATCCGCGTCCCTTTCTGGTCTCGTCTGTTTGCGTTGGTCTCGTTTGCAATTTGGAACACAACACACACTACCACGCACGCTTACTATGGGATGCGCTCCTGTTTGCTCCATTCCGCTCCGGTGGCGCTTGATTTTCCGATGAGGTGAAAACCGGCCCCGGATGTTGAGGTGGTTTATTGTTGTGCATTCTTTTTTACGGCGTTTACCTGCTGGGCGCTGTTTTTCTTCTCCGAAAAACACCCACAGCACACCACACACACACACACATCCTTACGTCCCACGCACGGTGATTGTTGCATTGTGATTTGGCTTCCCGTTTTCCCGTTCGGCAATCGGTTTATATGGATTATATGGTTTTCATTCGAAAAGATTTCAATCCTCCTCCAGCGGCAGCATTTTGCCACATTTTGCATCTTCTGCAGAAGTTATGATTACCCACGGCGCGATTGGGATGCTGTCCCGGAGGGTGGGAGTGTTGTTTCATGCCGGGGGTTGGCGCACGAGTTTGGCTCTCTACATTGTATGGATCGGATGAAACTTTTGGCTATCGTATCTTTTCGGCAACATTTGAGCACATTGAAAAATGGGCAACTTTTGTTTTCAAATTTCCAACGAATGAGATTTTATGCTTTCCAACCGCCAGCACTCGTTAGCAACAATATACTGTGAACAGGAATTCTATATATAAACCCCGGATGACATTGCTATGCTACGTGCATCAAGTATTCAGTTAAATATATCGGTCCGTACTTCCTCCCGTTTACAGCATGGTTGAAGATTTTAAAGCGCTACATAATATTCCAATGTTGTTTTCATTGATGCCATATTTAGATTAATTCTCAAAGACCATCTGGTTCCCCTTTTTTTATGGTTGTTTTTACCATCATAATGTTTAATGCCACTGTTTTTTTCCCCGTTTCTGTATGAATTTAATTCTGTTACACATATGTTCTGTTACACATATGCGAGCGATTGTGTTTAATTTAATCGATTGAAAACCAATTTTTTTTTTTACAATAACAACATTGACATGCTATGTTCGATGTTGGTAGGAAAAATGTGTATAGTAATGGTGCGTAAAATATTAAGTAGCAGATTATAGTTTACATTTACATAATAGGATATCGTCATATCGCCGTGCAATTTGTTCAATGATGAATGTCCAATTCGGTACAAAAATGCAGCATTGTCGTTGGTATTCGCCGTTCTTTGGGTATTTGCCATAGTTTAAATTCCTGTACAGTGGTATTGGATATTTGGTGTCCTGCTCCTGGATCGCAATCTGACATAGTCCATACTTTATTTCATGTTCAGCTGCTGCGCATCTTATCGGAACCGCGTGCCTCGCCAAACACAAAGACTCGTTTAGACGTTCCGTTATGCGTCGGAGGTGTTGAAGTGAATCATTCGCCCTCCGGTGGTGGCGGGAGACGCACGCATTGACCCGACACGGGAAGACAAATAGAACGCACCCGGGCCGGATGGCCGGAGAACTTGGCGGGGATATTTGAAAGGTAACAACAGTTTTGGCAGTAGTACACTCTGGCACCAGCACACGCGGGTCGCTGAGTCCTTTTCATGTCAAAAGTTCGGCCTCCGGCGAACCGTCCGCCCCCTTCGGAAGCCAATTTATTTTACTTAACTCCTCGTGCGCACGGGTACTCCAACCCTTCCGCGCCGTCTGTCGGCCGTCTGCCGCATAAGCGGTGGTAGGTGGTTGGGGTGGGGTTACTTATGCCAAATAGACCTATCTGAAATAACAATCCCTCACGACCGATGCGATGCGATGTTAGATGGGGGCCGCATTGATGTCGAAAGGTTGCCGAAAACCGAAATCGACCGCATTGCCCTTTTCGCCGGGCACTCACTCCGGGGTCGGAAAGTTCGAAAGAGTTCAAAAACATGTCAAAGACATCAGGAAACGTGTATACGAGTGTGTGTTTGGCCGGGTTTTTCCACCCCCGCCCTGTTGCGCCCTGTCGGGTTCGGGTTTGCGATTTTCGGGTTCAATACGTAAACCATTGATGGAGCGGTCCGGGGGGGGGGGGGGGGGGGGGGCATTAGGTGGCCTTTAGGTCGGGGGGACCGGACGGGCCGAACACGAAATGTCTTCATCACATCAATACACAACTGTTATCATTATTTTCATCATTCCGTTGGCCCTCGGAATTCGACCTGGGAAAATCGGCTTTTCTTCTCCGCCGCCCTTCCACCGTCGTTGCGTTCACCCCGGAACCCGGTCGGAGTGCCGGAGTCTCCGGGTAGTCAGGGTTTTTATGCAAAGGATTCAGTGCGGTAAAATCTGAACCGACGATCTGGTGGGTGGGTGGCTGGCGGGGTTGAGGCCGATCGGGGGATAGGAAGGAAATCGCAAAGAGGCCACCGATAAAAGCAAGAAGAAAAAAAATGGAAAAAGGAAATGATTATATAGAGAAGGAACTACCGGGGAAAAAAAGCTCCCGGCTCCGGGATCGAGGCATGGGCCATGCGAAGGTTTGATTTGTTTCCCCGAAATCCCCATAAACATTTTCCTCCACGGAAGGACATCATCGTTTCATGGGTGAGTAAGGCCCGCCGGAGCGGCTGGGAGGGGCAGGAGGGGGGGGGGGGTAGAGTGTTGAAATAAATATGTCCTCTTTCTTTGTTGCCATTGCCCCGTTCTGGATCCGTGGACGAGCAGTCGTCGTACGCCGGGTATCGTCTTCCTCTTCCCGTCTTGGAGTGTGTTGATGTTGTTGTTCCGGTTTTCGTTTTTTTCTTCTTCTTCTTTGCTTCCTCCAACAACGGGGCGCCACCGGCGGAATAATAGATAGACAGAGAGAGAGAGAGAGAGAGAGAGCAAAAGCGGACGAGATTGCAATCGTCAGGCAGAGGAGCAGTTTGTCAAGTATGGATTGTCTTTTTCGCCGCCAGCCCTGGCCCTCGCGTTGGCGTTTGATTTTCTTCCCGTCGTCGGGATTTCCCTCCACCCCCCTCCCATCCTCGATTCCTGCTGAACGGTGTTGGCGGGAAAATACGTATCGGGCGTCGTAAACCGGGGTGAGGAGGACCCGTTTATGGACGAATTTATGTCACACAAAACGCTGTACGCACACGATTTCAAGAGCAAGAGCGTCCGGTGCTTGTCCTTGAGGGAGGGGGGAGGGGAAGGGTTTTCTTTGTTTGTTTACTATTGTCATAATCAATAAAACATATCCTTTCGCCCTTCGATTCGGCTGGGGCGAGATAAAATATGGCACTCGAGCGATCGCTTGCTGTCGCTTGTTCGAGATTCAAAAAGGGTTCTCTTTGTGGCGCCCATTCCATCCCATCCGAGGTTCCCATCCGCCAAAGGGCAACGCGGTGATGCTGAGATGCTCCGGAAGGGGAGAAGCTGCGCACGTATTGTTGTCGATTGGATATGGGAAATGGAAAAATGTTCTCTTGCCACTCTATTCTGTTTTTCTGTTTTTTTGTTTGTGTCGTTTACGTCGACCTCCCTGCGGTCTCTGGACCCGATTGTTTCGGCTAGATAAAAAAAAACAGAAATAGAGAGAGAAAGAGAGAACGAAGGAAAAAAAGAAGGAACATAATATAAACCGGTTTGATTCGGTCCTGCCGATCGGTGGAAATAAATATTTAAAATTGAAGAGGATTCTCCTTCAGTTCCCGTTCCCCGATGTGGAGATCGATGATATCTCGTTCGGGAAATCTAGCCACCACCAGTGGGAGTTTTGGGCCACTGTTTTTTTTTTTTAGGTTGGCTGATTGAAGATTAGGTACGAGGACGACGATCGTTTGCGGACGCCGAAGGACGAAAACCCGCCTGGTGTGGACCGTTTGTTTATTCAGATATAAAATGAACAAGGAATAAAATGGATTTTCCCGGCTACTGGCCGGCCCGCGCAGTGTGTCCAAGGCGAGTGTCCTGACGGTGCACGGGGGTCGGACTTCACACGTTCCGACCAATCATCATCGGTTGTCATCGGTTCTTGTTTCTTGTCCCCACTTCTTGTTCGGGGGCCCCGTGGGTGATTGCTTCCAGATTTGGGCGATTATGCGAACATGAACGAAAATAAAATCGTTCCAAAGCATCACGAACACGGACGAAGGACGGAGAAAGAAGAAATGCGGTTGGAAGTGCTCTCCGAAGCAGTCGTCCCCTCCGTTCCTGGTGCTGCGACATCGTCCTTTCCTTTCGCCATTTCTTGGGATTGGTATTTTTCTTGGATACGACTCAATCAAACAAAGAAATTCGCCTAGATTGTTGTGGTCGGTTGGTTTTGCTGTGTGCGAATCGTCGGTGCGCACCCCGGGGGCGGGTGGCCAAAGCAAAGCAAAGCAAAGCGAAAAAGGGAGAAAAAGTACAAATAAATAAATAAAAGGAAGCGAAATCGTTTACCCACCCGGCCAGCCGCAGCAGCAGCAGCGCCAAGTTACGGAACAATGGAACTGTGGACGAGAATTTTTCCATAATTTTCTATTTGAATAGCGAGGCGGCACAGTAATTTCGTCCTGACAGCTTGTAGTAATTTGTTTACTATTCAAACAAGAAATGGCACCATTTTTTTCATTGCGGTGACCCGGTGGAGGTGTATTTTTATTTATTTGTTTGCGCGCGTTTTTCCCAACTGGGTCGGGAAAGTGTGTGTCCCTGTTTGTGGCATTGCAAATAAACGTGGAGTTCTTCAGATTTCTTCGATTGTACTACGACAAAGGACCCAATTCTAAGGCATGCAGAATGGGAACCATTAAAAAGTGAACACTCCAGAATTTGCGTTTCAACGAAAGCTTTTCCAAATCATGGCTTTAATGCAGCAGGGTTTATCGTTCGAATAGATTTAATGCATTCCTCAAACGTAGTGAATTTCATCAATTAATAACGATGCGTTGAGAACGGATTGTGAAACTTCACAGATTGACCCTCCGGTCCGGGGGCAGGGTGGACCATTGATGGGCGTAATGAAAATTTTATTAAGCCAGTTTATTAAAAGTTTCCACCAGAATGGCATTGAATGAGGGCCCAACCAAACCCACCCCATTTGCCGGAACGAAATTCGGTGTTTCGATGTAACACTTTGGCAGAAGCCGTTTCACTCAAGCGGAGAGAACGGACAAAAAAAACAAGAGAAAGGGAAAAAGGACAAGGGAACATGGGAAGAGCAACTTAAACAGCATGCGACAAACATCAGTTTCAATAACTTCTGCCTAACGACCCATGAACTCTCGAGATTGATGTTGATGATGTTTTCCAGAAGCACTCTGCGAACCCATTCGTTTTAATGACATTTAGTTGTCAGCCGCGTCAGTGGGAGGGGAAAAGGAAAGCGAAAGGAGATGAGAGGGGAAAATGGAGAAAAAAAAATGCAGAATCCCAAAAAGGACACGGTACAAAGCTGCCATCGTTTGTTGCCTTCTGCTGCTTCTCGAGATTATTTCCCCACGTCGGCACACGCCCCGTAATAAAATCAATTGATAAAAATCAACCTCCACCGAGGAAAGTCGATGAAAATTCATGCCGAAGTTGTTTTGTCGTTCTTTCCCCCCCACCGCGCGGGGGTTGTCTTTGGGTTTTGGGCCTCGTTGCGTTTTCGCTTGTTCCGGGTTTTTTTTCCCGTTCTCTGCGTCATTGTTCTTACTTTTCCTGTTTTCCCGTTTTCCCCTCGCACGGTTTCACAGCTCCGGGAAAACTGGGCTAGGAACGGGAAAGCCGTACATCGCATCCCATCGCATGCTCGTAGCTGTCATTATCCTGCGCTCGTCTCACAGATCCCTGCCTCACTCCGGGAGACAGTTGATTATAATCGTTTATCGACAGGAAAAGGGAAAACTTTTTCCGCCTCAATAGCCATTTTTCTCCTTGGCGGACGGAGTTGCCGGGCCGGGCTAAGCAGTCGGGTCCTTTGAAGCTCCACTGGACGCTTCAACATCGACGACGAGGACAGCCCACGAGGACGATACGGAGGCTCTCGGAGGCTTTGTTTTCTCGCCTTTCGGGGGAGTGTTTTTCTTGAGTCCTTCGTGCGTGCGTGTGTCCCTCCCTCGTCTCGTCGTTCGTCCTTCCGATGGATGGATTTTCAACCATTTTTGGAAAATCATGGAGCGGAATAAAATGGAAGGCTCCGAAGCTGTTCACAGTGCTGTCACTCAATCGTTTCCACGCTTCCGCTCGCCGCACCCATCCTTCACCCCCATCCTTATGTTATTGATAGGAAGGGGGCGAGAAAAGAAAGAAGAAAAAAAAAACAAAGTGAAATGGGGCAGAGTATAGGTAATGGGAAAAAAGAGAGATGAAAACACACATTTAATAAGATAGGAATGCATCAATTTTTAACGAGGATCCAACGGCATTTGACAGATGTTTTTCTTTTCGCGCAACTTTCTTTCTCTCCTCCCTTGTTTGCGTCTGCGTCCGGCCAGATCGCGTCTCTCCATCTCGTCGAGAGCTGCCTGCCACTTATCGTTCGCGGAAAAGTATGCTCAAAAAGTGGTGACTGTAGGTGTGGGTAGGTGTACGCGAAGGGAGGGAAAATTATGGAAAATTACTCCCCACTGCGCACCGTCGACATCCGGGATCCGGAGAGTGGCGGCAGTGGCACATTACGTTGATACTAAGGGGGTCGAGGGTTCGAAAAGTTTTCCATTCAACGCCGGACGAAGAAAAACGCACTCATGCGAGCGGGAAACAGATCTGACCTCACACTTACGCCCGTCACTTCTACTTTGCCGGTCAAGGAAGCCGGTTGGAAGGAAGAGTAGACGGGGGCGGGTTTCCCTCTGTGGAAGCGATTAATTTTATTCGATTCTTCGAACGATCGAGGATTGGATTGGAGAGGAAACTGTGCCATTTTCCCACCTCGGACGCCGAAGGACCCGCTCGCAACTGGATCGCGCTTATCCCCGGACCTCTACCACGTCGCCTTTCGTGACGTTCGATTTTCCCCCGTTTCCCGGGCGGACTCTGTAATTAGCTCCGGTTGGTGGGGCAAGCCAGCTCGCACCAATTAAAAGTTTGGCCCCAAACGAAATTATGGTCCTGTGAGTAATAAATGGTTTTTTTCTTGCATTTCTCGGCCCAATTGTGATCCAACACCACTATAGTGGTGGCATTCCGGGCGCTTTAGAAGCTTCCCCCCCCCCCCCACTCCCTACTGTGTTCAGCGGTGGACTTAGAACGTGTTAGCTTGATTGGGAAATGTCGTGAAAACTTCGGTTGATCCAAGGTGAAGGGACACAGAAGGTGGATCGTGAAATGTGGTCTCACGCCACTTAGCTTGTCAAGGATATGAGGGTGGGCGATAGACTTGGCCTCGCCCAACATCGCTCCACTTGTGACTCTCGGCTTGTGCTCCAACAGTTTCAACTTTACTCGAAGGTTCCTCAATCCAACAGCGGAGGAACTCCTTCGGTGAACAGCCAGGTGGGAGATCTGGCAGGAATTAAGGTATTAAATGGTGCTCGCCCGTTCCCGAAGGGGTGCGGTCTCGGAAGCCCACATGCAAATCAGCTGAAACTGCCTCTCTTTCTTTCTAAGGCGGTCTCCCTTGAACACCGAAATCAGGTGGTAATTAGGGGGCTCATATTTATAGAACTCCTGTGGTTTCTTCCCTTCACCCTAGGAGACCATTACCACGACACGCGCAGCCAGTCGATGAACTGCATGATGATGAATTGACCGTCTGCTCCCTCCTCGTTAAGCCGGATCTTGTGGCAACGGTTTCTTACTGTGGGGGGGAAACGATGCGCAAGGAAATTGTTAGTTTTAAGTTTTCCACCCTTCACATCGGCGTGATCGTCAGGGTATTGGTAATTCGTGTAATTCATGCTGAACGCTTAATTGACAGTTTTCATGCGGGAACTGTTCTTTTGCTTTCATATTCTCATGTTATTGAAGTGTTTGAAAATACTTAGATGATTGTTGAAGCGCCAGCGTATTTTATTGTTATTATGTTCATATATTATTATTAACTATGATGTTGATAGGAAATACGCTTTATGTTTCTGTTCAAGTCAATACTTGCTTGGCTGGGCTTTTCATTTCATCGAGTGGTGGAACGAAAGGAAGAAAACTTTTGAACCGTTTGTTATGATGCTGAATTGAAGAATGTTTGGCAACTATGCCCGAAGCGAGAAAGTTGGCGGGCCCCGTAGCGAAGATTATTTGAAACACTGCAAAGTGAATCTCGAATTTTACAAACATTCAACTGAACTGGATTGGATTACAAAACATGATACCATTTCCGCCCGTTTTCCCGGAGCCCGGTGTTGACTGCTGCTAAAGAAAAGTGATCCATAAAACATCAACATAAACTCGGTCTCGGGCCCTAAACTTGGTGCTGTTGCTTTCCATTATCTGTTTCCGCGCCGGCGACCGGCCAAACCGAGATGGGGGCGATAAATCATTCGCTAAGCGTGTTGTGATATCTGCGGCAGGGGAGGAATCTGCGTGCCGATGATGTTTGGTAAACTCTCCGGCCGGCAGGAACAACACGCTCGCGCACGAAACTATGCGTAAACTAGGTTCCCTAGGCTTTGATGGAACGGTGTGCTTCCAGCAAGTAGCGTAAACAACATGAAATTGGAATTAAAAGCGAAACCGCGCCGCTTTGGAAAAGCGAGCGGCCACGATTTTAATTCCGATCTTCCGGCGGCCCGCCTCGAATTTCGGGAGGAAAGTTGAATTTTTTTTCTTCCTCTTGTGCTTCGTCTGTTGTTGAAATTGTTGCACGAAAAACTGTGCCAACTCCCAACTGGCCGTTGGGGACGCCGGTGGGGGCTCGCGACGTATTATTGCGCCAACCGGCCGCAGTGGGGTAGAGGTAACGGGGCACATGCCGCTCAAAGGAAAAAGTTACACCAATAGGCAATTTAATTTAAATTTAGATTAATATTTATTTTAACTTGATTCCTCTCCCGTAAGCTCCCGAGTGCCGTGTGTTACTGCGAACACTTGGTCTTGTCCTGGGGTGGTGGGGCGGACGACGGGTTGGGGACGGTGGGTGTTTTCTTCGAAGTTGTGCGCGGAGTTGCGCGTGTCTTCTTGGCGGGCGGTGCGTGGCTACGTCTCGTTGAGCGTTTTGTGTTGCAGCGATTACGCCAGCCGCCTCCGAGAAAAAACGGTTCGGTGGTCGGATAAATCTGCGGTATAAATCTCAATCTAATTCTGTTCGCACGAGTTTCCCTCGCCCCCGATCCGGCATCCGGCGAGGAGGAGGACAGAGCTGCGACTGAAGTGGGTGGGTTCATCTTCTATAACCATGGGGCTCATCTGCATCCGCCGGAGCGTTCCCTACATCCCAACCCCATGGTCTACAAAGTTCGAACGTATTTTCTCATTCCGTCCGTGTGCTTGCCGTCGCTCCTCGCGCCGCTAATCTCATTTGCTGTCTCGCGAAGTGACGGCGCGTTCGGGAAGTGCGTTACGACGCTCAGGTCCGCTGGTCAGCCCTCGTGAAGTACGTGTTGTTTCGGTTTGTCGCTCTGTGTGTCTGATTTTTTACGTAGGCATTTCTCATGGGACTGCTAGCACACTGGTCGAGATTGTTGGCTTATTCGGTTATTTGTTTCACGCACGAAGAGAGACGTACTTTCAAGGCGGAAAATTCTATATCGGGGTTTTTCTTAAAACACTTTCATTCATTTTTTTTTTTTAGAAAATGTCATGTCCTTAGAATAAATGGTTTCTGAGACTTACGTTTCAAAATTCACTTTATTTTATGGGCGTTGAAATTTCTCTTAAAGACGTCACCACAATAAAAGTTCCACATAAATGTATCAAGCTCTCTTTATTTTCCGGCTGGAGTTGCATTTTCCATTCGGGTGCATTGACTTTTGCCACTATGCGCAGCATCCGGATGAAAAAAAAAACGGTGATATCCCATGATAGCTCGGACATCTTCCACCTGCCGCACCGCTTTTTCCCGACAGTCAGGTCGGTACAGTTTTTCCATGGCCCTATTATTGGATTGGCCGTCCCCAGTACTGCTCGGGCGGGAGGAAAAATGACTCCAGTTACTTGAGTGCGAATGATTTATGACAATCGCATAATGCAAAAGATGTGTTAATCTTAGCTCGCGCGCTATTCACTCGCTGTCTTCCTGTCTCACTCTCTCTATCGCTATCTCTCATTCTCCGTTTTCCTCCGGCCCACTCACCGGAGTGTGGGCGCTGTGAATAGAATCGTAGCGATATCGCCCGTGACAGCATTTCCCGCGGGGCAGAAAGAAGTGACGGAACAAAAAAAAAGGAATGGAATTAATTACTGGACAATTACTTGAACTGCCACAGCATTCGATCGCTGCCGGTGCGTATAGTGTTAGCGGCAGGATAAATGAAGAGATGCCAAGGTGAGTAGCAGCAGCTCGGGTGATGCTCGGCCACTATGACAGATCCATTAGGAAGCAATCAAAGTTGGCGGTTTCAGTCGGCGGTTCGTATTCCAACGGCATCGCAATGGGACAAATATGCATAGGCATTGGAAGTTACTTGGTAATACCATTTTTTCTTTTAATTACTCGTGTGGGAAGAAAGACGAAAAAGGAATGATATCTTCATTTTCTGCATCGAAACCATCAAGACAGAGAACACAAGACTTTTTGCATCGTTTCTTTATCAACGTAAGTGTAATACTTGCAATGTTCCGAAGACTAGCGTCTCACAATCGTGTATGTATCTTTGTTCTTGCTGTTTTCCCACTAGAAGCAACACATTTCCCGGAAACAAGTAACAAACTTCTTCATCAACTCGCATCACCTTGCGGATCCGGGACATCAGGTAGGTAATACTTTTTTCTCCCGCGATTATCACACTAATGATGCATACACAGCGATTTCCCGGGGTTTTACCTTTTTCCCCGCGAGTGAGCCCCGAGCCCGCGTCAGACCTAACCTAACAGTTCGGAATGCCGATGCCGGATGTATTATGTTGGTAATTTTGTTTCACTTCATTCTTGTTCTGACATCGGGTTTTACCATTACCGTGGCCTGGCTCTGCCATTATTTGTTTTTCTCGCTGCTTTTTCCGAGCGCCGTCTTGTTTGGCCCGTGCTTCCGTCCCGTGGGATGGAGAAACGCGGCCCACCGCTCGCTCGAACCATTAATCGATTTCCTCTGTTTCATTATTAATGTAATAAATCGTTCACTGTGCCCCAAAGTTGTTGCCCGCCGGTGGTAGGCATATAATGGTGCGCTGTAGTCGCCGTAGTCTTGTCCAACAGGTGGACCTATCCGATCGGCAGGAAGGGGGGGTGGATGGGAAAACTCTCCGGAGGGTGGACACTAGGGTAGGAGCACATTGCGGGGCCTACTTTTCTCGTTTTGCCATCCCCAGAGTCCAATCTCTGGGAAATTCTTTCTACGCTCCGTCGCCCCTTCCGATCGTCATCCCTTTGCCGTTCCTTGTAGGCTCGAGCATTTTCCATCCGATTGAACGCACCCGACCGGCTCCGGTTTTGGGTGGGGGGCGGTGGAATGCCGTAACAGAGCAGCGGTCTGTGGAAAACCGGTAAACTTCGTGTGTCTACCTTTTCAATCATGGTGCCGGGCGCTCATCAACGTGAAACTGGCCCCCCGGTTTGGAAAGGTTGGCCACCACCCCGACGTGAAGGAGCACACATCGGCGTCGGCGGCGGTGCGGTGTGGGGTGGGGTGGTGTTTTCCGTAAAATTGGCAGCGACGAATTGGTTTCAAGTTGCCTCTGGTGAAGCATTTTATTGAACACACTCTCAGCATTCCATCGGATTTGGGGATCGGGTGTGTTTTGCTGTTCGCCCCTGGCCCTCCACACACCCACCAACCCGCCCGCTCGTCCGTCCGTCCCACAGGTAGTTTTCCGGCAATTTCGGCGAAGCACTTGAGTGGAACGAGCGAAAGGGCGATAGTGCGTCCAGTCAGTGGCGCGTCCCGGAGGCGGCAAAGAGTTCTGCCACTTGGCCTGATGATCTCGAATTTACTTCCACCTCGGAGCGGGGGCTGTCCGACTACTATTGCCGTTGGCGTTGCCCAGTTGAAGTGGCGTTGGTGCGAGCTTGGTATCTTCAGCGCCGGCTTCAAAATGTTTTATGTTGCTCGAAAGGGCCGCTTCAGTCATCGGACATCGTAATCGATATTGGAAGGGCTTTCTTTTAACTAGTTCCGAGTTTCCGTAAGAGCAGGTGCTGAGTTTCGAGACTAAACCATGAAGTCTTTAATCCGATAGGCTCCCTCGTATGGTTGACTTTTTAAAGTTTGAGCGGAAAATGCTTTAAAATGAGCTCTGGCCATACGTGACAATCCAACCAGTTCAAAGTTCACTCCGATCTCAAAACCCCGAAGTGCAAGTGCATTATTCGTACCGTGTACCGGAATGAGGCGCAAATTAAGAAAAGTTTACGGATTACGGAAACGGACAGCGTGAAGGAGATGCCTGAAGCTGGCCAATAGAAACAGAAACACAGAGAGAGAGAGAAAGAGAGACAGAAAGTGAAAATGCAAGGTAAACACACACGACGGCAGATTCCTAGCAGTCGGCCTAAAGTCACATTCGAAATAATTTGAAATGTAATAAAACGTTCGACGGCTGCAAATTATTAATGCACAGTCCGTAGTCCGGTTCGCAGTCCGTGTGGTCCACAGTCCGTGCGACACACGCCGGGGACGGGACATTCCGGGACGTGCGGCATTACGTGCTGAGTGTCCCGCCGTGGACAGTTGAGGATTTTTATTTCCAACCAGCCGTTATCATGCGCCCGGTATTTTCTTTTTGGTCGGGTTTTTTTTTATTCTGGACCAACCTGATCTTTGGTGTTTTTTTTGTCGCTTAGGGAAGGAGGTGGGAAAATAAGGGATTATAGGAAGCGTGGTGTAGGCCTTCCGAAGTGTGCGCTTTCCTGCCTTTTTTCCAGACTAAAGCTAAAGTTGGACCTTGGCTGGATGTGCTGGGTCATTACCGTTGCGGTTGCGACAGAAGCGACGGAGTTGCTCCAGGTTGTATTAGAATACTATACGTATAAAAGAGAGAGAGAGAGAGAGAGAGAGAGAAAGTGTGCCGGAGAGAGAAAACTATCGAGAAGGACATTTGGGCACGGGAATGTTGAATAAATACGACCTACTACCGATGGTAGTTAGCTTCCGGCGTCGGTAGTAGATTGTGATGCAGAAGACAACGATAACATTGTCTAGCGCGTGTCTATGGCGCGTGTTTTAATTTTTTTCTCCCTCAGCTTTTCTCCTGCAGCATTCCGATCGGGTCCGGTGTCCTTGCTAGAGCCACCCCCGGCGATGTATCGAAAACTGCGGAAGCTTTTCCGAAGCAGTTGCTTCTCGTTTCTTGCTGACTTTCCTGTTCTTCCGGATGGTGTGACCGTGGCTGTGTGTTGCTGTGTTGACGGCGTTGGCGTTGGCCACCTCTTCCTTCTCCTCCAAGGATGTTCGGCGTGCGCCCACACCGCCCTGGTTTTGTCTTCCCAGCGTCGATGCGAATAGGCGCGCATGGGCGATTCGGAAAATGAGTCTTTTATGGGGCTAATGGCAAACGATAAAACGGAAAAGGGCACATGGGCACTTACCCCACCAGAGTCGCTCAGCAAAACACACACACACACACACACATACACACGGATGACGGGAGCAGTGTCTGTAGGCATCGTTCCGGAGCTATCAAATATGCTGGCTTTTGGAGTGCTTCCGTTAGTTTTTCTCTTGCCGGTTTACGGTTATTGATATGAATCTGTTCGCTCCGATTTCTGGGCCCGGGTTTTTTTTTCCTCTTCCACTCCTTCCCCATTGCATTCGGTATTATCTCGCCGTTGCTCTGTCTGTCATTGCGTCATTGCTTGAGAGCTCGGACCTTCCGCTTCCGGGGCGGCAAGAAGGCTGGAACATTCCGAGCATTGCCGGTCCGGCCGTTTCCGGGCGCACCCCCGCCGGGAGAACCGGCTCCCGGGTATCGTCCGGATGGGACGGATGTGTGATTTGTTGTGTTCCGTCGGAGAAATTGCTAAGGGGACTTGGGCCACTTCCGAACCGGGGCCGGCCTATTGCTCCCGGCGGTATTTCTTTAGTAGAGCATCGAATTATTTCAATCGCT
>JAOEFI010000003.1:3863476-3874445 GCA_034621735.1 Anopheles plumbeus | reverse complement strand
GGCCACTTCCGAACCGGGGCCGGCCTATTGCTCCCGGCGGTATTTCTTTAGTAGAGCATCGAATTATTTCAATCGCTGCTGCTGCTGCGAAACTAATCGTCTATTGCTTTGTGCCCATGGAAAGCGATGCCGGCTGCCGGCAGATGAAAGCCGGTAGTTTTCCCGGGCTTGTCTGGCGATTTGAATAAAAACTAAAAGGATTGAAACATATTGCATTTGAAGTGGAAGTGGATGCGCCTTCGGGCGAGAAAAACCATTCAGCCATCCGCATTTCTTGTTTGCAGCTTTTTCTCGGACTTCGGAATTGTCTTCGACATTCGTGCTCCGGGGCATGATAGAAATGGAATTGACCGTTCTCCGTTCAGTATTCATTAGAATCGAAACTCAATTCGTGGTAAAATTCAATAGACTGTCGAACAAATTCAGATAGCCAACATATTCAACGGATAGGGAAACATTTACATTATCTGAATGTTCTGAATCTGTTGAATCATCGGGAAGGAGTCGTGGATGAGTGTACTTTAGTCTCTCTACCAAATATTAAGGGTTTAAAAATAACTAGTACTACATTTCGAATGCCATGAAATGTTCGTTGGTTGTCGAATAGTGTTTGCAAGTTATTATTTCTCCCACACCAACATTCAACATTCGAGATCAGACTGCATTCAACAAGTCAGAAAATAAATTCCGGTTGAGCTTTTTAAAAATTAGAGCATGGCCCGACCTGCTAGGAGCTTCTCGTCGATAGATAAAGGCAATCAAGAGGGTGGAAAAAACCCTCGAGGAGAAAAAACCAAACATCCAAAACACGTCCATGACAAAACGCTTGACAGCCCAACGATGTCGCCGGGTGATTACGGGTTGAACACAGCACAGGCCGTGCGATGATGGTTCCGGCTCGCGCCCCGAGCAACGCATCGAAAGCAAGTATATATGAGCATAATAAAGCAACACGCTACCTCGTCATCATCGGTCAGACAGATCCGCCATGATGAGGGTGCAATTAAAAAGGGATTTTCGCTGTGCGGTGCCGTGGCCGGTGTTTTTTTGCAGGTTCAGCCCCTGTTTTTTTTTTCGTCTTCTTCTCGCGACAGAAATTCTACTAGTTGGTCTACCAGGAATCAAAATCGTCATACTTTGACCCTTTTCCGTGCGGGTAGGGCCTTCCCCGCGTGTGAGGATGCTGCAGATGGGGTGGGTGTGTGGGGGGATGGCAAGAAAAAAACCCAACCACCGAATGTACAAAATCACTTTTCGACACGCGTTCGCGTTGTTTTCGGTTAAAATTTGCAAAACGAAGGTTAAAATGGGAGCGAACCGGGCGATCCACAAACCGGCACGACCCACCGTTACGCTCAAATTGGACCGCCGGAGCTTACCTGTTGACGGCGACCCGGGGCCGGTCGGTCGGTCGGTCCGTCGGTTCCCTTTGGTCTGGCCCGGGGATTCGTTTGAAGTATGCAAATCGTCGACATTTAAGTGGATCCTTTTTGCGAACGAAGGTGGTGTCGTTTGGAGAAATGAATACGAGTGCGATAAGGCGAACGAAATAAAATAAAATAAAATTTAAAAAAACAAGACCGATGGGAAAGCGAGGTGTGGATGGATGGTCCATGGCAGGGGGAGGTAGGAGCCTAGCTAAGTGACAGGAAGCCATCGTCACAACGGTGGCGGCTGGTGGTGGTGGTGATGTGGTGTTGAAACGACCGTTTGTGATGTAGGTACGCAGCCCTTGAGCCGGTTTCTAATTGACGGGCTTTACCTTTGAGCGACCGATGCTGTCTGCAAGTGGGCCAGCATTAAATTTTCCTGTTTTTTGCAAATGGAAATATTGTAAAAAGATGTTGTATTAAATGTGTGTAGATATCATTTCTGTGGTACCTTTTTCCCAACTGTAGATTTCCTGTCATGTACTTATTTATTCTTTATTGGTATGATTCTATTTTCTCAATCTTTGAGTCTAGTCTTAGTATGCTTCATCCCCTTTTTTTTCAATTGATAATTAAGAAATCGATTTTCTCTCGTTTCTCTCATTGGATGGAATTAGTGATGGAGAAAAGGGTCAGAAATAAGTTGTATAAATCCAATTCAATTAGTCGTTGGTCGTGTTAGTAACATTTTTCGTTGTGTAATGGAAAACTGGGCGAAACTGTAAACTGTAAAATCTTACATATTTAAGTGGATGTCTAAGGAAGAACTAATTCCCTTCAATTTGTTCACAACGCCATTTGCCCACTCGTTCGCCTATAAAGTGTATCGTTGTTCTGCAGCTCGCAGAAAAAGCATGTTGGCTGTTTGTTCTAGCTGTTAGCACTTCGCCTTAGTACGTTAAAGCTATTTGTGTGTGTGTGTGTGTGTGTGTGTGTGTTCGAACAGATCAGGTACCGGATAGATTATCGATGGGATAAAATCGCACGACTGCGGACCGGAAGCTCCCGCGGGAGAATGTGCATACGGGAAAATCATTAAAAATCTTGTTAGAAACCACACGAAGACAAAGGGAGGAAAAAAGGGGGACAAAAAAAAACCGGCTCAAAACTCTCGAACCACGGGAAATGGTGAGTCACGAATATTGCTGCCACCGTCTGGGCCAATATTTGCCGTACGCGGGTTCTTCCTCACTTTGGCCAGCTACCCGAGGCCGATCCGTTACTTCGCGTATCGTACGCTGGCGAGGGAACGCCGCAGAACGTGTGCCTGTAGCGACGGTGATGGGCCGGTGGGTCCGGAAAATTCTAAACCTCGGCTTCCGACGATTCCTCCGCGCCCGCCCCCTCCGCCTCTAGCGGGGATGGACTCAGGATGCTTGACCAAACGCAATATCGCATGAACTGGCGGGTTTCATTCATTCCGTCAGCAAATATTGGTACTGTGATAAAGCTCTCCAGATCCTTTCGCATGCTTTCTGCACGTACTTGGGTCCTGGCGAGGGGAGTGGACTGTTTCCCACCTCCTCCACCCCCTCCTTCCCCTACCCCTACTCATCGGTCGTAGTACGTTTCCCCGTTTGTCCGCGTCCGGAAAAAGTGGAGCGAATCAAGTTCCTTCTGGTGTGTCTGTGTTTGTGTGGGGTTTAATGTTTTTTTTTTGTTTCGCCTCCCTTTCTCTCGAGTCGGCCTTTCGATCACCGATTCGAGCCTCGGCCTAGTCGTGTTTGGTCCGGCTTGTGTATTTACAGGTACACGGTTTCCGGTCCGATCCTACCACCCACCACCCACCGCCCTTTCCCGCCGGTATTTCCGGCCACTCACTGCTCTAGCACAGTGTCCTCCAGGACGGTTTCTAGTGGTCGCTATAGACCGGGAACCCGGAGCGCCATTCCCGGTACACGCAGGCGAGCGCACGAGTGAAGAACAGGAAAAAAACCCACCCCGAACAAGCTGCTGGCCGGCAGAAAGTTTGTTAGGTAAGAAAAATACAATTATTTCTATTTGCGGTTCCTACGCTCAAGGGCCGCAGGGTGAAGCACTGGACCTCTACTCGCCTCCCGTCCACCGGTTTTTTCTTGCACCTTCCGTGCCATGCCGTGCCGTGGTCGTTGCGCAAACAGTTGAACGCACACAGATACAGACAACACAGTGTCCCCCCACCCCCGAAAGGTAGAACGGAACGGTTCAGGGCGCGTCGGGAAAATCGGCACCGGTACCAGCAGGCGTTCTTCCCGCCGGTAGCCAGCCAGTGTACACACAATGAAAAATGCACCTGTAAATAGTGGCCGGCTCGCGTCTAGGATTTGCTGTAAACGATGGCTGGTTTACGCGGGAGTGTGTTGTAGATTTTGCTTTTCCCCGTCGAAACTGCCCGTTCCGGTTCCCGTTGGTGGTTTTCCGACCGACCGTCCTGGCGGAAGCCTCGCAAACCCGGGAACCGTGTGTGAGTCCAGATTTATGACTCTTTGCGGTGGCTTCCGGCGGTCGAAGTCTGAGCCCCGGTTAGCGCGGACACTCGGACTCTCGGTGCCCCGAGTTTCCTCCGCCCCCCGGGCGAGATGGAGTTGGTTTAAATAAAGTCGACCCTCGAATGGGGCTGGCGGTAGGTGCAGGATCCCGTTTTTATCGAACCATCGATCGAGAAGGGCGGCGCTACCGGTAAGCTACCAATTAGTACATTGTTAGTACATCCGGGTACCGCGTTAACGCTGCGCTGCGCATGAAGTGAAGTTCGGACCGAATGTCCGTCGGTCGTCGGTTGTCCAAACTTTTTTCCGGCCGGAACGTTTTCCCTCCGTTGACAATCGTCTCCCAAAAAAAAGTGTCTCGTGTGGAAGAGTCAAACGAGGGCGAGAGGCTGGGTGGTTGATGAAGGAAAGTGGTCAATCGTTTCAGCGTGGGGAACAGGCTTTCCTGCCCAACCTGAACCACTTTCATAATCAGCTCATTAACATTGCTATCGCCGGTGAGCAAGCGAACCATTTACTCCAATTATTTATGACAAACATTCCTCGCAAGACTTTCCGTCGTCCACTTCTATGGACCAGTTCATGTTTTCCCTGGAGTTCCGGCTGGTGAAGGGTGGCAAAAAAAAAAGAAAGCAATACCACCCAAGCACCTCGTTGAGAACCAATTCCGTCGTCGTTGTCGACGGGGTGCAGCAAACCGCCGGCTTTGGGGTTTTTTGGGCGCGAACCAATTCGTTATGTAAATTTGAACCGGCCATCGAGCCCTTCCTGGCCCCGATTCCCTTCTTCACTCCTCCACCCTCCCCCAGGTTGAATGGGTAATTGGTCGAAGAAGTGCCTCGCGAGCGGTGGCGTGACACGGAAAAGTGTGGCGTCGATGGGGAATCGACGAAATAATGACATTATAATAACGCTATCATCACACCATCGACATCGAACGTCCTCGTCGTCCTCGTCGTCCTGGTCGTCCTGGTCGTCGTCGCAGTTCCGTTTGATGTAGTCGTGGACGACGTGATCGACTATTTGGTCGATGATTTGGTCAAATCATGCTGGCAAACAAGGGTGAGGGCGATTTTCCGGACCGACCCCCCTCCTGGATCGGTGGAGCACTTGCTCGAAGCGAAGGCGGCCAAATCCGTTTCCCAAACCATTGGAAGGAAGAAAAAAAAAACAAAATAAAAACTCACCTTCTCTCTCTTTCTCTCTCTCTCTCTCTCCCTGCTTCTCTCGCTGGGGATGTTGATCGAGCGAGATCCCATGGAGAACTTATTTCCACGGATATCGATATGTGGTATGTCCCTCTCCCTTCGGGGTGGCACTGTTTGCCGGTATAGTTTCGAGATTGTTTGATTTTTCTTTCACTCCAATGGAAAGTGGCCGCCACATCCCGATTATTGGCGAACTTTTCCATCGTTCGTCGGTCGCCCGTCGGCCGGTCGTCGTCGGATTCGCTTTTGGAAATTGAAAATTTAGTCCCATTTCGAGCGAGGGGCGGGCTTTCATGTTCGGTTAAGTGAATTTGGTGTAATAATCACTATTAAGTATCATCATTACCATCATCATCATCACCGCGATGATCATCGCCGGTTTCGGCTTCATCGCTGTTTGTTGATTTGCCTCCGGGAGGGGCCCGAGCCGGCCCATCGTCGTCGATCTGTTTAAAACCGATTCCAAAAAGTGGGGTGCCTCTTTCAGTTTACAATTTCAATCAATTATGATAATTAGATTTGAATGTGGTTGTGTGTGTGTGTATGTGTGTGCGTTAGGACAGTTCCAACGTTCAGTGCTGCTGGTTCGCGGGTTAGAATGGATTGGATTGCACTGCGCACTATCGGTTGATTGTCGTGATTTTCATAATTGAACCTGAATTTGATATGTGTGCAGTTAGAGCCCTTTTTAAGGGTGCGTTTACTCCCCTTTTAACCACTTCACTGCCCGGCTGTTATTAACTGAATAAAACAGAAAAAAAGTACTACGATACGATAAGCAGAACGACTACATTGAAATACATTGTTGGGACGCTGGATATGATGTAGGGTCAGTTTATCGATCTATTCAAGGTTAACAACTTTAAACCTAACGAACCGTAATCGTTAGTGAATGAAGCAAATGATTATGGCACTTTTTTTTAAGGGAATGGAATTTTTATTAATTTATCATCGGATGTGTTGGAGACATATGATCTATTTGAAAAGTCACACCAACCACTTGATGAATGTGGATAATAAAAACAGGTGCTACCAAGCCCTCTTAGATAATTAACAGAGCCGCTAATTACTTGTATCATATTCCCAGAAATGTATGCAAATTGTACATCGATGAATGTTTTTTGTGGTCATTGAATATTGCACACCGAAATTGCTGTTTGTTAATAGATATCAAATAAGTGGTGCCATAAAAGGTTTCCCTCCAAATTTGGGGCAAGCATTTTGGATCGACGGATTCATTTAATTGATTTCCACATTCTCCATCACAAAACTGTATTGTTTCATTCGGATTTAATGACGCGAAGGGTGTAGTGCCGTGGGAAACGTATCGGTTTCGCACTCATCTGACTCTATCGATCAGTGGTGGTATCGGGCTTTCCTACCGGCGATACCGACGATGCATGGCATACTTGATTATCTGCAGCTGGCAACACAAAGAAGAAAAAAATGGACAGGAAAATCCCAATGCCTGCATCAAACATATTTTTGGTGAAATAAAGCTCCGGGGGAAGCTAAAATCCTCGAGTTTGATCCTTTGTAGCGGCTGCAGTGGCATCGCCACCTCTCGCAACAAAGTATGTTTAGCGGAAATGTGGCCTCTGGGTCACATTTTCCGCCATCCCCATTTTCCCGCGGCATTTGGCTGTTGGGAGCGGGTTTTCCGCGGATGGGGCATTCTTCGCCATTAGCGTAGCAAATTTATCTTGGTCGATCGTTAAGCCGAAATTAAATTTCATTTTCTCCTCTCTCGGTCGCCCCTCCTGCCCACCGGAGGCACAGAAATGATTGGATGGAACTACGTCGCCGCGCTGTCTCCGTCGGAATCGCAATGTCACCCGCGGTATGGGGTGCACATTTTTGCACAATTGCCACACACTTTGTTGGGTGTGTATTTCGGGCTCCCTTTTTTCGTCCTGCTTCGTGTTTTTAGCTCTTTTTTTTGGCCCGCGAGAACTGGCACGGAATCGGAATTTCGACGCAGCCCAACTCGTGCCCCAGTCTCGCGAGCGGCCGGCCGGAGGAAAATTTTTGCGGATCAATTGCGGCATCGCAGCGTGGCGTTGTAGATTCCGACGGGCCGGAGGAAACGGTGACGGAGGGATGGGGTCGCCCGGGAGACGATTCCCGGGGTCATGCTGGACGGCAGGGGGGGGGGGGGACGCCGAAGTGCGCACGTGGCCGGACACACAGCGATTAAATGAAAAGGAAAACTTTTCTTTTGTTATGAAAATTTGCTGAATTTGATGGAACGGAAGAAACCCGCTCGGGCGGAAAATTGGCTAATTATTTTCCAGCGGGGAATGCGAACTTGTGACCCCCCTTTTTTGTTTTCCGCGACCGTTGCGCCCAACGTCGGATCGTGGAGAGAGAAAAGGAGACGCAGTGATCCGGGGTGTGTAAGAAAAGGACACAACGGAAGAAGAGGTTTGCGAGGGAATGGAAATCAGGAGCGGGGCCAGGGCATAGGGCAGTGGGTCAAGCGCAACTGGACACATTGGCGGTTCGATGGTGCAGCATCTGGTTCGGTTCGCCTGCTTCCCGGAAGCGGCAGTTCCGAATGGTTCATTTCTTGAGCAGTGTTTGCCGGTACGTCCTTGCATTCTCCGTTTCGTGTCCTTCCGACCAAGGCATTTGCTGCTTCCGGTTCTGCTTGTCAACGGTGGTGGAAAGTGCTTTTTTTCGGCTATAACTCCTCTCTCTCTCTCTCTCCCTCTCTCTCTGTCAGTCATGTTCTAACACTCGAGGATGTTCCCCCCACGCCCCCAACCTCGTACATTGTTTGTCCTTTTCCCTTCTCCTGGATGGAGGGGGTGAGTGGGTAGGGTAGGTTATTGTTAAAACGAATTTAATTAAGCTTGTTCGCGCTAGCTTCGGTAAAGATTATGACAAAAGAAAAAAAAGAGAGGACAGAGGGAGGGGGGGCACTCATTTTCCTCACCGATCAACGTCCGGAAATTGTAGCGAAATGGAAACAAAGTGAGCGGGCGAAAGAAAAAAAAATACAGGAGAATGAACTGCCCCGGAAAAGCGCAATCACAGACGAAGTTTGCCGAACGGCACTGATTGACGGAACGGAAGTGACCGGAGACCGGCGAGGGTGTCGAATGTCCGCCCGAGGTCCGAAGACAAAGACAATGACGCATGAAAATCGTCGCCTGCTGGTGGAGAATATATAGCCAGCAGATTGACGTTAATTTATCTGTAATCAAATCGGCGAATAAAATGTGTGCCAAATAATCCGGCGCTTCGTCGTCGCTTCCGCTTCCGCCAGGGGTTGGGAAGGGGGTTGTTTAATTTGTTGCTTTCCACGGCTTTAAAGCACGCGTGGTAGGCTGCTGCCTTGAGACGCTATGTGGCTGTATCACCATCGTTGCGGCCACTATCCCTGAATGGCGCAGATCGTGAATCATGTGTTTGTTTTTCCAGCACGGAAAACCGTACGTGCTGGAATGTGACGGATAGATTCGATTCCACCTTCCTAGAACACCTCCCACCCGCAACTTTGGGAGAAGGAATGGGAAAAACGATACACCCGCCCTCCGGAGGGTGGTTTACTTTCGTACGCTGGTTGTTTACCTTTTCCCCACCAAAATGGATGATTACTTCAAGTGGAAAATAATTTCCGAAGCAAGTTCCACACACTTTGAAACGCTGATCGATTTTGTTTCACTTTTCCCGATGGAGCATCGTCTTGTCGGTTGCTGACTAGGAGCCACGAGCTAAGAGGTGTTTGAAGGTGCGGCCAAATATTTTCCGGATGAAAATTACTCGATCGATTATGGATTAAACAGCGTTTGCGCTCCTAGATCTAAGGAGTGGATGTTTTTCCTCGCAGATGAAACGCAAACATTAGAGCGTCTTAAATAATTCAACTTCGTGTTTTTGAGTGGAAGAAAATGGGGAACGACTTCACACACACACACACACACACACACAGGAAGAGAGCGGCTCTGAATTCCTTCATGAACAATTAGCAGAAGTATCAAGTTACTCATCGCAAACGAGTCATTTCCCGGAGCTATTTTCCCCCGGAAAACCCCCAAAAAGGATGAACCGAAAATGGCCTGGGCTGGGTGCCTGTGGCAGGAAAACCGCCAACACAACCACTGCTTTTGCGGGTTAGTGGTTGATGAATTGATGGGAAACTTTCCATCAGCCAACTAAATATAACTCACCACTCCGACTGGTGCGTGCTACCTGCGCATGGTGGAGCTTGGAAATGGACGGGAAGGTCATAGTTTTCTTTTCATACTTCGTCGTCGACGCCCACACCGCCTCCGGAAGAAAGTTTGGGCTTCGTGTGCGCGCAGATAAAAATATATATATTCTATACGGTGCGGTTGTCACGCAAGCCCTCTCGCCAGCGGCCCGAAGGAACCATCAGTCTTTTTGCCGCCGACTGGCACGAATATTTTTCCTTTTCCGTCCACTTTTCACCGCCTGTCATTTCGGTGTTCATTCGCTGGTCGACAGCGGAACCGGAATCGTGCGGAAACGGTTCCTTGCGGCCGCTTCGTCGCTGGCACGCCAGATGAGAGGAGATGACAAATTTATTGGGAACTATTTGCGGATAATCGTTACACACGGAAAGGATATATATCTGCTGCCACGGTGCGGTATCGATTGTTCCTGTTCCCCGTGGAGGTGTGTGGAAATGAATGAAAACTTGTGTGGTTCATCAACAACACACGTTGGCAACAAATGTTTGACGGCAGGCAATTGGCAACGAATGTTGTTGACAAAAGGGTACGCGGGTAGCCGTGGTGCCGAAGTAGTGTTTGCTGTTGACTGTTTTGGAAATGGCAAGGCGTATTTACTTGGTGCATTGAGAAGAAGAAAAAGAATCCAAAAAAGAGTATTGTTTTATTTTCCCGATGCTTTTCGCTTCGTTTTGTTCGAAAGAGGGAAGAGAAAATAAAGCGGTCCAAGAAACGCGATAACAATCCAAGTGTAGTTTTACCTGCTGTATCGTTTGCTGACCATCTATTTTCCCATCTAATGAGAGGGATAGAGAGAAGAAAATACGGAAAGAGAGCGAGAGGGAGATAGTCGGAGGAAGAAAAAGGGGGTAAGAAACGCTCGAAGTAACGTAGGCGTTGCTTAAGGAGGTACGTGATCGGGTTACATTGGTTCATCAACGGAGGCAAAGCGAAGAGGTGAAAACCATCTCGCCCCCATTGCGAATGGAACCGCGCACGAATCTCATATTTCCCAGATGAAACTTCACTCGCCCTTTTCCCGCTCCCGAAGGTCCCGTTCGCGGCCACGCTGGCATGGGACACGTGGGACCGCCCGGTTGGTCTTATCGCGAGCGAACGATAATCCCATTTGACTTCCGGTTTCTGCCAGGCCAACCCCACTGCAATGGTGCGCTTCCGGCCGTTTTCCCTCGAGACTTCCCGCCCCTGTATCCTAGCCCCTCCCATCAACAACTATGTCCGGTGGTATCGGTAACTGACTACTTATCGATTCGAGATTCCATCATTCTCCGTTCGCAACCGGGTTGGTGGGGGTTTCCCGTAGTTCCCTTGTCCCTCCTTCTCTTCCCGCGCCCAGCCCCATCAAGTGGCTGAGAAAGGCGGCAGCGAAATACGAGACGTTGCATTTCCGTGGCCGGCATTCGAAAACATCGCGTACATGCGAGTTCCGCTTCCAGTTCGTTACTCTAATCAAGTAATCCAGGTTTTGCGGCAGCCGTTTGCCGGGGAAACGGAGTTGCCAATGGAAACGTACCCCCGGAGTTTTCGGCATTCTGTATTTCTGTGTGCTCTCGCACTTTTCTACCCCTCATTTCGAAACGAGGGGGGGGGGGGGGGGGGGGGGGGGGGGGGGGGGGGGGGGGGGGGGGGGGGGGGGGGGGGGG
>JAOEFI010000003.1:3848876-3860043 GCA_034621735.1 Anopheles plumbeus | reverse complement strand
TTGTTCCTGTGCCCCCCCCCCCCCCCTTCCCCCTCCCGAAGCGAATGTCGATCGGTGACGTAGGGGTTCGCCCTACGCTGACACAGCTGACGCTTGGTGTGGCTGATTGAGTTTTGCCCGGTCAAAATGCTCCCCAACACACACACACACACACACACAAACACACGCTTTAGCTCCGGTTTGGATTGACGGGTGGCGTTGTTGTTGTGGGTTTTTTTTTGCACGCTGCGCACCGGTAGGGGCTTTTCCAGGGGCTTTCAGGGCTCACGATTGAGTGAGCACACGATTGAGCGCGTAAAGTATTGGGCGCCTCCATTTCGCCCCGGGTCCGGGTTTGACGATGATTTTCGAGTTTTAGTTCACCGATGTGAAAAACGCGCACCCGGTGGTGGTTGGTGGGATTTAGTGTGTGACTTGAGGGTTTTCCTCTAAAAGCCTCCCCTGGAAGCACCAAAAGTAGCCCTCTAAGAGGTGCAATAAAATGTATATATTTATATATACATGTATATATATGTTTTGTGAACTGAACGGAAAATTCTTTGCCACATCGCAAAACCCACCCTCTGTGGAATGTGTCGCACCACATAAAACCGAGCATTTCGAGGCCGGGACACGCAGCTGGCAAGGATTGCAAGTATTTCAGCGGTTTAGGGACAAGGGTCCGCTGGCGGATTCACGCTACAGGCTACGACGGAGACAGCAACATTTTTGCTGGGAAACGCATACACGCCAACCGGGGGGGTCATCCGGTCGGTGTGAAGCACATGCAAAATCACAGATCACACGACAGCACAAAACGCCAGCACGGAGGGCACGAGCCACAAGCAGGCTCGGGGATGGCTTTAGTCTAGTCATAAGACTTCGATACTTTCCACCAGCAACCAGCCCGGCAGCAAGTTCCGTGCCAAGAAAGTGGGACCTGCATGGTTTCCCGTTCCCGTCTTGCCAGTTGCTTCAACTTTCTTCGTTAGGGGGTGAAATTTTCTTCGCCTTGTGGAGCGCACTCCGACAATTTCACCGTTGACATCGAATCAAAAGCGGAGGAAGTGGGGGGGACAGGATGGGCAGGGGAATTCCATCGTGAGCGGTTTGCAGCAAACGATCGTCGTCGCCCCAACAAGAAAGGCGCCTTCGGGGCTGCTAGTACACAACAGAAGTAATTTGGTTTATGATGTTCTTAAAATTATATTTATCTTATATTGTTTACCATTGTGTAGTGACATTTTGTTTAATGGTGCAATTTCTGGGCGAGTGATACTACGACGAGGGGGGGGGGGAGGGGGAGGGGCGCGGTAAGCGCGGTTGTCGTTTTGTCGGAGCGTGTCGTCTTTTCGTTTATCGAGCAGCTCCTGTCCCGGTAGACCCGTCGCAGGATGAAGAGAACGGTTTGGTGTCGTTTGAGCTTCCCTCTTGGTTTTTCTTTCTATTAGTGGTTGTGTGGTTTGTGCCGGCGCTCGAGAAATGGCGCTCGAAGACGGCGAAGGGAATTATGCGCCGTGGCAACAAACGTTCATTAACTTCTGCCGTAGGATAGTATGATAGTAGGCAACTAAGCTGGCTTCTGCTTCTTCGATGCGGCCGGTTTATAGTTGGCGCTTCGTTGCCCCAGAAGCTGCCGGTGACAGCTGACGTTCCGGAATGCATTGCCGTTTTGCAGGCTTTTCTATCCCCGTTTCTCTCTTTCTCTCTCATTCTCTCTCACTCGTGCTGCGTGGCTTGCTGCATCTGCAGCATGCAGTGACATTTGCTACGACGAGCCGACGGCGTGGTGGAGTGGGTGAAAGGTTGCGTCAAACACTTCATAAACAGCAACGGCAGCACCATTGCGCCGTGTCGTTATGCCCGAGCCCGAGTGTCTCCTAGTCCTGGGGGTGTTTTTTTTGGCCCCCGTCCCCTGTTGTGTGGAGGTCGGAAAGGGGGTCTATCATTTTTCCGACTGCTTGGAGGTTATTAAGATTATTTGCGCGACCGCCACGTCAGGCAAATTTCTACCGACCTCCCCCATTTTGCGGGCCACTCCCATCACTTGTTGACAGCGCCGGTATACTAGTGGTCGGTTTGTTAAATAGTAGGGTAGTGCAGTGCTCTGTAATCAGTGGTGGTGGCTTGGCCGCACCTTCCCAACTGTTTGACGATGGCAGATGGAGCCAATTTTACAAAATGATTTCGGGAGGTCCCCCTAATTTAGACGGGCCATGAGCTGCTTCCAGTCCGGCGGACGGACAGGTCTGAAGGATGCAAGGTAAGTTAAAATAGTTTAAGTAGAGTTTGTGCTGTTTGTCGACAGATGCTTTTACACTCTTTGTCAACTTGGCAACGTACCTTGTGTGTTCTGGTTCGTTGGGGTCTCACCTGAAATGGGACTGATGGCAAGCATGGGAATAGATTATTAATTTACACAAGGCGGTCTGTCATTGTAGAAGTATGATTTCATGCTGATCTTGGCTTCTGTCTACCAGACTAGCTGTCTTCAGTGCAGCGTCTAATAAAGAACTTGCGACGTGATGTCCTTCAAACGTTAGAGATTACAATATTAATATAACCTATTAGAAATGTTTAATGTAATATAATCAGGTGTACAACTTTGGCTTATCTGGTTTCCCAGGATATCGCTATATCGCTAAATGTTAAGTCGATGCTGCCAAACCTGAAACGTCAAGCACAAAGTTGCTTGAATAGTTTTTGTTACAACATTTTTTTTTCGTTATTAGAACACGGGCCCAAATTTGACGAACGCCATACTGAAGTTACACAGCTTTTGGAGTGGTACACGTGTTAGAGTTGTGTGCATTTATATGTATGTCCCCAGTGGGCAACATCTCGCTATGTGTAATATGTTAAAACTTTTTCGCCGCATACTTTTCCACGTCGTTTATCATTGGGCAACAAAGGGGAAAATGAAAATGATTTAATTTTTTGTCCTCCCCTCTCAACACACACACACACACACACACCGTTACACCGGTTACACGCGCGGGGATCGTTGTTCTTTGTGTTGTCGGAAAAACTGTCTTCCCGTGCCACAGACTGGCGCACAGTTCGACTGTCGTCTACTCTTTTTCATCCCTTCTTCGCCTCTTTCTTTCATCATTCCTTTCGACACACATTAGTCTCCGGGCGGTGCGCAATGCACGTACACCTACGCCGCCACCCTCGCACCCATCCCCACCCCCCATGGCCCGTTCGGCTTTTTGCTGGAATGATTGCAAAACTTTGGTTTTCGCATATGTTGGAACCAGCGATGCACGAGGGAACCAAAAAGAAAGAAATAAACGCAACGCCAACAGCAAAGGAAAATAATGCAAAAGCGAAAATAAGGAGAACAAAAAAAATCGCAAATCATCCCCCGAAAAACTAACAAGCCAGCACAGCCGCTACCGCCGCCACCGTCGCCGTCGCCCGCCGACTCCACACAAATGGATCGCGCGGAATGTGCAATCACTCTGCAGGCGCAAAATATTAAAGTGCAGCAAAAGGGCCAACTTTTTTCCCCGGTCCTGGTCGGCACCGGGAAACCCGAACTCGAACCCGAACGAATAACGTTGATGGCGTACCGGGCTTTAACTTTTCGCCTCCCGCGCCCTCGGCCCAGCTCCGGCCGTTGCTTGTTTTTTTGTGTGTCTTTGCCCGCCATTTTCTGACGCCGTTTTGCGCGCAAAAGCGTTTGTCTCCTGGTTTGGCTCCTTCCTGGCCGTGCCCTGGCGTCCCACGGCGGCGAGGTGCTGTGCCTTACTGTGAAAAAAGTTTCGACTGCATAATAACAAGGAATAATAAAATACTTTGCATATTCAACTTTATCAACTATTCCATTTCCCGGGCGCTATCACTTCGGGGCGGGCTGCTTTTTCGAAAAACGGAACTAAACTGTTCGAGTGCGACCGGGCATTTTTCTTTTCACCCATACCCACCCATCCACTCCCTGGTTTCCGCAACCAACCACGAACGAACGGGGGTTCGCCATTGTCGAAACGGGGGTTGGGATCCATCTTGGACTGCACACGGGGGGCTGGGTGGGGGTTCACCGGGCGGATTGGCGCGTTGGCTTGCAAATGGCAGAGCGAAGCAAATGTTTTGACAGCTGCTATCTCTTGAAGTTTAAATGCTGTTTTAACTGCCAACCGACGGTCTGATGCGACGGTCGTAACGAGTGGCGAAATCATCCCCTTATTACCGTGTCTTACCAGGGACATAACTGTTACCCGTTATGTGGTGCCCCACTCGCTCGCTCGGCCCAGAAATCTCGACCGTGCGTGGTGAGGGAAGGTGGAGGGAGCGTAACCGGGACACCATGAAGCCGAACGTCATTGAACGTTCGGAAGGACGGCGACGCGCGGTTGCATCGGTCGATTCGTCGAAGCATTCGTCTTCATAAAATGTGTAGAGCGCAAAGAAGTATTCGGTCGTAAAAGTGACTCCACCACACTGCACTGGCTGGCTGGGCGGGGCTGGTGGGTGGGTGGTCGCCACTGGCTGGGTGGTCGCAATGTCTGCGGAACTTTAATTTCATGACATTTGTTTCCCAGCAGTCGTTTTCCTTCCAGTTTTGAGCGAGAGAGCGAACTATTCCGCAGCGCATTTATTTTAGAAACTTATATTAATTGGCTTGCAGAGGTGCTTTTCCGAAACAAAACTTGATCTACATCTACATTTGTATAAGTTTTTTTTTATATGGACTTCTTTCTTAACGGCAAAACTTGACATACTCTATAAAAAATAACACGAAACTTGCAGGAGTTGGGGGTTATTATCCACAGATGGTTTATAGACATTCACTGAATCAAATACATTCAATTAAATTGTTAAAAATTGTGTTTTAAGTGGCATTTTTTACCACTTTGCAACTAAGGCGCTATGAGAGCACGCTTTTTAATCAAACACACGATCGAAACGTCAAATATAGATGTGCGAGAATCGATGTGACGTAATGAAATATTTCACACCGTGACGTTGGGAGTGGAAAAATTTTCAATGGGTTTACGTGACTTTTCTTCAGATTGCAAATCAATCCTATCATTCGGAATTAATGGGGATCCTAATACAATATTGATACTAGTGGGAATGTTCCCTATTGTGTACAATAATCCATTTTTATAGTGTCAACATTATGGCAATCATGATCTGATGGTTGGTTTACATTTGAATTCTGCTATTCGAGAGTTTTACAAAGTAACATATAAAAAGCTTTATAGTATTACGTATTGACAAATCTGTTTCCATCATTTGCTAGCTGTGGGGTAATTTTGCCCCAAATTCGAAACGTTCTACCATTGAGAGGGGGAAAAGCGGGCAAAACCGAGTTCTTTCGTCGCGAGTAATTCATCGCCACGGATGAACGCGTGAGCCTCCGATCCAGATCCAGCGGCCGTAAAGCCTTAAAACATTTATTAGCATTTATCAGGATTAGTGTGGCGCTCGGTTTTCGGATCGCTTCCGCACACCGGGGTGGGGTGGTGGAAGATCACCGCAGGCGAAGATAAGCCACGATCAGCTTCGGATGGGGCGGAAAAATCGAGAAAAACGAAACACAAAAAGCTGACAACTAAAGCGGGACCCGGAGCCCGGCCAAAAGTGTGTGCGTCGATGCATGGATCTATTCCACGGATCTACCCTCACACACGGGTGGCCTCAACAGTTCTGGGCTGCGACTTCTGGAAACCGTTCCCACCGCTACCCTACCCCACCCTACCTGGGGGCAACTCTCAGCAGAAAAATCCCAATCAAAATCAGTGATCTGAAAAATTGACTGCCATTTGTAACCGTTGGCCGAGGAGGAGCGCTCGGTTGGTGTGCTTTTTTTTGGTCCATTTTCGTTCGCTGTTTTGGCTAGCGTCTTCGTGTGGCCAATTTGGACACCGGCGCGGACCATCACTTGCCGGGGTGGTTGTATTTTTTTACTCCCAACCTCCTCCATCACTTATTTGCTTTTCCCTTTGCCAACTTCCGCCCGGTGGGGTGTGGGACGTGGATGCGGACGGACGGAAGTGCACGTGCCGAGCGAGTGTCGGAAAATGTAAAAGTAAAACCCCCCGTGACAAGTGCGGAAACGGTAGGTTAAACGGAAGATTATGTCCTTCCGGAAGAGCCCACTGGCCGAAAGATTGATGTTCCCGGTAAAAAACGAGCTTACCCGGCCGGCCGGGGGCGAGGGGCAGAGAAAAGTCCGGCGTCCGAAGCAACCGGGATAAATTGGATGCTCGTTTTGTAAAAGTGGCAGACCGTGGTGGGCGTAAAAGGACGCGGTTTCGAGGGAAGTTTCGGAACGGCAAGGAACGGCACACCGAAACGTGACACCGAGCATTGATGATAGACACGATATTGATTATAAAGCTGCTTAAGACGTGACGTTAATCAAATTAGGAGTTTCCCCCCCCCCCCGGGGGACCGCGGGAACGGGGGTTCGCCGTAAGATGAACCGATGGCGCGGGCAGCCCGATAATGCTGAAGAATGCCAAAGTGTGGGGGGTGGGTGAGCCATCCGCCATTATGGCGCTCCGGCGGAAATTTAAGCTCGGTTCCGTTTTTGACAGTGCCCCCGTCACCGCACGGCGTCGCCCGGCAGGGCAGAGTGACAGGCTGTGCCAGCCGTGATCGTTTCCTGGAAGCGAACGTCTTCGTCTTGTCAGATGATGAATGAAATCGCAGTGTAAGTACGATGTGTTCTAAATTGAACCATAATTTATTTCCCGACCGATTAATGCATCGCGGCAGGGGCCGGGGGCTTTCGGGGGTAGGTGGCCCATACTTTCAGCGAAATGTCATTACCGTAGGCGGAGTTTCCGAAGCGCGTGGAGTCGTCTATCTAACGACACGCTGTAAGTTGAGAACGAAGTCACAAAGTTTATTAAACCCTCCATTAATCCAGATGAGGTATATTTTGACATAAGAAGGCTATGTTTAAGAACATAAAACGTTTTATTACAACAACATGTTTGAAAGTTTTCTTCGGAAGTAATTTGAACAAACGAAGAGCTCATTATTTATTTGTTCTGTGGAACTCTCTGAAAGGTTCCATTAAATTCGAGTTAAATTTCAACATGTCTTTACAATAGTAATGATAAGATTTTGAACTAAGTATTTCACAATTTAGCATGTCAATGTTTTAACAAGTTTTAATTTAAATATTTGTTATTAGTCGCTACTTTTATATTTTATTTTATTTTTTTTATATTTGTTTTATATATCGAGTAGTACGTATTATTAGTTTATTTATTGGATCTTAAGTCAGTATATGAATTACAAGATGAAGTGTGTAATTCACCTTCACAACAGTACATTTGTTTTAATGAGTAGTCAAATGAATATGTTAAACATATATTTTAGAATGTATTAATCCCATCTCTTCGTGAGTTTCTTGAGAGGAGAGTTTTCCCGTAACTTTGAGTTATGTAATAAGAAATTATTGTTTCGCTTCTAGCCAGTCAAAGGAATAAAAACATCTTCCAGAAAGGAATGTCTAACCGCTTCATAAGCAAGTGTAGAACTGGCTCAACCCTGGGGATCAAGTGTAAAATACAAATTGCTACAAATCGACCGAAGGAGCGAGTGCCGACCATTCGAGCTCCATTCGAGCGGAGAACGGTGTACCCAGCAATCATCGTTCGGGTACCGGGCCAGCAGTTTGTCCCTGGCTCCTAGGAGCCACCCACCAACTTCCCCGGCACACACACACACACACACACACACACACACACACACAAACACACCCACACACAATAAGTCCGCGCGCGATCAATGGCACGGTTTTTTGGAGCAACAATCAACTTTAACTTCACGGTTCGGTCGCCGCAGAAAAGCCTTTCCACCGGGGGAACTCCGGGCGCCGTGTCACCACAGTGTACGGGTCGCTCCGATGGACTCCGTGATAAACCCTGCGGCTACGGCTTCCCTTTTGTTGGCCGCAATCCTACGGCCCGACGTGAAATCCAATCACACGTTACACGGTTGCGCTCCGGTGTACGCCAGCGCGTTGATTGTGATTTATGTCCCCTTTCGGAGGGCTAGCACTGGCGCTGGCGGGAAAGGCTGGAAAACCGGTGGAGATGCGAGTGCCGGCTGCCGTGTGCCGTGCGGTTTGGCCGACGCGATAAAGGTATAACGATGCCGAGTTAAGTTGGTGTTTATTGCGAAAGCTTCTTTTGTTCGCGGACGACCGAAACGACGACGGCAAGGACGAGGACGACGACTTGAAAGAACTCTCACCAAGGACTGGTGCTGAAACGCGATGAGGCAAAAAAGACAGCAAAATCCCACCCAAACTCGCTCCCGCCGTAGTCAACCCAGTGCCGGTGATACTTGACAGCTCTCCTTCCCCTTCCCCGTTTTGGTCGAACGTCAGCTTAAGGAGTTCCTGGTCGCAAACACACGCACACGGGCACACACAAAAACGGAAAGGATATGGGTAGTTTCTCGGGCTTAGGGTGAATTGATGCATCGGTGGACGCATTTTCTCGAATCGGATGCACAAGAGCCACGAGCGCACGAGTATGAACGATGGCCGCACGGTTGGTTGGCCTGGCCTGGTACGTTACGCCAGCGATGCGTTGCGAGAATAATGGCAATAGAGCGTCGAATAGATACTGGGTATTCTTCCGGGCAGCGAACGGCCAGCGACATCGGGTGGGACCCCGCCCAGGAAATGCTCATGCTCGGTAATGATGCTGCAAACGTCTACGTGACGTTCCGCCACTGGCCGTGCATTCGATGGGTGCCGATGGGGACCCCATGGAATATATGAATGTAGTTTCATCACATGGGAACTGAAAGTCGGCAGAGGGATATGAATGCTGGTGAGCTCCACCGAACAGTTTGTTGTCAACCAGTGCAAGCGCAAAGTGGAAGAGTTTGTTATAGTAGGCTAAGCAGGGTGGCGTCCCAGTCCTTACAGTGCATTTCGAAAAAAAAACCAATCGGGTGAACAAAACAATTTTCAAGAATGCGAAGGAAAAGTAATAACAATCTTGTGATAATAATTTGAGGTGACATGAATCCTTGGTATAAAGGAAACATGAAGTGTTTAGTAAATGTTTCTCAATAATGGAAGACCATGAAAATTGTTCTATGAAAGGAAAAGTGTATCGCATTTTTTGTTCACCACTGTGGAGGCCTTGTGAAGGCAAATAAGTCATACGAAAGTGAATGCGGCCACCAGCCAGTGTACTGAAAATTTGATACTGTCAAATGAGAGAGAGAGAGAGAGAGAGAGGGCAGTGGCGATTTTACATCGAGCTTACATCCACTAGAACATCGATCCAACCCGAAGACGGAACGGAACTGGTACGGTAGGCCCTGCATAACTGGGTGATGGTTTTCCCAGGACCAAGGGCCTCCGGACCGATGAAAACTGGGAGCTGCATCGCGCGAAAGGCACTGCACGAAATCGGGTTATAATTTACGACATTTTCCCGAGCAGCAGCAGCAGCAGGACGAACTGGGCAACAATAAATGACGATGCAGCGTTGCACCGTTGAGGTCAACACTTCCGGTGGCTCCCCTCACCCTCGAAAGGTCAGCACTGAACGTCCGTTCACAAGAAAGAGTGCCCCCGGGGCTCGAGCCGCCCGGACACCGTAGTGATGTACGGTGGTGATCCTGTAGTCTGACCCTGTGAACTTGCACCCCCCTCGGGGGCAAAGGGGTGGCCAAGATAATGCTTGTATATTTTTCCGTGATTTATAGGTGCATCAAACGTTATGAATGTTCCTTTATCGCCAGTATTAGCTGCATTAACACTTCCCCGCTGGCGACGGCGTTTGTCTCGTCTGGTCTTGTCTCGCTCCCCCCGCCCGGGATTCGGACTGGATCTTCCTCGGACAGTCGCCAAGTGGACGTCGGCGTCGGCCAGACACAGGCCAGCGCCGACGGGTGCACCGCGGAACCGAACAATGCATCCTTCTGCAATCTGCGTTGCGGGCCAGGCGTGGCTATTTTTCCGGATCGAAAATCCCCACCAGAGGGTGGCTCACCTGCTCCTCGTTTGGAAGTGCTCGGCAAAAAGTTGCCCGGAACCCGTCCGGAACGGAATGAAAACTTTGAATAACAACAGACGCAATCATAAGTTTCACATTTCCCGAGCTCTGATTGTTCCGTGATTTGGATGTTCCTTTGTCTGACAGTGGATGGAGAGGGTAGAGATGCTGGGAGCGGAAAGAAAGGGGAGAACTGAAAACAGATACAGTGAAAATAGAAAAGAAGGGGGTAGAAAGTGAGAGCCTGGTCTGTAGCAGGACTTTACTAGCTCATCTTCGGTTGGGAGAGTAGGAAGCCGAAACCGAAAAACGGAAGGAACTGATTTTCGTGACACGCTCGCCGGCCAAACGGTGCGGTGCGTTCGAAGGTGTACGGGAGTGTTCGTTTTTCTCTCTTTCTTCTTGTTTGTTATTCGTCTCCCACGGCCACCACCGGGCGATAAAAAAACCCTGAGCAGGCCGACGAGAGTGGCTTCTGGCAAAATCCGAAATGGAGGCGCATGGTCTGCCATAACTTAGGGCTTCCGCTTGTTCACAGTTGCGCTTATTTCGAAAGTTTGTTGTTCACAAACTGCTTCCGACGTGTGTCCGCCGATACGGCCCCTGGGTTTTCGCTCGCCGTTGCCGTTTCTGCTCATGGAGCCGCTTCCAGTGCGCACTCCTTCTCGCCCATCCCCTTCACCGACGATCGCCACCCGACGGAACAGGGAATGATAACATTGGTCGATTTGTGGGGACCTGCACTATTCTGGGTGCGGCGGATGGCTGACTGGCTGGCTGTCTGGTGGAATGGGCCGCTTGTTTATTCTTTAGAAAACTTTGAAAAGCATCCGACCAACCTGTCGGGCTGTGTCGGGAAACTCCTGGGTGGACCACCGACGACGCATCGGCCTCGGCGCGGCGGAGTCGCAACCGGAAAGGTGACGGAAGCGGACCGCCAGTGGCCAATTCAGCCTAACTAGTTTTCCCGTGTTTCCTGGTACTCCTCCTCTTCCCATCCCCTCTCGCTCACTCTGTTTCTCACTTAGCCATCCCGCTAACATTGTCCCCCAGCGCTGCAATCCAGATATATCCCTCTAGCGGAACTAAATCAGTCTCCCAGATGGCGAATGGAAGGAAAGTATCCAGCAGCAGCAGTCCAAAGCAACTTGATGAACGGGGTGAACTGACTGAAGTGTTGGAAAAGTAATATTAAACGTTTT
>JAOEFI010000003.1:3825846-3836816 GCA_034621735.1 Anopheles plumbeus | reverse complement strand
TTGACCACACTGTATTAGTTTGCTTTTCTTACGGGCGGAAGCCAACGTGTTTGCCATTGCTGGCGTCACCGACGGACCGGCACCTACCGACGGACGCTTCTCATCCTCCCCGGGTAGGATTAACGTTTTGAGAAGGCCCCGATTAGCTTCTGTATTTGTTTGGAAGTGTACGTACGGACGCACTAAGCATCGGCCACCCCGGAGAGGGACCGGGACTACCGGAATATACCCTCACATCGCAAACAGTGCTTATCCGAATTCAATTGTTTGGAAATCATTAAATACTCGTTCCCAAACAAACACCCATTAGCGTATTACATCCTCTTTGACAGCGAGAGTCAAAAAGAGTCTGTGAGGGAGAGAGAGAGGGAGGGAGATGCAGAGTGAGCGAAGGGTAAACGGTGGAAGGACAGAATGGTTCCCATCATCGTCCGTGGAGGTCCGGGGAAAGACCTTAAATCATTCCATATTTGCTCGGCTTTCGATGCCGGCTTTCTGTGTTTGGTTTCATTTGTGAAGAGTGTGTTGAAAACATGGACGCCTCCTGCGATGGAATTAAGAGATGGGAACTTCTGCCCCCTTTCTCCCCCCGCCCGCCCACCCGCCCTACTCTTCCGCTCAGGTCCGGTCGTGTCAGGGGCAGTTTTGGGTGGATTTTTCATTTCCATTCTCAAACCATACCGTTCCGGTCCCGCCACCTCCCAGAACTGCCCTCCGCCTGCCCTTCGCCAGGGTTCTATGTTGCGGTGTCGATGCCGCTCATTAGCATCGGATCTGAGCGACGCGTACCCGAGCGTTCGCAGCCAGTGCCGCTTAATCCGTAAAATAAATAGCTCGAGATGCGGGGATCGGCATCCCACCCCCACCCCCACCCCGAATGATGAATGGATGGGCAGAGGCGGTGAGAAAAAAGGCCACCCCCCTTCCATGGACACCGTCTCCCCGACCGAGGGACAGATCTTCACGCCCGCGGGAAAGATTCATTGAACAGTCGGTCATGCGTGTTTGGGAGGGAGGCCAACAAAGGAGATGAAAAAGGGAGTAGGGAGAGAAGGGAAAAAAAGAAGCAACACTTCTGGTCACACAAAAAACGGGGCACCATCGCCATCGGTAGCACTGGACAATGTTGCCTAATTATTATTGCACCACCACCACCACCACCGCAAGCACCATTCTGGACATCCTTCTTGGGCCCGGTTGGCACAATTGGGTAATTGGCCGAGGATTGTTGGAGAAATTGTAGCCGCGGCTTTTTCACACTCCTACTATGGGCGGGAAGCGCATGGGAATCTTGGAATCTGTTTTGTCCCGCTTTGGTTCTTCTCGCCTCCTTCCCTTTGGATGTTCTTTTTTTGAATTGTTTTTCTCCCATCTCGGCACGACCTGACTGTCGAGTAGTTAATTAGCACTTATTCATGAGCTTGACGGGCTAGACCCTTTTTGAGCGATGACACATATGACGGAAGCGCACCGCATTGTGATCGCGTTAGGTGTAATAATTTTGAAGTTAGGAAACTCAACTCGTTTTTAGCGAGTCCCCTTTTTGGCTAATGATGTTTAAGTGATGACACACTTGCTTGGCAGTCGGAGTTTCAAAAGGTGGAGAAATATTCGAACTTTTCTGATGTCATTTACATGCGGTTGTGATTTGCTTTTGGAGTCATTCTTACTTTTCATTTGTGTCTGATTGATTTCTTAGGAAAGTAAAATATGGAAGGTACATTACTCAAATTACTATAAATTTATTGGTAAATCGGCGAACTCAACGGAAAGCAAGATCTAATTGAGTATTTAATCTTAATAAAACCTTGGTAATAAAACATATGAATACGAGACTCCAAAAAGGACACTCTAACGATAAACAATTATTACTAAAAGAAAGAGTCAAACCGCCGCTCAATACAAATGCTGCTGTTAAATATGTAATATACATTTTCTAGATAAAATGAGTGGATATTCCAAATGTCATAACATATGTACTCTTACATTGAAAATGTTTTGTACCCTTCACAAACTTTATCCACAAAAAGAGTGTGCATGAGGTATGATGATTTTTCCCTGCACTAAATCGAAAGTAAACTGTTGCAGCTTCTTCCATCTTTTTCTTACGGAATAAGTTTATACATCAGCTTCGAACTGTAAGAAACAAGCAATACTCTTAGAATGAAGCCATTAAACTATCCTACCGATCCACGCTGTAGGTTGGTTGGTTGGTTGAGAGTTCCCGCAAAAGGGTAAGCAGCATATTTTACCTCGAATAATAAATAAATGGATAGTTTTTCGTAAGCTAAACGTTACCAGCAAAAACGTTACAAAAAAAACACCACATTCTCATCTGGCGAGTTTCGATAGAAAATAAGTTGTAAAAATAATGATTGGTCCAAACTCTGGCAGACACACACACACACACACAAGTGGGGTCTATTTTAGGCGAAGGTGTAGACCATCTCGCAAGGCGATCTGTTTCTACCTGGAAGATGGATATTCCTCCGGCGGTAAGCTACTCCAATTTCATACCGTAAACATACCGCGCTAGGAGTCATTGATCTCGACGCCAGAAGCGTTCCAACCCATCGGTTTTTGGCTGATGGTATGTAGATCGTGGGATGCATCAGCGTCTAACCGATTTTCCCGATCTGCCGATTTCGCTCGCCTCCCTCCGCCTCAAGACCCAAGAGCATGCTATCGTTTCCAGAAGCAAAAAAAATTATGTGAAGTAGCGGGCGAGGGAAGAAGAGAAAGGGAGGAACGAGAGAGAGAAAGGGTTGAAAGGAAGGACTGACAAGAAGCAGGTTAAAATCGATGGATAAAACTCGTCGCTCGTTGCTGCCCATGATTTATTGATTCAGCGTGTCGCCCCGGCATCGTCGCTTGTTGACTCCACCGAGCGCATTGGAAACATTAGATGATGATGATAGGAGGAAAGGGGACACAGCAGTGAAGCGAAGGAAAAAGAAAACAAGACTTCCCGAAAGATGTCGGGAAAAACTGTAAACAATGTTCATCAGCTTAAAAGGGGGTCCCCGCCGTCGTCGATGATGATCGGGTCTGGGAGAGGGGAATGATTTCACGAAAGATGTGTTCGCATGCCATACTATCTTCCCCCGAAGATGTGCCAACATGGCGTATGGTATCGATGTCAGTTTTTATCATTAGCTCCGGTTATGACCGAACGCTTTTGGCTGTCTCTCGCCGGGTTTTCCCGAGCTGATCGTCGTCGTCGTCGTCGTCGATCAAAACAAGAAGGAATGGAACCACATTCTTCATTTCCCCGTGGTCGATTGCTGGCCAGCTGCTTCGAGAGTGTTTTTTTGGCCACCGGAAGCACTCGTGTGTTTCCGTTCGCCCGGCTAGCATTTCCATATAAGACATCTTGTTTACACGATCTCGATAAATAAATAATGTTGAGTAATGGTTCGGTCTCGGAGGGCACGATGGACGATATCGAGACTTGGTAGATTAATGAAAGCTAAAGGGTTGGAAATTCTTGGCGGGGCTGTGGGAAGGCCCTCATGTACATCAGGCGTTTGCGACGCACCCTTCGGCTTCGGCCGTGGTGGCGTTTTTTGATTAATTTATTTGGAAAAGCCGGTGGGCTTATCATCGAGGGATGGACCCGCTGCTGCTCCACAAGTGCAGCTTCCGAGTGTCCCCGCTGGGCAAGTGATGCTGCGCCACTCTCTGGCGAGTGTAAATCATTCATCCCCCGTACGACAGCCGAGCAGATGGGAGGATTCCCGGGCGATTCCTGCGGCCCATGCTCCCTGGGACCCCGTGGCTTGTCCGCGATGAGATTAGCGCATCGTAGCGGGAAGGTAATCGCTCGGATTATCGTCAGCCCACCGCGGCTCGCGGTCAGTAGGCCACCACCGGGGGACGTTTCGGGCCCAACGGCGTCCCACCAAGGGCCGCTCTGCCAGCTCTGAAGGAAGATGAGGAATCCGTCCCCGGGCCCGGGGACTGGTGAATCTTGCACTGGCTTGCCCACCGGCACCGGCCAGGCAGATGATGGGATAATTTAATCGGCATCCTGCGCGGGCTAATTCGATCCCGGGCCCTCGGGGGGGAAGCTGGTTTCCGGGGGGTGGATCGATGGGAACCCGGGCCGGCTCGCTCACGGCTTTATAATTAATCAATCAAATACGATTATTATTCACTCATTGTCTCCCTTCCGAGCCCGGGGTCGGCGGGTGGGCGGCCGATGCTAAACAATCGGACCGTGATCCGTGGCCCCGGGGCGTGATCCGGTGTCTCCTGCCTACGCTGGCCGCTGTCTTTGGCCGGGTGAATCATTAATCATGCTGCGACCATAAGTCAAAGCTGGCGTCTAGTGGAGTGGATCGCACCGTGGATAAACACTGACCGCATGCTGTGCGTACGCACGGGACCTGGCCGGCTACTACCGTGCGTGCGGAAGTCACCCAGTTGTCCGCCCATTTTGGCGGTGTCTGATGGGCCCAACTCTCCGGCGGACTCCCGGGTTTCGATGGACGAAGGTCGTCACTCGCTGGTGGTGATTGTTGTTGGTGTGCCTTGGCCGATTCTGCCTTCTTTTTCTGCTCTTTTCCGCCGTTCGGTTCGCGGTTCGTGCAGGTCGCGGGGCGGCTCTAATCAAGGTGTGAAATCATGCCTATGAACACACGATTCGGGACAGTTTTTATTTGCCTTCGTGTCTTCCATGCCAAACTGTGGTAATCGTGGTGGTAATCGGTAATTCAATTATCTGCCAGCGTTCGATGACCAATCGGGCGTGACAGTGGCACCGTGGAGTTGTATTCTGTATGTCTCGACTGTCGAATTTTTTCACCAATCCGATTCCGTGATCGTGAAGGTGACCTGGAACAGATTCGAGATACCATCGAAGGGCACACGGCAGAGACTGGGGTTAAGATTTACATGTTGAGCATGAGCTTGACTCATGACGTTTCATGCGGAAAACATCTGTAAACCATTATATCGAGTCATTTTTATTGAAAACGAATGGATCGAATGATACTCAAATAAACATGACGTCATAGGTTTACTTCTTACTACATTATATTGTAATTCAACAATCAACATGAAAGAAATCGCTTTCCAACATCCGTCGAATAGCTTTTCATACAAAAGTTACTAGAGGATACATTTAATTCAAAATGCGCAAATATTCAGATTTGTGTGTTACTGAACGAAATAGGCAAATGATTCAATTTAAAAGGTAATATATTATGCAACACTGCAATTAATTTAGACGAAATTGAACATTTATTTTTAAGCATCGGCCTAGTTTGACTGTTGCACATGCCGGTTTGAAAAACATCGAGTTGAAATTAATCCCCTCTACGAGTGTTTTGCGAAAATAGTAGTCGTTCTTCGCTCGTTTAATATTTTGTAACGCATTTGCGGGTTCTCCGAATGGTGAATGTTTTGTTTTCTCCTCCTCCTTTGGTGGAGGTGGTAAAAGGATACACTTTCAATCAACTGCAAACACACGTTTGTTTAATTTTTGTCAGGCGGTACGCATGATGGTATGCTAAAACACTGCGTTCGGCGGAAATGGGATACTTCATGGTTTAGACAGTCCGATAAACGATCGGACCCACAACAACGTGCTCACGCACGCACGCACGCATGGCAGCTGGATTGGTTTCCTGGTGTACACAACCAATTTTTTCAACCATCTGGAAACACCCTGCCGGATGATCTATTGACTGCGACGATTGGCCAGTACAGTGGTGAGAGAGAGAGAGAGAGAGAGAGAGAGAACCGGGAATAAGGATAGTTCGTGGATGTAGTATTAAGTTATGAACTGTTGGTGGGACACGGGGTGGAAATCTTGGAACTGTTCACCCGGTAGATGCATTAGCATGGCGTGCCATTCCGCACCTCCCACCAGACTTTCCCGTGGAGCATAGAATTCGATCCCATGCACAGCCAGCAGCGCGCAAAACAACATCAACAATCGCCAGAAAACGGATTAGAAATAGCCACCGAACAATCGAACGGCCGTCTACCACCACAGACAGCCCGGTTCGATTTCGATTCGAGCGCGTCGAACGCTGCCATTTATCGCCGCGGGGAGTCGGCTTTATTTTCTGACAAAACAATCGCAGCTCCGACGGGCGATCGGGCTAGTTTATCCATACCCCATATTTACGACCTACCGCGCGACTAGCGGAAGGGGGCGGGTGTCGATGGTAAACGGTGGCCCTGCCATACACACGCCAACCAGTGTCGGTGCGTATCGTCAGTGTGGACGGTCACGTGGGTGGCCATCGATGTTGGTGGAAGAAATGCCCCCGTTCGAAGTGGGTGGCAAAAAGGCCAGTGGGTGTGGGGAGGGGGCGATTTTCCCACCTCGTGTGGGAGCAACTTCCCGACATATTGGCTGCCCCGATCGCTCGCCGGAATATGCCTTATGATTGTCACGGCGAGATGCGTATGGTTTGTGCGCTCGCATAAATTGAAGCGAATGTGCGACCCAACGGACATTTCCCTGGTGGAAAGTGACAACATCGATCGTCGCGGGTGCGGTCATCCGGAATTGCTATGCTTCAACTAATTGTCAGTCTGGATCAATCGGGGACGGAATCGATCAGAGTGGGACTGCTTGAAGGCCTGCCATCAGCCTTGAAGCAGTAACTGCCATTTAATGTTACGTCACATGTCATCTTTAAAACACGTCACTGCGCTCCGCTTTGAAGCGGAAACATTGAAATCATCTCAGCACGCTGTGTTCGCGTTCGCGGGAACATCTTAATCACAGTTGGTCGTTTGGGATGGCGTATAATACATATTGGCTCCTTCATTCTTCAGAAGGCAGCCCGAATGGGGTGGAAGGTGCGCAGACACTTCGGTGTCGCAAAGTAAGTATGCTCCGATGCGGCCGAATTCCTCATAAAAATGGTTCCACATCAAAAGCCGAGTTTTCCGAGCGGGCCCGTGTTTTATAGCCGCGGGATTGATTTAGGAGTCAATTATCAAATACCCTGGTGGCCATCAAGCAGCAATTAAACCGTTTTTCGGCGCCCCACTCTACTGCGCTCCCTTGGCCAACAGGAAAACTGGTAGACATCGGTTGTCGGAGCATATTTTTAGAATCTTCTTATCGTCAATCGCCCGATCGGATTGCATCGTCGCGGTGTGGCGTTGTGTCGTATGGAATTTTTATGACCCAGCGAGTAGCAGAAGAAGGCAAATAACATTCAAAAAAATCCTACTATCATCCTTGGAATCAACTTTCTTCAGGTCGTTGTAAGAATCGAGAGAGAGACAAAGAGAGTTTTCCCCAATCGAAATGTGGAATCGGAGACATTTAACTCCTCGCCGTGAAAGCTAAACAGCAGCACTTTTTACGCGGACGAAAGTGTTTTATTTTTGTTTTGCGTCAACCGGGTCATCTTATTCTGATGGCGATTCATGTGTTTACGACGGATTGAAAGCATCTTAGGACAAGGTAAATCATCATTCGAAGCAAGAAGATGTTTGTGCCGGCCATTTTTACGAGCAAGGCAGATCAAAACACAGTCATCTTGTACGCGACACAATATTATAAAGAAAAGTGTGTTCAGTTGAGTCTGAGTGGACGTAGGGCGAGTACACAATCTAAGAAAACAGGAAGTTGACTTCTTCACTTGTTCGTTAGAATTATATTTAAAATCATGAAATATTTTCATTACTGTTCCAAACCCTATTGAAGGACACAAAAAATTATGTATTTACGCGGGTTGAAACTGTAAACAACATATTCGTAACCTGTACAGCGCTTCAAGTTAATCAATTCTAGGTGAGATGTTGGCTCGATTTTGTATTTGTTTTAGTGGAGATCGAATTCCGCCTGGACATAAATGCCAAATGATGTAAAATTAAAATGTATGATGAATCTATTGAAGCGATATGTTTCATTTTCTAAATATTCTCGCCGTCCAAATATTGACCGGCATTAGCGAGTCTCCGCTGTTTTTATGATTATGGAAGCAGTTCCCTTTAAAAACAAACCACTTGAGCTCCAGCTGGCCGGCAGGGCTCGCTGGACCACTTAAAAATCGAATATGTACAAGTTGTCCACTCGGAGCAGAGTGGACCCAAGGGGGGCGCTTGGCGCACGTGCTGTATTTATAACCCTCCGGTGAGTGAACGCGTCGCCGATCGAGCACCCGCCATAAACTATGAGATATGTGGACATCAATTTACACCGTTCGATCTTCGGTTCACTGGTGAAGTGGAACCGTTTAGCCCTTGGCGCGGCAGGTCTACTGGGCGCCGTAAAGTTAGCCACGCGCCGTACTAGCGGCTTCGAGAGCCGCCCAAGGACTTGTCAGATCGTTGGGCGATTCGAATTATGAACCCTCTGCTTGTCGCTTCGCGCTCTGTTTCTTGTTGCCAACTGACCCATCTGCCTCGGCTTGGCCGTTCGTGGACATATTTTGTGTATCGAAGAGACAGGGGGAGAGAGAAAGAGGAAAAAAAACTGGACCATTTCGAGGTTGCCGTGGAAGGTTTCCAAATGTAAAACCAATTATTTTATGACCTCTTGCCACTCTGAATCATTTGGACCGTTGGGTGTCGGACAGGGATATCGAATTACCTTTGACGCATGGGCAAACAAATAACGCGAAGATGCGCATCCCCGAGCGAAAGGAATCGGCCGGTTCCGGAAAACCAAATGAAACCAACCGTCGTTCCGATGTGTGATGCAGCCGCGATTTGCATTTCCCATCGCTTGCTCACGCGGCGCAGGCCTTAGACTGAGGGTAGGCCTTCTTCGAGGCCACATGGCCCCAGCCGGCTGCGCATGCTCTAATTAGTGTTTAATTAACAGATGTCATTTGTATTTAAATTAGTTTCCATATCCATTTTCACGCGTGTTCCAGCACACACCGGCGGCGCGCTTTTGGGAAAAGTCGACGAAAACTTTCCTTCGGGGGCGGAGGTGGCAACACAGACGACAGACGAGCTTGCTTCTTTCCCTCTCGAGTGGCCACTAAGATCGGTACCGTGCATCGAAGTTGGGTGGACCATAAAAAGCGAATCCTTCACTTCGCGTTTCGTGGCCGGAGCCAACACACACGGACCCAAGTCAGATCGGATTGGATTCGAATGGCCCGAAACGGATACCGTGTGTGCGATATCTGTTTTTTCTCTTCACGTCGGTCCTGGTTTTTTTTTCTTCGTCCCTCTCTCTTGCCGTCCCGGAAATTTTCCAACCCCCGCGCCCGCACAAGAACGGCCATTCGGTGTCTCGAAATTGGGCCTCGTTTTCTCTCCTCGTCGGTGATGCTGCTGCTCGTTATTTATGACAGTGATTTGTCTTGAAGCGTAGGGAAAATACGATCCGTGTGTGCGTGTGTGCGTGTTTGTGCTTTGGTTTCCCTCTGCTCTATTTTTGAACTGAACTAGCACGAGCCACACGCTGATCATTCATCGTGTAGAGTAGAAGGAGTGTAGGAGAGAAAGAGAGAGAGAGAAGTAGTGAGAGAGAGGGATAACTAGAGAAGGCAGAGATGACGAGAGAACCTTTTCAACCTTCACCGCGCTGGAGTTGGAGGGAAAAAAAGGTCCCGCCTTGAATTCCGGTCCGGGGCGGGCGGAAAGGACGGTAAGGTTGCCTGCTTACTGGAAGGCAAAATATGGCCAACAAGGAGAATAAATAAATCTATCAGCATAAAAATATTTAGATTATAATTACTGGCGTGTTATGGCGTGCGGCCGAGAACACAGATGGTTTGCAACCGAACCGCACCTAGGCTCCGGGTCTGGGAAAAGCGGTACGAATCGAACCACAGGGCTCTAGGGCAGAGACTCCTGCCTCTGAGGTCTGGAGACTGTTCGAAGGTCTTTCCGTTGGAATTGAGTGATCCGCATTCCATTCGGACCGGACTGGAGAAGGCGGATCGGTAGAAGGAATCCGCCCTTCCATCGGGTTTTTTCTCGGAAGCTGGCAATCGCTTTTTTTGATCGATGGTTCATGTGCGGAAGAAGCACATGAATTGATCCCAGTTTCTGCCAGATTTGGCCAGCACACCCGAAGGCCTTTGTGGGGCACATTTGTCACTAAGATGGCAATGGAAAGTCTGGTTCATTAATTGCAGGAATTACCGGGTTTTTCTTGGAATTAAAATGACAAATATCGTCCATTCCACCCGGTGGGGGATGGCTCAGTTGCCATGCTTCGGACAGTTCTGAGTGACTTTACAGCAGGGCATGTTCGTTTGGAAAGTATTTCAAAACTAGGATTTGTGATCAACCACTGATTGATCTCCGTTCGGCAGTTTGTCATGCGAAATAGTTCAACTACAGTACTTGGAAAAAGGGGTAAATATTCACGCAAGAAAAAAACTGTTGCAAGCAAAATAGACAGACTTTTAGGAATTGTTGCAGTCTAAGAATAGAATGAATTTTATGAAACAGCCCATCAAAGCTATCGTAATACGAAACGGCATGCCGGTAGTGAGTTTAATTATTCAAACGGCACTGACATTGATTTGTAATTTCAGGAAGCTCTTATTTCGAAATACCTTCACTCAACATTACTGTTGGAACTTTTACTTAAGGAACTACCCAAAGTAGAGTCGCCTCTCAAGAGTCGGGACGCATCAGTACCTTCCATTGCGAGAACAATCGTCTTCAACTGGGCCGGTTCGACCACCAGCACCTTCAGGGCTGCTGGGGTCCGGAATATTAAAATGCCATCAATTATTCGTGACCATCAAATCGTTCCTGCTGTGGGACACACCGTCGGCATTGGCCGAAATCGACATGTTGTTCATTCATAATTAAACGTAATACTGCACGTATTTGCACAGCTATGCATGTTGCGCATGTGTGTGTGTGTGTGTCGGCGGGTGTCCGGTTCCGGTTTTCGAAAGGCAAACCTCCATAAAAGGTGATCGAGGGTTTTTGCATCTACAAATGGGAACAGATTTTCCTGTCGACCGGTTTGGAGGACACTGATGGTGGAGTACGTCGTTCCCGATGGGGGGGGGGGGGGG
>JAOEFI010000003.1:3801300-3813822 GCA_034621735.1 Anopheles plumbeus | reverse complement strand
GGCGGTTTACCCGCGAAAGCCTCCATAAATACATCCTGCTAGGTTGGCTCCGAATGATGGCCGGCGCATCAAGAATCGGGACGTGTGAAATCAATCGCGAATCATTACGAACCGTTCACGCATAAACCGCTCAATTGACAATGGATCAATTATCAATTAAAACTGAATCACCACTGGAACAGAAAGAGAAAAGGAAAGAGAGAGAGAGACAGGGAGCAAAAGGCCAGGCAGAGGGTGGATTGAAAAAAAGAAGGACAAATGGTAATAAAAAAATCGTGTCACCACAAAACATTAAAAATCTTTTAGTGAAAATCCCCGTCTCGTTGCGTTTCCGCCCAAGCTCTCCCCGCCTTCCTGCAAGGATATCACGTCGTCCCCTGACACTTTTATCCTTTATGCGCCAGGTGGTGGTGGTGGTGGTGGTGGTGGTGTTGGTGATGGCCGACGTGTAGCGCGTCGGCGGGATGCTGCGAAAACCCATTATCACCGTTAATCGCTGGCAGGTGCATCACGATGCACACGATGCACTAGGGGAGGGGTCCGGGCGCAATACATGAATTTAAACAATTATTTAAAAATTAAAATTTAATTAAATCTGCATTTGCAGCGGCCGCTTACATGCATGGCCGGGTGTAAATGCGGCCGGTGTTGTTTTCTTCCCTCTTAGTTCCACTCTGTTTCCGCCCCATGCCGTGACGTGTGTTTCTTTTTCGTCCTCCCACTTCCTCTCTCTCTCTCTCTCTCTCTCTCTCTCTCTCTCTTTCTCTCTCTCTCTCTCTCTCTCTCTCTTTCCTTTCGCAAAGGATCTACGTCGGCACAAAGCAATGGTGGAAATGGTGTCGTTCTGGCCGAATACCGAGCACGTTTCCACCATCTGGCCGACGGGGTCGTTTCTGTGCAACGGATGCACATGATCCTCTTGGCGTGCGATACACGTGAAACGGAAGGACCGAAAGGATGTAAAAGGGCACGGAGCGCATGTGGTGCCGAAGTGTCACAATATGTTGGACTCATGGAGTTGTAGAATGTCCGGCCGAGTGCAGTGTGAGTGTGGACTTGTGATAGGTTAAAATGACAGTGAAATAAATATTGTTCGTAACACGATGGAAAAACCGCAGCATGAAGCTGTGGAAAAATGAGTTAGCACACTTCAAATTAGTGCAAACGAAATTAATCGTTCGAAATCTTACGTCACATCTGGTGCTACTGAAAACAATTGATGAATTTACTTCTCATAGTCAGTAAACAGGTTGTAAACAAAAAGATATACATATAAAATGAATTTTGCTTGTTTAGTCTGTTTGTTTTAATGTTTATTGTATTACAAGCTGGCCAGATGATGAGCAGCTGTTGGAAACAGTTACAATTATGTTTGTTTTTGTGTTGTTTTAACATATCGTTCGATTGGTTACTGTGTATTACTTCATGTATTGTTGGATGATGGAAGCATTCGAAAATAATCCTTGATTGTCACTTACCTTCAATTGATACTTTTATACTTACATAGAAGCGCTTTTCCTTTTGTGAACGTCTCTCGTAGCATTCGATTTTGAAGAATTTATTGACGATAATCGTTTGCGTTTTAGAGTCAAATGTATTCAATTTAAGTCGAATTACTTTATGCAATAAAAACGTCAGTGTTTTCTTCACCTACATATTACTATTGACCGTAATGGGGGAGCACTTGAGCAGCATTTTATGGTCTTATGGTTCGGCGATGCAATTCTTTCGTATTGAAAGCTCGTTCGCTCGAAAGCACAAACCACACACAAAGCGTGATGCGCTAAGGTGATGATGAAACGGCCACCAGACAGATCAGACTCGCACAGAGCGTGTGCACTAGGAAAAAGTAAAAGGAAAACAAGTTTATCGTCCACCCATCATCCCCTGCTTAAAGGTTGTTTTGAGACATGTTGTTATTTTAGGCGCGTCCCTCGCTCCTTGTGAAACCAGGGGGGTTGTTTTGTTTGCGATATGGCTTCGCCACTTGATCTACGATCTACGCCATTCCGCGCGTAAAAGCACAGATAATATTTTATCCTGAAAGTGGTGCTTATGGGTGGTGGGTGTTGTTTTCTCGGGCGGTCGTTCCCATGTGAGCGGGCGGGATGAATACTTCAGCCCGTTTCAATTTCCAGAATTGTCGTTAAATAACAATCGTGTCCGTGCAGGGTACTGGGTAAATGTTGTTGTACTGTTGGTAATTCGCAAACCGCCCAACCTAAAAATGGTGGCGGTGTTTATTTGCTTCCTACCGGGAAGCTTACACAAATACTTCACCCACTCGCTTTCTTAAGGGATGTATCACAAGAGGATTCAATCGAGTTTTTTTTTCGGCCTGGTAGGCCATGTCATCTCTCATGTAGGGTTCTTCATCATACGATCCTCTCGAAAGTCATGCCATATTTTCAATTTCAACTCCTCCGTCGCCTGCTTCTGTTTCTAACCAAGGGAATCTTTCCAGTTTCTCGTATCTCTCTTATCCTTCCAAGTTATTTAGTATTTTTAGATATTTTTGTTGAGCCAAAGGTCAGACTAAAATAAAATGAAAATATGCTAATCCCCTACTCGATTGCTGTATTATTCGATGTTTACATGTTACAAGCTACACATCGAACTACACAGAAACTGAGGATGATAAACAAATCAAACAAACAGATCTTCCTTTTTCAACCGCTTTCAACAATTTAAATTTGCACGTAAAAGATTTGTTTGCTTGCGGAGTCCAAACGGGTTATGCAAAAAACCAAAAAAAAAAAAACCTTATCATCCGAATCGCTATCTTTTACTGCTTCACAAACATTCGCGAGTATCGACCACTCACTTCTGTCACCTTCAGCGGTGGAATGTAAATTTATTTCACTGCTAAACTTTTTATCACACGGATGTATGTTTGTTGTTTCCCGATTTTTGGAGGACGTGTCTGGAGTCAGGCTGGCTTCCACAGAAGACACATTCCCAGCGGTCTCCCGGGAGCCGGTTTTCGCAACTGGTGGTGATAATATTCAAATTTTTCGAATATTCTTCACACCAAGAAAAGGCCACGGTGAGAGTTGAAAAAGGAGAAGCGAAGAAAACCGCAACCGTTGCGCAAAACACCTGCCAGTGTGTCTCGATCTCGAGCCCTCTTCGTGTGGCTCACCGCACAACCCCTCCTGCTTGAGGACCTTTGGAGGAGTTTCACCAGCCACCGCCGGCGGCGGTGGCGTGTCCACGTGTAATTGGAAATTGTTCGTACTTAATATGCAACACCCAGTCCGACAGACAGGGCCCGATCGCCCGTCGATACTTGATGGTGCGAATAATTAGTCCCGTCCCACATTTATCACCTACCACGCGGGGGATGGGGCGGAGGGTTCGGTGGTTCCTTTGGCCAGAGCGGAGAGAAGGGTAGTTTGCGCCAACCCACTAGCCTTCCACGCGGCCCCAACTACTAACAGCTGTCGGCGCGCAAACAAGAAGTTTCCTTATATGAGCATGCATGGTGTAATTATGATGCCAGCATCGGATCGGCGCAAGATTGGCTGCAAATGGTCGAAGCCCCGGACGAAACTGGCGCCAAGTGGCCGCTACCAGCATATCCGTGGCGCCCCCTCGTCGGTGGAACCCGTGGCACAAAGCTTGCCGCTATCGATTTCGTTTAATCTGGCCAGATGAAAACCACTTTAGGGTCCAACGTACCGGGGCGACGGTTGGTGGTTTGTGGTTTGAAATGGCGAAACCCTACAGACGGGGCCGACGGCTCGCTGACCTCCTTAAGGAGGGCCAGGGAGGAAAGGGGCCGGTTGGTCGGCCCTGGGTCCGTTTCGTCACTCGTAATGAAACATTAACAAGACAATAACATAAAATTAGTGGCTTTCGCAATCCCTTTTCCTTCCGTTCCCCAGGATGGCGTGGGGAGGGGATAGATGAAAAAAAAAATACAACATAGAAGAGAAGGGGAACGACGACGTCGGCCAAGATTATCGCCAGATTTATCTTTCCCTTTCTGGGATTTTTTTTTGTCCGACGTCCTTTTTTAATATTTGTCAGTTTCAACACTTTAAAGCGCCGTGACGACGCGATGAAATATTGTTTCACATTCTTACGGTGTCGCTTCCTTTCCACTCCCGAGGGAGAAATAGAGATAGTGAGTGAGTGAGTGAGTGAGAGAGAGCGAGAAAGAGAGCACGGAAAAGAAAACGAAGAAAAGAAACTATTTTCCACCCCCACCCCCGCCGTTCTGGGTAGGAGGGCACCTGGTGGGAGGGCGCCGGGTGGGTGGTTTTGCGCAAAATCCGACCCATCACCAGCGGGCGAGTGGTTTCCTCCCGCCTCTCTCCCCACCATCCTTCTCGCCACGTCCATTGTTCGTCAGCAGTTGTGGCCGCTGCCTCCATCTCAAGTGATCAATACGCGCCAGCCAGAGCATGAGATAAGTGGGAAATGAAAAATGTCCTTCCTCGCCACCAACACCGACACCGACCAACCGACCACTGGGCGGGGAGGCGAGAAACAATCTCCGGCTGAAGAAGGTGTGTAATTTACACAAATTGCATATCGCTTACGCTCTCCGTGCACCGTGTGGACCGCTTTTCCGTGCGCTTTCCGCGCTTCCAGCGGAGTGCTCCACATTTCCCGTGGCCCGTTACACGGTTTCGCTGCGATGCGATCCGTCCGCGTCCTCCCAGCGATCGCATCGCGCCCTCTTACGTGCCAGTGCTTGTACTAAAGTGGCGAGAAAATTAGCATGCAAACCCACCACCGACTTGCGGTCCGGGCGGAGTTTTTTTCCCTTTACTTTCCGCCCCTCCCAACCACACATGCGGCCGCACCCGCATGGAAGTCCGCCGGAGTTTTCCTTCGCGAGCAGGGGAAGCCACACAAAATGCAGCCTGCAGTACGTCCGGTGTGTTGTCGTGGAGGCTTTTAGCACGCAGTTTATTGATGGCCGAAGCGGACCTGACTTTTATGGATGTCCCGTCAAGAGTCCCCCTCTTCCCCTCGAGGAGTTCCTCCTCTTCGCTGCAATCAATCATCCTCCGTTCGTTGATCATCCGTCGGTGATCGCCACTCCCTCTCCACTGTGTCAGTCTTGTTATCTCAAGTGCTCGATCATCGATCGATCGATCGATCGGTCTTGGTAGCTCAGGTCCCAAACGATGCGCCTCCGGGAAGATGGGGGTGACGGGTGGACCCGGTGAGGGCGGTGCGAACACAAGCTGCCAGTCATCATTTTCACACCCATTTCTGTCCGGGAGAAGTGCACGCGGCAGGATGATGGCGCGGATCGTTCGTTCGCGCGATGATGGGTCGCTTGCAGCAGGGGCGAAAGGTCGTAGGGCGCAACACTTGGCTCCAGATCGACAGCGATCGATATGGTTCTTCTCACAATCGAGTGACGACGGAGCGAGGGCACAATTCGGACGCAGCACAATGCATCGTGCAGCTGCAGATATGCTTTTGCACAAAGGATAAACAATAGACACCAAGGCGTGAGAAGAATGGATTACATCTGGTTAAAAACAATGTTGGCATTTAGCGGAGTCTTTAGTCCTGAAGTTAACGATGTTCCCTTTATCTAGATGCGCTTTTATCGCCTTTTAAACTGTTCAGAGCTTGTATTGTGTTCGATTAGAGAAAGCGAATGGAATTTTTTTCCATTATTTAGACGTTTTGTTTCAATCTTACTCGGATCTATTGTCACACTTTCAATCATTTAAAGTCACTGAAATCATTTATTGGAGTTTGGAACTCATGCCCCATATTATTATCTACTCGTAATTTTTCTGTATTTTTATATTTTTAAATGTTTCTTACATATTTTCAGCTACTAAACTAAGCAAATGTAGTACTGTTCGAAAAGAAAAGCTCGATGTTATCCAATTAAACAGATTAGGACATACAAATTTGCATAATTGATGACTTAAGTCTTCAACTTAATAATTACCATGTCGCTGGCAAGTCGACACCAAACCCGTCCACTTGTTTGATTGAAAATTATTGTGCACGCGGGTGATGTGTTGTAAGAACTCATAATGGCTGCGTGCCGCGGATGGTGTTCATTTTTACCACCCCGCATAAGCCTGCTGAGCGGCAAGATGAGATGACCGAAATGAACATCGCGCTGTGATGCTCACCGAAAAATAACTCATCCGCACGCAAGTTCTCCTCACCACAACAACACGCAACATCGTTTGGGCTTCGACTCTCCGGCGGCTCCGTGGGGTCCATCGCATCACCGTGCACACACAGCATCGGAATCGGCGTTGTGACTCGCGGAACACACTGAAGGAATGTGCGCCGCGCTGCGTTTCGTCTGCTTCTCGGTCGGTCCGAGAAGAACGAGAAACCCTCGTTGGGTTTCTCTCCCATCATCTCTCGGGAATCTCGGCTCACACGGCGCGAACGCGGCGAGTCCTCACGAAGCGAGACGCGCTCGTCGGCGCGCCGCTGCGTGGTTCGCGGCTGCCACAGCTCCTCAGTGTGACCGTGATGCTCGTGACGCCGAGACGTGCGTGCGTGTTGAACCAGTGTCGAAATCGTGCCAGAAGGCCAGAACCGCGACCCTACCCGGTGCACCGTGTGTTGTCCGTGCGTTCGACCGCACAAGCCGTAGTGGAACGGTACCGATTCGTTGCGTGCCCCCCATTTTATCAGTGGCACCCCAGGCCGGCTGGGATCGACTACTGACGCGCTTCCCACTCTCGAGTGACACCGGAACCGGGAAGCTGTCTCCGACGGTGAAAATGCAGCACTTCCTGCTAGACACTGCCGCGGTGTGGAAATCGGTGCTCCAGGCATTCTAACTCCAGTGACTCCGGTGTGTCACTCCGCCTCCGTGTCTGTGGAAAAAGGAATTTAACTGGGCAGCCAGCCTTATACAGTACATCCCGTTGTTGAACCGCGTCTAGAACAGCGAATCGGGTGAATCGCCGGAAATGTTTATGTAATCAGAAGGCGGCTGTGCGCACGGTTGTCCTGGCGTGTATCTGGCGTGCACTCAACCCAAAGGCCCCGCGAGACGTTTGCAAAAGGGCGGGTGACGAGTTACAACAACCGGGAACGACGGCGGAAAAGCGGATCCCGGAACGAAAAACGGGCCAACCAAAGTAGGCCGACCGGTGGTGTGTGTGTGTGCGTGCGTGCGTTCGTGTGTACGGTGGAGTTGTAAGGAAAAGCGACCGAACGACGAGAAGCAGCGTGAGATAGCAGCAACACGGCCGAAAAGTGGATGGTGGTGGCTGGTGGGTAGCAATGTGTGTCTGTGTGCAGTGGCAGATGCTGGCAACCGGAAGCGACCGGAAAAGCCCGCTGTGCCCGGTTCGGTGGGAAAAGTGAGCCAAGTGAGTGCAAGGGGGGAGTGGTCCCCGAGAACGGATGCATAATAAGGATAAAAGCCTTCCGATGTGTCGATGGTGATAATCGTGCCACGCTTGCAGAACAGGCTCCGTGGTGGTGAGAAAAGAAAATAGAAACCAAAGAAGGGGAGAAAAGGCCAACAACGGGGGGGTGGTTTCTCGCAGCCAAAAGGAGCAACAGATCGGAGTCGGGGCGAGAAATCAAAGCGAAACCGCGTTCGAGTGCACCGAACATCAACGACGAAGGTCTCCTCCATCTCCATCTTCTACTCCTACTGCTGCTTCTCGCCAGCCGTCTGTCGTGCTTCCGTTTCCGTCCACGGTCACGGTGGAAACCGGAAACCGGGCGCACTTTGGTAGGTGCTGTTGTGGTTGCCACACTCTCTCACGCCGCGACAACTCGGCGCGCGGCTAACGATAATGATAATGACGATAACGATAACGATGTCGATGGTTCATGATGAAGCCACCAGCAAGGACCCGCCGCGTGAGGGGGAAGGCGAGCCGGGGTGCAAAGGTGCACAAACTTGATTGTCCTGCGATGACCGCCCTATTCAGATCGGCATCCTTGTGTTCGATATCCTTGTGTGCGCCACAAATACAATCAAGTCAAGTACGGGCCATCGACTGCGCGTTAGACCACGGGATGACTAATTAATATATATGTAGTGAGTGCCAACGTCCTTCCCGCGGGCGTTCCGGAAAAGGATATAACCATCATGGCGGGATGCCCCCATCGGTGGCTGGGGAGGTGCCGGTGGCGTCGCGTGAGAATCACCACTCAGTCACTAATTTGCTCGCCAAGCACAAGACTCCAGCGTTCCGGGTCCGGGGCCTATCGATCGCGGATACGCGACCGGTTCCGCATTCCTTGCGTACACACTCTGTAATTGAAGTCAACCAGTGTGCCACATCGGTCCAACACGGTTGACAAGCGCGGTGTCGCTACTTCCCAACCTTCCAGTTTGGGGTGTGATTGTGTGTGTGTGTGTGTGCGTGTGTGCCACGTTGTCAACCGCAGCGAACGCTCTGATTAGTGCCGTCCGCAGTGTGATAATCTTTTTCCTCTGTGGAACAGATGTCTGTTCGCGGGTCGAAGACAATGGCTCCATTGATTGGCCGGGGCTCCTAACCGCAGATTACGTAAACCGAAAACTTCAATGTGTATCTCCGGTCCAGGGGCAGGCTCATGACCACATGCTGGCCAGAAGGGGAAAGACCGAAAGCAGGACACCGGTTGCCGAGGCCCCGATGAATCTGAAACCGATGAAATGGAACCGGTTGGCATAAATTTGCATTGGTTAATGGGTGAAGAGGTGCCCGCGCCGGGTGGCACTTGTTCCGTTGTTTGTCGTTTCACTTCGGCACAGATTAACGGTCGTCGGATCAACACCAACAAAAAAAACAGGAATAATGAAAAAAGCACACATAGAAAAAAGCGAAACGAACAGACTGCCTCCGCCAAGGTCTTCTGTCATGAATTATTAAGAAGGTTAGGATGGAAGGCTCTAAATGGCCACTACGGTGGGCAAAGTTGTGCAGTGTAGTGACACGGCGCTAGAAGGTGTACTTGTTTTTTTTTGGGGACAGGTTTTTCCTGACGCCTCGGACCCCTCGGACCCCTCTGCTAAACGGTGGAGAGAAGCTTTCTTTTCGTTTTCCTGCAGATCTGCACTTGCTTTTCGCACGAGTGTAGCCGCAAGCGGCGCGTACATGCTTCCGCACGGTGGATCATTAGAACGTGGGGCCACCGGCGAAGAAAAAAAGCAGAAGTAAAACTCCAACGGGGAATGGGAAAAGTTTTGCTTGATGAGCCCCAATTTTCTCTCCCGAGTTCTCTCGGAGCAACGATCAAACCTCGGGTTTAAGTTTTAATATTTTTTCGTCAAGGCAGGATCTACTTACTTCGCCGGAGGGCTTTCGTGTGGGGTTAGGTTTCGAAGATGGTACGGGGTATAGTTTTTTTACGGTCTCTTTCGCGTTCGAGCGCGTTTTGGCCCCGTGCCAAAGCACCACGTTCTATGCGTTCTAACTATATGCTATGCGGCCGGTTGCGTTAGTCTGCAGCGTGTTCGCAAAGTTTTAATTTCAGTTTCGGATGGCACAAAAGCCCTACGGGACCCTTCCAATCTCCCTCTCTATCACTCCCTTTCCCTCTTTCTCTCTGTGTATTTTGTTTTTGATCAGTTTTGATTATGGAGGGGAGAAAACCGCTAACCGTGTGTGTGTTTTTCCCAAACAACCGATCATTATTTATTCAGCACAAAAGAAAAACAATCCGCATCCAAATAACTCTTTTTACATAAAAGTATCGATTGGCCAAAATCCCTCGCCGCCGGGAAGCTACGATAGGCACTGGCTCATAACCTGTTTTTAGCGCAGCATACATATTTTTCGTCCTTCGTCCTCGTCCCGCTTCATTTCCTGGCCGACCCCGGATCGACCGGTCGGCGTGTCCACGCCTTCCTAGGCTAGGATGACGGTGGAATGGTTTTAGTGTTCGTTTACACAGCCAAACGATATGGGTTTGGGTGTGTTTTCCTTCCCCCTTTCAGTTTGCCATTTCGGGTGAACGTGTTCTCGACGTTTACCTTACGGCGGGACAACACGAGTTAGGGGGCCTAGGGCGGCCTGTAGGGAGAAAGCTAACTAACTCATTCCGAAGAAAGAATCGATCAGAATGTGGGCGAGGTACGGGAGGAAGGCGACCGGCAGGGCGTACGAATCGACCGTAAAAAAGGCAAGAAAGCGAGAGATTTATGGGTCCGAACTTTCCCAAGAGACCGGCCCGACCATCCGCAATAGAGAGAGAGAAAGAGAGGGCAAAGGAAAACAGTCATGAAAATGTGACAGTTTTTCTTCGGCTTTCTTCAACATTTCACCTCCAGTTAACAAGGAAAATAACATTCTTGGCGCAGAGTGTGGCTTGGTGGGGTGGCTTTTGATGTATGGGACACATTCTTTCTTCGCGCTTTCGGAACGACGCGAACGACCCGAATTGGAAACATATGTTCGAACGAACGCCATTGTGGGGCTAACTCGGGGGGAAAATCATCCCACGGTTGTAGCGCGGTTCGCGTTCCTAGGTCCCGGCCATTGTCCCGCCAGCAGTAATTAGGGTGAAAATGTTAAATTAATTCCAATTGTCACTTGATTCCTGGCGGCCACCAGTGAAGCCTAGGCCGCCATATGTGTGGGAGCGCGTGTGGGAATCCGACCGGAAAAGGAAAATTAGCAGGCCCAGCTGCCCCGGTAAGGACTGCGCTGGACAAGCAAGAAGGTGCACTTAAGTCAAACTGGCCGCTGGGAGTCGACACCGTTCGGGGGCCAATTTGTGACCACGCTGCCAACCGGCAGGACGGCTCGTCCTGCCGTGACATCCGTGCCGCGGTTTCGATTAAGCGTCGCTCCCGCGGGAGTGATTAAACTATTTATAATTAGGTTCCGGAGTAGCGACGGTACCGGCCACACGGCCATGGTATGTGTGTGCGTGCGTGCGTGAAGGATAGTGTTTACCATACATTGGCCATCCCCACGCCATGGAAGACACGCGTCGCGTGATTGCACCTGTGAGCTTTGGTGGCGGACGTGATTCGCACGGATTTGTCTGGCGCACCACCCAACATCAAGTGGACACCCTTGAGCCGAGGAGTCCGAACGACGACACCGAACCATACGGTGTCCGGTGTTGCCGGAAGTATGTAGTAGCATATTTCGTGACAAAGACTCGCAACTCGGATGTGGTTCTGTGGGCGGGTGGTTGGGAAATTTTCTAGGACCACAGCACCAAAGGCGCCTCCGTGTTCGTGCTCATCGCGCGGGACACGTTCAGCGTTTGCGGTCCGCAGCCGGGCATGATTTTTATCGCCCTCCTTTCGGGTGGTGATGCTGCCACTACTGGTGGTGCTCGGGTGTTGGTGCGGCCATCTCATTAGACACATTCGAGGAAAATTCGTGCAGGAGTTGACGGAATCAAGTGCCGAAAGTGTTTGTTAATGGGCACACTGTTAGATGGTCCATCCGAGCAGGATAAACGAGGGTTTATCTCTGGTGACTGTTGTCCCATTACCTTTAAATAAAACCCTTCTAGAGTGGAGGTCGTGGCTCGATTTCGTCGCTAGATAATAGGTTTATTCGAAAGATAATTCAAACGAAAGGAAGTTTAAAATTCGAACCAAAGTAGGCCAATCTTCTTGCCACAAAAGATAAAATTATTTGTTGCTTTAATGCATTTGTTGATAATTGATATTTGGAAATCTAAGTATTGCAATTGTTTGATCTAAAGTTCTTTTACAATAAATTCATTACGGTAGAATTCTCGCTTCAAGTTCTTCCACTCGTTACGACGTTGTTTGGAAAAGATACCCACTTTTTTACATAGCGAAAGTCCTTTGAAACTATCGTACAATTGTAAAAAGACCCTTCATGCACCATGCACGCAATTAATCAATTTTCCTCCTCCCTTCTTTAAAATCAATTCGCTTCGCCTGACCAAGCATTCCCGCGCGTGTCATCAACTGGACTAGAATGGTCGCCCTGCTGCTTTAAGGGAAATGGGAAGTTTTCCACCGTTGGCGCTTCCGCAATGCGCGAGCGAAGGGGTTGGTTATGTGTACATTAAACAGCTTTAAGGTCCACTCCGGGTCCATCCGCAACCGTTTTGGCGCCAGCAGCGCAGTGCGCAGTGCAGTGTCGTGTGTTGTTATGTGCTGTGAGACACATCATTATCCGAGCACTTAATTAACTAATCAATTATTCCGACTCAGAGGAGCGGGTTCGGAGCGGCAGCGGTGCAGTGTCAGTGCCGTGCCAGTGCCGTGTGTCTGAGTTCGCGCCCGGGGGGCGGTTCGGGATACGGCGGTGGCCAACGGCGATTGCCCCGTCAATGGCTATGCGGAAACTCGAAAGACAGACAGAGAGAAAGCGAGAGTCAAAGTGGGAGAGAAATATAGACCGCTATTTGCAAGCGACAGAATTTCCTCGGTGTCCTTGTCCAGGTAGTTGGGCCAGGGTCGAAGGAGGGGACGACGCGGGGTTTCGACTACAAACTACAACAAACTATCGAAATAGTGCCGCTTCGCTAGATTGGTATCCTTTTCATTATATAGATCAGTGCACTCGGTGCACGCTGCGAGTGCTGCGAGTCCTTTCATCTCGCTGTCACACGGAAGCCGCGTGACAG
>JAOEFI010000003.1:3765628-3799227 GCA_034621735.1 Anopheles plumbeus | reverse complement strand
GTACAAGCGCCCCCAACCCCACCCCTAATCCGCCCCAACCCCCCCCCCCCCCCCCCCTTCCGTTCCGCCAGTGTTGTTATGCTCATGAAAATGTAATAAAGAAGCATAACTATAATATCGTACAATATGAGTTTAATTCTGTTAAGCAGAGTTTATTCGGGACGAGCTTTTTTCCGTGCTGCTGCTTCTGCTGCTCCTGCTGTTATTCGCTTCTTTGATGACCATCGAATGTCATGTTGTGCCGTCCTTCGCTCATCCCCCATTGGGGTGGAATGGTATGTAACGATGTCCGAGAGTTTTCCGGAGAGTTAGGAAGGAGCATCCAGTTCGACGATGCAGACCGCTTCTTTCCTCCCGTTCCATCGTTATTTCTTCCGTCCTCCCTCCCTCCCTCCCACTATCTTCGGTCCGTCCCGGCACGTTCGGGAAATCTAGTCATCGTTATCCTTGATAGACCCGAGTACGGAAAGGGACACACCGACACCGATGGGCAGGACAGTACATGCACGTGCAAACTGTCCCAGTGATATTTTCGCAAAATGCCGGCTCAGCTGTCACCGACAGATTGGAGGACGGACCAGCTTTTCCATCCACCGCCCCATCATCCTGTTCCCTCCCCACGGGTGGTGGGAGTGTGTGTTCCATAATCGTTTAATTGCAGTCATAACAATGGCCATCAATGTATGAACTATGCGAAAAGTAGCACTACTTGTCGTTCCGCCCCATCCCCCTCGCCACGACCCTTCATCCTCGGGGTATGGTGTGCTGGCGCGGACATCATGGTCATTACTCTCCGGAAAGTGGAGTTGGCGAAGTCCGCTTTTTGCCAAATGGTTCCACTAAAAGCTTTGCGACAATCGGGGAAAGGAAAGCGCACCATTGTTTTCTTTTTCTTCCCTTCCCTTGTGGTCGTCGTCGTTGTTGTTGTTGCCTGCTTGGTCCTGCTGTCCTGCTTGGTGGATAACCCCCACCCGGCCTTATGTTGTGGCGTGTATCGATATAATGTCTTCGCTGGCAGCAGCGGGTGACACAGGACGGGCAGAATCTGGGACAAATGATAGTTTTATTGCGACTTCGCTCTCTCTCTTTCTCTCTCTCTCTCTCTCTCTTTCTCTCTCTTTCTGTCTGGCGATAATGGTGCTTGTTGAGCAAGCATCCAGCGACTTTTTGTGTGTGTGAGGTTGGTGGAAGGAGCCATCTTTTTCCGGGCTCCCTGTACGATTAGACCACATTCCGGAAAAACGAACCATAATGTGTATTTGATTGCGGAAAAAGCTGAGCGGGAAAGCGGTGCTGAAATTGTGCTGAAGTCATCCGTTAAGTAACTTATACGCCTGATAAGCGCAACACAATGCTCGCGATTGCGGGCCCGTTTGCGATTGTTCCACAACCAATGGTTAATTATGCATGAAACATGTTCTTTTTAAAAAGCAATAAATTATTCACATGATTGAAAGTAATGATCATGCCGCAAGCGTCAACGAGCATTAGCCTTATTAACCAAAGGGCACAGCTTTTAAGTGATCGCCACAAATGAGCTCTTTTTTTTGTTCAGTAGAAAAAAATTAACATCCACATTTATCACAGCTTTATCGATAATTCAACTGTGTGCAAGGAGGTGGAAGAAGTTAGGTTTTCCGCATTAGTTGCAATCCGTATGTGTGCTTGTCATGGATGTTTGCTATAAAAAAAAAATATTACACTAGAGATAATAAAGTCTGATAATAGAATCCCCTCTGTTAGGTTCGACAATGCAGTAAATTAGTCTGACAGAACATTAATAATGTAAAAATAATGTGTAATCACAGTAGGCATGCATATTTAGCTGGGCTTTCGTGTTTCACTATTCTCAATACTCAATACTCAATAAGTTGTTCGTAAAACTACAAAGAATAGAATCAGGAGTAGGTATAATTCCTTTTTTATGAAACTATGTATACTTTGGAGTTACATTAATTTTTAGTATCACAACATTATACGTACATAAAGCAAACACATTTTTCTCTAGAGTGGTTTTGGACATAATTTTGTTTGAACGTTCAATCATTGTGTGTCCTTTTCCCTGGCGCCTTCTCATCGCCCCATCTTCTCGGTGCATCATTTAGCTAAGTGCTCAATCCACCGCCGGCCGCCATTATCGTGAAGAAAAGCACAATGAGCGAAGTTTTACGTCCGGCCGCGAGCGATATTATGCTCCCGGTCCCGAGTACTAACAGTTGGTGGACACTTAGCGTAAAGTCTTCACTCACGCACTCGCTCGCTCGCGGTTGGAGTGTCTCTTGGTTTTTTCTACGCTTTGTATTTTCCTTTTTTTTTTTCGTCCGGAGCGATTCATAAATTTTGTTGCACAAGTGCGGCTTATTAAGTGAATTTTACCTTGCAAAGTAAAACATGAATTTCGTCGCCCTTTTTTGTTTGATTTTTTTTCTGTTTGTTTGAATCTTCTATTCGCTGCCGGAAGATACGGCTGGCCTATCGCACTGCGCGGAAGGCGCGATGGAGCGACGGTCCCTTGACGAACGATTAGCGGAGCTCGGGAACAACTTTTGCACCTGCATAATCCCCTAGAGGCAGCGGAACACGGACGCCTTCGGATAATCACTCGTGAGAGCATTTGGGGCGTCGTCCCGTGGGGGTTGGTGGGTGTTGATTTATAATTTTTCTGTAATCGCAGAGGATTTTAATTAGTCGTTGTGGCCTTCATTGTTACCTAAATTTTTAATGGTTCCCAAGAATTTTATTAGTTTTCATAAGCTCGGCCTTTTTTTTTCCGTTGGCGAATAAATAGGTTCCGGAATAATAGAACGGAAACAGATTGTATCCTTTGAGACAAACTATAATACTTTTACGGGTTATTCATAGCTGGGCGACGGGTGAAAACTCTCCCCGATACATCATCGTACGGCCCAATATTATCACTTTCCGGGGCGTGATAAAAAACGTAGCACGATAAACACCGCATCCAAATTTACTTCTCGCAACCTCTCGGAGGTGGCCTTCGGGTGCCCGACGAGGGCGGCGGTTCCTAAGGCACAGGAGGAGGAAAAGTTGTGAAGGTATCTTTTCGGTTAGTTGAAATGCTTTTTAAAAATTCGCCACTCTTGGGTCCGTGGGTTTTTTTTTCGTTCTTCTTCTTTGTCTTAGGAACTTGTGGGATGAGTTTTTGGTGAAGGTGGGAGTGAGAAGGTATTTTGCAAGTCGACATTCCGCCCCCCCTCGGTGCGGCTCATCGAATCGAAGTCGTTAGGAAAACGGAAACATCCGACCAGCGACACCCTTCGGAGGCGTTCCGCTGAAGTTGTGGTGTTGTTTGCGAAAAGGACGACGGAAATGTTCCCTTTCGATACACTTTTCCCGCCCGGGGCCGGGTGGAACGGGACCGAAGTAAGGGCGGATGCTCATGAATAATCTATTTCACGAACCGTGAGAGCAATGCGAGGAATTTTGCGTAACGCGCTGTATCACGCCGCGCGCTGTGACAAACCTAATTACGGCCTGTTGGTTGAACCGACGGAGGTGGAGTCGGGGAAGGTACTCGGCCGGGTCCTGCTTTACCGGTGCGATTCATCTCGGCGGCAAACCGGGACCGTTGACGAAAGACGTTCGGAATTGAAATATTCCCGTCCAAAACAAGCTTACCGGTGGGGGGAAAAGAATGGCAAAAACCGGATCTCGTATTCAGCTGCGGTATCCTTCGGGCGGAGCGGATATCCTGCGGCGAGTTGGAAAAACGATGAGCAAACCCACCGCGACGCTGCCGATCGCCGCACCTCCGGGGTCTATCGGTTTTTCCGTACAGCGATGCCAAACGCTAGGGAGGGGGAGGGAAAAGAAAACCGTCGATGGCGCTTTCTCGGAAGTAGTCTTAGTGGATAATGAACGTCCTCGAGCGGTGCGGGGGGACGCAGTGAAATGTAAAACAACGAAAGAAAAGTACGTGTGTGGGTAGCAAGTGCCGGGACAAGTGTAAGATAAAAGTTCGTTACCTTCATGGCACCTTCATATGATGGGAGTTTTTCCGAACGGCGAAAATACAACCGTTCACTCTGACGACGTGTCCTCGCGGCGCTCAAACGAGTGCGCTTTTCGTCGCAAATTTTCCTCCCAACTCGATGGCCGAAAAGGGGAGCGCTAGGTTCGTCCTTTTTTTCCTTGGTGCGCCATATATCATTTTATTTGCGACGCGTGATGTGATTTTCGCCACAGTTGGCGTTGGAAATGGTTTCCTTCCCAGCGTAGCACACGGATCAAGCAGCAAAATGTCATCCGTGGAACATCCACCGGGATGATTAGATGAGTTTCTTTATCCTGCGAGCAGTCAATCTCACACAGCCCTGTCATATAATACTACCCCCCCTGGTAGTGGTAGTTCGGGCCATGCACGCCCAGTGCCGGTGTCATTTATGAACTGTGGGACATTTTCCCTGGTTTGATGAAGTTCGACTTACTCCCAGTCGGTTCTCGCCGACTGATGTCTGGCGTTGATGGAATGAACGAGAGCGGATCAGGTAACACGGATAAGTGCCCCAGTAGGACGTGTGAGCCGCGCTGAGCTCTCGCTGTCAGAGATTGATCGCCAAGGTGACGGCACGCGTGTCGGCCGAGGGGGGTGGAAAATCTGCCAACTGCGCCCGTTGACGTAAATGAATCGCCCGTTCTTTGGTTTGCACGTTTTTGCGACCGTTCGCGCGCTCGCGTTATACGCAGGACGTGTTTCTGGGGACGTATCGGTTTCGAATCGGGCTCGTGACCCCCTGTTAGGGGTCACCGAAATTGGTCGACGAGCGTCAAATCTCAGGTTACGCAATAAAACCATGCACGTGTGGAACATGGCCGAAATGTGGGATGACGAACTGCAGAGATTTGTCCAGGTTTTTTTCTTTTCGCGAAAGAAAGAACGTGCTGGTAAGACAAGCGATATTACCGCATAAAGAAATGGTGGATAGTATTGTAGGTTGGAAGGACCACGAATAACGACAAGATGTTGTAATTTTTGGTGCGCCATCAGTATTTCCTAATTACATTTGATTTAGAATACAGATGTGTCAAACACAACTGCTGGAGGCCCATTTCTTACTTACTTAATATTTCAAAGCTTATTTCCAACTGGTTCTTTGATGCCTTTGGTTTTTCTTTTCATGAAACTTATAGCAAGACAAAAAGATCGCTAGGATATACACTCCGTGGAGACGTGTCTTCCGAAACTGCTCGCTTTGAGTCGAGATTCCTCGTCGGGAAAAGTAAGCTTTTGGTTGCTGAATGTAAAATGTTCAAAAGTCGAAACCGTCACGGAAAGTCAATCCATCACCACCATATCGCCGCCCTGTCGACCGCTACACCTTCCACGTGCAATCGTTAATTTTTATCACATTACTAGAATCACAGAGCGTGAGAGAGAGAGAGAGAGAGAGAGAGGGAGAGTCTTTTTTATTTGTCTAAACACATTTTCCCTTTACAAAACATTCTTTGGCCGTACCTCAATCGCTCCGCTGCCAACTGTGTCCTTTGACTTCGGAAACTATCCATCTTCATCCGGGCGCCGGCCGGCCGCTTTTCTTACTTGCCTTCAAAACTTCCTTGAGCCCCCCCCCCCCCTTTTTGGAGCGGCGGAACACTTGCGGCGGAAATGTTGGCGGAAGCAGTGAGACAATCGAATAACACTCAACCGGACCGTGCGTTCGTTTGCGGAGGCGGAGGAATGGGAGGGGGAACCCGAGGGGGGAAAGGGTGGTTTGCGGGTGGTTGGAAAATGCCAAAACCCGTGAAATAAAGGTAAACCAGCGACGGCACAACACGTTGACGCAACAAGATCTCGAACGTCGTCTTCGGTGTTGAAGCAGGCGATTCCGTGGCGGCGAAAAAGGACGAATTGTTCTAAACACGAAACGAGGGAATAAAACAAAACAAGAGAGAACAAAAAAAAAAGAGTGAATAGAATTTCAACACTCACCAAACGTCGACGACGGCGAGTCCTTGCCGGTGGCCGGTGCTTGGAATGTCCTCGCTTCCTGTCGGCTTTCGTGTTGTTTCGCTAGCAAACGGAAGCGCTTGCGAATGGTCTTCTTGAATGTTTCCTAGCGTGTGTACGGTATATGTTGCTTATCTTGCCGCCCCTTTAATCCACGTGCCTTTTCGTGTCTCTTCTCTTTTCTCTTAATCAGCGGCGCACGATGCTCAGCGTGACGGCAACGGGTTTTGCTGACAGCTCAACAGCTATCCATTAGCGATAACGGAACGGAGTCGGAGGAAAGTCTCCGGGCCAGTCGGCACACACCAGGCAACCCGGGCGTAGTGGGTGGGCCGGGAAAATAAACAACGAATTTGGAAAAAGATCATCTTTACTCGTCCCTACTGGTTTCCCGGAAGGCCGATGCGATAAAAAAAGGGAAAACAAAAACCCGGTGAAAGGGGATTTTTGTTTTTTATTTTTTTGGAGAACCGTAGAAAGATAGCGAATGGTGGAAAATTGATATCCTGTTGTGAAAGTGTAGTGCAGAGAAAAGTGGACGGGCATCGTGTGCGTGTGTGTGAGGCCGCTGGTGTGCTGGTGGAATAGAAGTGTTCCCTAGTGTTTTGCGCTGTGCGGAGAAAAATAAACGATCCTTCCATCCTCGGCACCTCGGCCCAGGTGAGTGGGAAATCCACTCCGCAACGCATCGGCAAAAAGGATCAAGGTGGTCGCAGTGTGTGCGTGTGTGCCGGGTGTGCGTCAGAAGGCGTGTGAATGTGCTTGTGCTTGCGCTGGTGATGGCGAAAATCTGACAACAGTGTGATGACATTTCCACGACAGTTTGCCCGCGGCGTGTCCACCACTTCGGGGCGCCACAGCGGCGAGTGCGTCTTGAGGGGGGTGCGTCCGGGTGGATGCACCGGTGGCAGGATGGCGGAAGGGTGGTCCTTGTCTCGGCGGGCGGCGGTCGAGTGTGCGAACGGGTCACGGCGCCACGACGAAGTGACGACGGCGAGGACGAAGTGCACGAAAGGTCAGCTGCCCATCACCTCAAGGACGAGTGGCGGTAGTAGACGGCGGGGCTTGACCTCGGCTGGCTGGCTGGGGCTCGCACTGCCCGTCCTAGCCACCCTGGCGCTCGGGGTGGGCCCCATCGGCGCGTCCTACACCGACACAGACGATCTAATCAACGAGCTCGATCGACCGAGTAAGTACCTCGCAATCTCGGCACCGGCCCTTTGCCGGTGTAGTGGTTCTCGAAAGCCAATTCCTTTGTTATGAGGTGACAAATTGTCTCGAAATGATTGGCGCGGCGCAGAATTGTATTACGGAATGGTATTGCGTCGGTTCTGCTGCCTCGACGACTCGCTTTCGCGTGGGTGTCCTCCGTCACCCCAACAGACTGAACTGCTCAAGTGCTTGGGACGCCACTTGGGTGCCAATGTTGTGGATGGATGGATTTTTTTCTGCCTCAATAATGCTGAACGGTGTCTGCGACCTTGGAGATAGTATGGTTCCTACTTATTATGCAGACTAATCGCTCCCATTAGCTTTATTGATTGTGGGATTTAAAGAAAATGCTCCCCAACATGGAAGTTCTGCTTGAGAAAGTGAACCATCCTCTGGAGGAATCAAGAAGCGAGGAAACGCTACACAATCATTAGTTCAGTTTTGTACTAAGAAGGATAGTAGAAGAACCCGGAGCACCGTTTCAAGGTTGTTAACAAAGATGACTTTACGAACTCAACTATAAGTATGTTAGCGATTAATAGCGAATTTTTTCTACCTTCAAATAACAAAAATCTTGATTCCACCTATAGAACAAGTGTTCTAATTTTTTAATACTGAATGAAAAACATGTTTCAAAAAGTATTCTCTCTGATCTGAGGTCACAATTGAAGTACAACATTACCTTTAAGGTCGTCGTTTTATAGAAAACGGAAAGAAATATAATTCACCCTCGCAATGGTTTATCCTGTACGCTAGGTTGCTTCATCTATTTCCTTACAATCAGCATATCTTGTTCTATGATTCCAATGTTTCTCCTTGCCTATCATGATCCTTTTGTTCGAGATGAACAAAAACATTCTTGAATTTCGCAGAACAAATTCATTGAACCAAGTTGCGTAACAAACATTGGCGAGTGTTTTGAACTATCAGGATAACTAAACCTGCCGCGAACATTTGCGAGGAATTCTTTGGGAGAAATTCAAATATACGTACGTATGTGTGTGTATGTAAATAGCAGCGGCTCAAGTATTTGAAGGCTTACTTTAGACCCTAGCTTCCTAGTCCCGTCAGCGACGGGAAGGAAGATCCAATTAAGATTGAACCCGGTCACGAATACACGCCAAAGTGTTGGCAACACCATACTTTCCCAGTATTTCGCATTAAACCGTAACTTTAGTAGGCAGTCATTATCGCATGCTGTCGATAAAATGCCGTTCAGTCGGTGGAATCGGTGAGTTATTGATGCTGGAAAATCCCACCTAACTTCGGCCCCTAGGCTTGGGCGCTTCGAACCACCGAACCGAACCGTCGGATCTCTGCGGCCATTCCCGGCACGATTGGCGGCCGGTGCCTCGGGGGCGCTTCGGTGGGCGTGAGAAAATGGGCTCCCCCCGACGAAACCACATAATGTAGCGCACATTATTACCCGTCGAGATTAGTGCGAAGGCGTGTGCGAGCTTTAAAGCTGTAGCGGGGGCTTATTGGAACCGATCCCAGCCATCCGTCGGCCCATCCGTTCATCACCGTCCGGATAGTGTTGGTTCGCTCGAAATGGAGTTATTAAAACATGCCAACATCGTAGCAGTGGGAGTGCTGTTGTTCCTCTTTTCTTTTTAACTCCTCGCTCCCGACAAGGTCGGCTCCACTCTCGCCGGAAAACAGTCGGGAACAGAACGGAACGAGGGCGCTTGTAATTACGAGCAATTTATCAATAATTCAGCGTGCAATCAGGGCCAAACTAGTGCCCTCAAGGGTACTAAGGGCGGAACAGCGACAAGAGTGGGGAAGGTGCGCGCCTACTTTGTGTAATATTTTGTTCCGCCACAGACGCTTTTAGCGCTCCTATTATGAAGTAATTGCGACTCGCGACTTGCGCTTTGCAGTAGGCTTTGCAAAACCGGCAGACACTTTGACGTCTGTCTGTACAGTTTGTTGTGACAATGGTAATGGGCGAGACCGGGCGGGTATGTTTCCACGGGAGACGCACAAGCGCAGGTTGCTTGTAGGGTCGCGTGATTTACCATACTTCTACCGGAGAGGAACTTTCCGGTGCTGGAAGGGCTTACCCGTTACTCGACTGGCCCTCGAAAAGCGTAATACGGCGAAACAATACCAGCCAGCTAAAGCTAGGTTTGGTTTGGAAAAACATGCGGGTCGGAAAAACTGGGTTCCGGGTACTGCGAATGCGATAACGCGACAAAAGGGAGCGCTCTGGGGAGGCGGACGAACGGATCTAGCGCACCGTGCACACTTGTACATAAATCAAGCCACCACACTGGTTCACCGGCTGACATTTAGCTGCTTGTTTTTCCGAAGCTTTCCACTTTGTGCCTTTTTTTCGTCTCCCCACACACACACTCGGTGCGCTCCGGTAAGGGGCGCGCTTGCTTTCTTCGTGTCGATGTTTCTCCCACCCGGCGGAAAGTCGCCATGTATCCTCTCGTACGTACGTACACGGTTACGGTACGATATGACTTCTCCGGGCGCCGATGTCAACCTATCCTAGGACCGCCAGCCCTGGCGCTGCAAGTGGAGTAGCCGGGCTTCCTGACTGACTGCGCGATAACGCGCCGGCACAATAGGGAACGCGCCCGGTGTAAGGAAAAGTCACATGCTGAAAGGTGGCTTCACTTTACACCGGGATAGTTGAGCATGACGCGATGAACGGCAGCACACGCCGCCGACTTCGAGGAGTCGCACAATGAGATTGGCTCGTTCGCTTTTCGCGCCCCAAAAAGAAGTAGTGGAGGTGGAGGTGCTTGATGTCGGTCGCGAAAATGCAAGAGCCGGGAGCTGGGAATGGGAGAATGTGTTTCGGTGCAATTGCGAATGAAAATCTGGTTGCTATCCGTAGAAAATATGCTGAGATTTTTCCGGTTTCATTCAATTCTCGCTTTATCAAATTAAGGAACTCAAATTAAAAGACTCTTTAATATTATCACCGCTTGCTATTAAAATTATTTTCAAATTATTTTTAAATTATTTTCCATTTAATAATTTAGTTCTATACATTTTTCACTTAAACAGATCAGTTTGCATCACCAAAAACATGATCCTGCCAGACTCAGATTTCAAATGTCCACTTTGAGCCACAACCACTTTAGTTTTCAACACATCTTTCCTACTCCAAACAACACTCTTACATGTCCTCATTTGTCTCTAGCGAGAAGGCCAACCGGTCGTGAGTTCTGTCTGGAAAGTCCTGGCGAAAGCAAGCATAAGGACAGACCAACAGGTATTGTGTGCTGCACTACAAAGATGCCAAACCATTTATTTGCGGAGCAATCCACGGGATTAATTTTAATTGGAGGTAGCTATAGTGCCAAAGTAAAATATGGACATGTGCGGCACGGAACATATGGTTACATCCTTTCCACTTGTAGAAAAACTCCATGGCTTAAACTTATTTGAAAAGGCATACGAGACTTTGGTAGTGAGTTTTAGCCAGACTTTCGAGTGAATTTAAAAAACCATTATTGAAGCTCACTATTTGTTATTTCTTTGGACAATGAAACTGCATTACTATCAACCATATATTGTTTTGCGTAAGAGTTACAGCTCGAAAGCCAACTTCTGGCGGGACTCAGACTCCAAAGCTGTCCAAACAATTCCGGGAAAGGAAAATATAAAACTTCTACTACACCAAGTTCCAAGTTGACGGTTACAATATTTGTGGTGCAGTTTTGCCGTCTCTCGCTTTTCCTTCCACGCTGCTTCTGGGTCTTTCAGTGCAGCAGCATCAAAAGATGTAGTTCTCCCACAAGCCCATCGCGGAGCACCGGAACACGTGAGGCGGGAAAGTTCTGTTTGGTTTGAAACTTTTCATGTGAGTCCGTGTGTCACTTTTTTGTCCCTTTTTTTTGGCGCGTTGCACTTTTTGCTCGTCCCTTTTCGTTGCGCCCGTGTGCGTCTGTTTGATCTCTGGTGTGCCAGCAGGAGAAGGTCGGAAAGGAAGCCATCATCGCCGGCAGATCGTGGAAACAAAGCCAGCCTCAGTTCCTCAAGCCCCGCCAGTCCGTTAGTCAGTCAGGCAGCCAGTTTTCCGTCCGGAGTCCGGAGAGCCGGGGCTTCGTTTGCAGTGCAGTCCCTTACTTCGTCATATATTATTTCGGTCCTCCTATTTACTCGCAACAGGAACGCACACACACGCACACATGTGGCTTTCCCTTTTCTCTTACCGGATCGCTGGTGGTGGCGCGCTTTGGGCGCGCACTGGCGAACATACGCTAATGAGCTGTCAAATAGAGTAGTTTGACTTCAAACGATTTTGTGCAGCAGGGTGGGCGGGCTCCGCGACAGGGCGTGGTGGGGGGAGCCTTGTGGATACTTCCAGTGCTTTTGGTTCGCCTTCCAACGATGCGAAGATAATTCAGTAACCACAAAACTGTTGGAAAACCGCCGGCGGGAAGCGAAAGGATGAAAGACGAACGCGCGGCACCGGGTTCAGTTTTTTGTTTTGTTTTGGTTTCCATCCTTTGGTCCCAAAAGCCAGCCGTTTTCTTTCCCTCCCTCCTTTTGCTTTCCGGCATTCATCTTGCGTGCAGCTATTTCCAATTTAAATACCAAAACTGTGTGAAAACCTCCGATCGACTGTCCGTCCGTGGGTCCGTGGCTGCGGTTTCCCATGCATCGACTGACAAATGGCTCGACACTCGTTCATTCGAGCCTCGGGGTTTCTCGTGCTTGCTCCGTGCCACCGAGGCCGCCAGTTTACTTCAACCTGGGACATGTGTTGCTGTGCTGTTTGTATACAATTAAGCAACACACATTCGAGCAACGAGAAAGTCACTCGCCGCACCAGCAGTGCATCGACGGGTTTTCTCGGTGGAAGGGCAAAAGTTTACACCGAGGCTCGGGCCATGCCGTTTTTCCGATCACCGATTCGGGGAGGGGTGGGTTGGGGGGTTTGACAAACGCTTCTGCATGCTTCTGCCCATCGGCCGATCGGAGGCCGATGTTTGTGTTTGTAAACAATACGCCAACCGATTTCCTTTCGGGTGGGATGGGTTTTCTCGGTTTGGATGGTTACCAGTGTTACGACTGTGGCGAGATTTACGGCCGACAGGAAGTAGGCGATCGGCAATGAACCGACTGTTTTCGAACGCTCTGGGGTGGAATGTAGCAGGGGTCACAGTCTGCAACAGTATCTTTGCAGTAGATCGGTTGCGTGAGCTTCTGCGTGGGAAGTGAATGATTACGTTCGATACCGTTTACAAGATGCAGTTTCCTTGAGAGAATGGGGTAAAAAAACCTGGCGATATTATTTTTTATAACATGTTTCACGGCCATCGTGTCTTAGTAGTAGGAGTAGTAGTAGTAGTTTTCGCAAAGCAGAAATCTAGAACAAAATTCTAGCAAACAACTGCAAAATTTTTACTTTATTGGCATTTTATTTTACCATCGAGTATGAGGAGGACGGTTTTATTTTTAACTAAAAACTATCGAGAACTATTCTTATGCTGTTCTTCTGATAAGCATATATTAGAGTTTTTTTCCGAGACGTTCTGACCTTTATGAGTTAGATTTGTTGACATTAGTCAATCTTTTCCTATCCTTCCTTCAAGCGCACGCGTCTTAATACTAAAGTGATCTACTTCTAAATTGAATTAAAAAAATCATATGACCATGAAGGTCATTGAATCAAAGACTTTGATGACAGAATAAAAATATAACTACTTTGAAAGCAATACAATCTGTATTATTATGCAAATACTGCACTGTCATACAAACAGTGTAACGACATTAAGCTTCTCGTTTGACCAGCGATTCAACGCGTTATCAACTTTTCAATATGCGATGTGCAATATTTTATTTTCTATGCCCTAATGTGATGTCTGAAGCAATGATGAAATGGAAAAGTTCGCCCCGAATGCAGTTCGGAACACGACACAAGTCTAAACACACGCCTTGATACACACCGGCCCGGAGCTGGGTCATTGAATATGACATTAAAGTTGCTGCGGATGCGAATAGCTGCTCGAGTACCAAACATGTCCGTCCGTCCGAGAACCGGCACACACGTACAACATTATCAATCATGGTCTTTGAGATGCTGGTGGCCGTCGAAAGCGTACGCTTGAGGGACGCCAACCGAACCGACCCGCGGGCGGGGCAGCCACTTTCCTTGCGGCTGACGCAGAAACTGATCGAAGCACCCGATGATTGAGATGAGGCCCCGATATCGATCCGATTTTCTGCACCGCACTCAAGCGAGCGGCCCCATTACTCATTTATCATCTTCAACCGTCGTTCGGACTGGGTGCAAGGTGCATCCTTTCGAGAAAAGCGGCACGCTCCCCCCGACATCGGCCGGGTGGGAGAGCGGGGCAACCGGCCAAGCCAAGGCGTGCGCTGACGTCTCGGTCGTTTGCGTCATTTGCAGCCATTTCGACACTTTGGTTGCCGGTGCGGTGCTCGGGCGGTTGCCGTACCGTCGTCGCCGTCATCGGCGTCGTCCTCGGCCAGGGTTGCCCGGAGCGGGAGCGCAAATCTGTAAGGACACAAAGAAAATAGCCGGCGGATGAATAATATATCCTAATTCTCTTAACATGTTAATTGCAGACTGCATAATAAATCACCGTTTCGTTTGGCATTGTTTGCCAAAAGCCAGCAGTGCGTCCGCTGGCGTCGTCGTCCTTCGTCGTCCTGCGTTGCCGGGGCTCGATCGTACCCGGCGGCGGCCTGAAGTGATTCAATGAGGGGGAAATAAGAGTGTTAAAAGCTTCTTGCGTGTGCACACTCGCCCCTAGAAGGGGGTCACAATCACGGGGGTGGCACTTTACCGCAGAGGGAAGCAGGGAAGGATGGCGGAGGTGGGACGCAAACCACGCGAATGCGCTCGGACAAAGTCGTGTTGTGTGTTGGCGCAAAGTTTGCGCACCGGGCACACCCAGGAGCGGCCTGCTTCTATTTATCTAGTCAACGGGGCTAGTTTGCTACCACGAGCATATACACCCCTTCCGAGACGGCGGATGTTCCGTGGTTCCGGAGTTCCCCCCTTGGAGGCCTGAAAGATTTCTTCGGCCCGTTCCGGATGGGGGAAACTTTCCCCAAAGGAAGGAAAGTGATTTGTTCGGCTACGGGCTGTGTCTTCTCTTAATTATGTTTACGTAGGTCTCCCTTTTCTCAGCCGGCGTGTGCATCGCACACACACACACACACACCAACCGGGCCCAAGGACTCATTGGATCCCCGTTCCAAGGCTCTCTCTCTCTCTCTCTCTTCGCCTCCCCAATCACCTCCCCCCATTTACCCCATCAAGCAATCATCAACCCATGTTGTCCCGCCACTTGAGTGCGAGAGTATCATTGTTGTGCATACAAACGAGATTGGAGACGACTCCTTTCGGCCCCATTACGGGAGGACATCCGGTGGCTAATGGGAGGGGTGCTTGATGGCTGGGGTTGGGGCGGAAACGTTTGCGTTTCCTAGTGGAGAAATCAATTTCAGCCCAACCGGGCGGACAGGCGAGCGGGCTGGTCTGTGGGAGACTACTCTCTGGCGCACTCGCGCCGGCCGGAGTTGTTTGACAAGGGTACGTGTCTGGAGTACCGAACAACCCGGGTTCAGCTGGAAAAGCCCGGCCTACAGGGCCCGAGTTAAGCCGTCCGCTCTGCTCGCTCGCTCGCTCGCTCGCTTGCTCGCTTGGGAAAACAATAAGTTGTGACCCCCGCGCAACTGCGGTGGAGAGATTTCGGTGGAATTCTTGCGCCTTTTCTTGCCGTCCATCATCGTCATTGTTTCCTTGGCACGGGGGCCGGGGCGCCGAAAGTTTGCATCGACGATGGCACGGCCATCCTCGTCGTCGCCGTCGTCGTCGTCGGAAAACGTTAGGCCAAGTTGGGCAAACCATTTGCCAAGTGCAGTTGAAGTTCAGCATCCGGACAAAAGACGCACCGAAGGATGGCAAAACCTTGGGTGGGGTCGAAGCTGTAGCTTATGTTTATTCCGCTTTTGCAAGACGACTGACTTTGGGCTAAACTTTCTGACGTGGAAATACTTATCCTGATTTGCAATGCGCGAGCGAAAAGAGCACTTTCGAACAATTTCACTTTTGGCGTGTCTTTGTTCGTGAGTTTTACGCTGGCCCCGCTTTCTTTAACCGGTCCGGGGGTTTCATTTCCTTCGTAAGGATTCCCTACCCTAGCCGGTTGATCCTTTGAGAGCATTGAGTTAGTTAGTTTTGTCTCGATTGCAAATGAGTTTCCTATGAGTTCGGATCCTGCTGATGCCGCTGCTGCTGGTTCGCGTCCGCTTTTCCGTTCGCTTTCTTGGGTGGCATTACTGGAGTGGAGTGTCTGGAACCCGAAAAGAAGTGTGTCTTGACGTGGCCCATGGCGTGGTTGGCTTCAAGCTGTACCACCATGGCGTTCCCCCAACACTGGGGGCTGTGGATTGTTTTTCCCACCATTTCCATCTGCAATGGGATTATTACTGGATTTATGTTCTGCACTTCTGCTAAACAAGTCCACGGTTGTGGCTGTTGTGGTTTACCTGCCCGTGCTACGGCTTGGAGTCAGCTTGAATAAAAATTCATAATGCTTAAGCCCGTGGGTTTGGTTTGTTCGCAAGCATATTAGACCGCACCGCTCTCCTCGGGCAGGATTAAGTGGAGCGCCCAGGACTCGTCGTACAGTTTTGTCACTACTACTGCACAGCGGAGGAAAATCGGTCGCTGGTTGCTACGGTTGCCGCCACGAAGGTGAGAGGGAGCGACCCGAGGGTCATTATTATGGTGCGGTAATGGGTGGCGATAGTGTTGTTGAGTGATTTTTTACAACCCGCCCCTTAATGAAGAAAGTGAGTCATAAATAAATTAGACTTTATTTCCTTCGTGAACCCGCTCGCTTTCTCGTCGCTTTTCTTGAATGGGGCGAGTGATTTATGATTCTTTTGACTTTTTGAAATTCGTACTGCTGGTGGTGGTGGTGGTGGTCGGTGAGGACAAAAATAGTCCGCCGAGGGAACGTTTGGACGTTTGAATATTATTAGAAGATAGATAAGTCAGCCTTCGAGGGGGAATATATTTTAGATCAACTTATTTCTTCGTGCGTCCATTTCGGTTACCATTTGTCAGACTTGATTTTGTACATAATGAAACACAACGTTAGCGTATATTAAAACATAACGATATCGGAACTGTACCGGAAATAGGATGTCTTTTTGAATTAGTGCTGCTTTATGAGGACTGTTCGGTTTAAGAGTTCATTTCTTTTTCGTAATTGGAAATTCGAACTTACCAAAAAGACTTGTACTAAAAGCATGTTAATCGTTTGGAATGAATATTTGAAACATCCGTTTGAAGATCGCGATTGTAAAACTGGACGCAGAATGTAATGCAATGTCCACTACTCTCAAGTGTATTTTCAACACATGGCCCAGTGAGTTATTTCAATGGCCCCTTCACGGCCCCACTTTTCGCTAGACAAAGTGCTAATTGCACATACTGCTTATGATGAAGTGCGCCGCCCCATCATGAGCTTAACAAGTCCTCGCCGCTCTCGGGCGCACGGCTCGGCTCGGGAGCAGAAAAGCCCAGAGAGACGAATCCTCCGGAAAGTTTGCACCGGATTACTGGAACCGAACCACACACACACACACACACACACACACAGACATATGTGTTTTTACACTAGTGGAACTTACACGGTGCACACGAATGAATTCCCCACGGGTGTAATGTGGAGCCACCAGAATTGCGTAGGACGGACGCACGGCTTCGTTTTTCGGCTGCCGGAAGAAAACATAAACCAGAAGCCTCTCTCTGGGCCGGAGCCGAGTGAGTGGCAGCCGGAGTGGATCCACCGGTACCGGTGGATGCTGTCGTTTTATCACCCCTACACCCAGCGGGCTCATCTTTTGCCATCATCCACAGAATGTCGTGCCGTTGGCACGCTGATGGGTTCCCATGTTGTTACGGTTTGCTGCCATTTTTTTTGTCTCTCTCTCTCTTTCTCTCTTTCTCTGTGTTGTGTTCTTTGTTGCCCACCGTTACGGCTCGTGTGAGGGCGCACATTTTCGGTGTATTTCCGGTGGCATTCCAGTGTGTTCCATTTTCTGTTCCATTTGTGGGCCACCAAAAAAAAAAAAAAACAAACAGGATACATAACGTAAAAGCCGGCACCGGGATGGCCCGGGGCCTTGTCGGGGAGCGGGTTCTGGGTGGTGGGAGAAAAACTGGAACATCCTCCGAATGGGCAACAACTGCCCCAACATATGACGCTATTATCTGCCTGACGAAAGAATAGAGACCATCGGGCACTCGGACAAAACAAAAATAAACACACACGAAAAGTTTTCCACCTCCTCAGGGATGGGAGTGGGTGGCGGAGGCGGCGCACGATGTGCAATAAATAATACACGAGGAACGAAATAACGAAACAAATAAAAATTGTAACATATCGTCTCCGTCATTGTCGCCTTTTTCGAGATTCCACATTTTATGTGATGTTAAGGGGGCCGACCGCTCATGCGAGAAAATTTGCACTGGAGCGAATGGTAGGGACCCTCCCCCTGACATCATCCCCCATTCACCGCCCTCCCCTTTTTCCTTAGTGATTCGATGATCGTTTGCAGAATTTAGTGCTGGTCCGCGTGTCCTTTTCGGGAAGGGCCTCCCTGAAGGACGGAACAGAAGCGAAAAAACCGCCCACTGTCCTTCGCCTTCAGTTCATGCCCCGTGCTGGTCGCGGCCGGCGGATCGCGTGGCGGTGGTTTGCTCCTGTTAAGCTACAAAAGTGTAATTACTTATCACGATGGTCGCATCTTAATTTATGCAACATTAATTAGCATACGCGTCGCCGCCGCCGTCGCCGTCGTCGTCGTCGTCGTCGTCGTTGGCCTCCTCCTGTCGTCGGACGTCGGACTGACATAAACCACCATTACGTGCAACCCGCCAGTCACCCCACCCCGCCCTGCCCCAGCCTGTGGCCAGCTAGCATCTTCCAATACTTGGCTGAAAGGTTTTATTGGCCGGCAAACCAAGAACCCTTTCCGAACCACGGAACTGTTGGCCACCGGGGGGTGGGTGGGGTACCGAGGCAGCGGTGATACTCTTGTAACCCCGAGGCCGAAAATCTGATAAGACATGACTTAATTGATGGCCATGAAACGGGGGTTTTCTTTTAACGGGAATTTTCTTCTTTCCCGGGGTTTTTTACTTATTCTTCTTCTGGTCTCGGCCGCGCCGGGGGTGGGGGAAATGTTGTACCAGCTCATTTTGAAGATAGCATTGATTTTCCAACGACCTTTCCTAGAGGTGGGTCGAAACTGGTTGTATTTCGTGTTCATTCTTGTTTGTTTTTTTTAATTTGGTTTTCCTGCTCCAAAACATGGCGCCATGCCGGGGACAGGACGGGGAGAAAATTATTTTAGAACGTTTCCCTAATTGTTTTTCGTAAACGTTTTATGTTTCCCGTGTAGGGGCACGCAAAAAGGGGTCTTTCGCAATTTGAGCGCAGGAAAAACTAGAAATTAATTATCTATCCAATTACGGACCATGAAACAGAATGGCTAGATTTGGATCCCATGCCCGTGTATCTCGTCAGTCACTCAGCTAAGGGAAACTGCCTGGAAGCGGGAGGACCATTTATTATGTTGGCTTTCGTTCCGTTGACATTGAGGATTACCGAAGGATACAAAAAGCCAACTCTTAGAACAAGATTAGAACTTTTTTTAGTAGTAAAACCGGTGGGAATTTGTTTGCAAAGTTTGCAACAAAGGATCCTAGCATACAAAAAATGGCTCATATCTTGCTGAAAGTCAGCTTGTTTGAAAGTTTTCTTAATCGCTAGAATAATTTGACATAAAGTGACGTTTGTAGACCGTGTCCATCTGCGATGTTGCTCATTTGATAATTTTCTCTTCATTGTTGTGAAATTTTAATTATGTAAAAGTGTGCCCCCCCTCAACTCCGGGATGATATGTTTCCGGTGGTAAAGATTTCCACTCGCGATAGACGCTCTGTGGACATAAATCTGCTCCACTTCACTCCAGCTATCTGACAAATCTTATCTTCGGAGGATCCAGTTTCGCGTGTAGTATCTTGTACGCCAACACCCTCACCCTCCCACTTTGAGTCCTTGATAGGTTCCCTTTCGCTCGTGGGGGTTTTCCCAATGTTTGGCTTGCTCGTATTGGTCTTGGTAGAACACACAAACAGACAAACAACATAAAACGAAAAAAAAACGCACTCGCTTCCCACCATTCCCAAAAAATAAGAAAGTCTGACGGCGAGAAATCGTGGAGCGAAACCAAAAGGAAAGAAAAAAAACAGGCGAGTTTCGAGTGAAGAAACCCAGAACCGGCGCTTCCTTGTAATGAAAAATTCCTAATTGTAAACAGTGTAAACAAGCGCAGCGCAGCGTTGAATGTGAAGCCGGGAAACTGCGACGACGAAGGAGGAGAAGCTGGTAGGTGGAACGACAGGAAGGCAGGGGAGGGTGTCCGTGAGTCTGGGTCGTGGACCAAAGCCCGGGCGAATGAGAAAAATCTTATCTCTCTATAAATTGCTATAATGGATTTTATTAATCATCTTCATAAGCTATTACGTGCCGGGGGTTCATCCGGCCGGGGGCCGGTAGGACCGGAAGTGCGCACCAGCACCGCCCGAAAGACGGAAATGTGACGGAAAGTCGAGCCAAGATCGTTCGTGTCTCGCTGTACTAAGGTTGGTACATGGTTGGGAAAACAAAAAAACCGCGCGCGAAAAATAGCAAGAAAAAGAGAGAAGGAGAGCGATGGAGTGAAGAATTTCCTTCTCGCGCGATACGCCCACCACCTGTCTGCCCTTCCTCCATCCCTCCACACCCCCACTAATCTATCATCCGACCGGGAGGGGGTTGGTTGGGGTTAAAGTAAACTTCCGGCGAATTTTCGCTCAACCGTCCGTTTGGGGACCGCGCCGTCGGGTCACCACCACCACCACCACCACCACCACCACGCCACCGCAACACCACCGGCGGCAACGGCGGCAGCAACCGGCGCAAACACATTCTTGCGCTCTTGCGGCGGCCTGTACATGACTTTTATTCATGTCGACGTGTTTGACGGTGATCTTTTTTTTTCCCCTTTCATTCCGTCCATGTAGTTCCATTCTCTTGTGTTTTTCCCCCTACTTTTTTTCCGCCCCTCTGCCGCGAGGTTGTTTCGCCCTCATCGGGGGTGGTTTTCCATTTTCCGGCGGCCCCGGTGCGGTCTCATTTTTGCGGAAACCCCGTCAGGGGAACCGACGTCGCCGTCGTCGTCGTCGTTTTACGGAAAATTAAATGCGCCCAGAAAAGTGGGACATTTTCCGAAATGCGGCGGTGGCTTAATGGCCAGAGACACGACGCAGCGTCCTGGTTTGCGGGGATCGTGTGCACTAGGGTACTAAGGGCGGAAAAAGGGGGAAACCTCACAAAATCCGGCGAGGTGAAAAACAGGCCCGGGTCCACCGGGTGGGTGGGTCCAAACAAAACTATAGTTTAGCCAACAGCAGCCGCAGCAGTTTAGAAAGCAGTTTTTGCCACAGGTTTTTAAACGCCTACTTGTCCCTACTTGTGCCTTCACTCGAGCTGGAGCTGGAGCCGGTGCCTTTGGGGTTTCCTTCTCTCGTTCACCGACCGGGACCTGGGCTCCCTTCTGCAGCGGTCAGTGGGCCGGAGCGCGAGCGGAGTCGGAACAACACTCCGCCATTCATTGGCGGTGTACGGCGCCTTATCGTGGCCCGGTGGTTGGTGGTTCTGGTTTCGTTGAGTCCTTCGGTGTGTGTGTGTTTTTTTTCTTCTGTTTGTTTTGTTTCGGTATGAAGCCAGCCAGTGTCTTTTTTGTTTCATCCCTCCTCGCCTCCCTCCACCACTTTTCTTGGGTTTTGAGATGAGATCCAGAACTCGTGAATGCCGTTTCTACAACCGCCGGTGTGCGCTCTGCCAGCTAAAAGGGACTACGTCAACTGTGGCTAGATTGTTCGCCAGAGATTATGCGCCGTTCCGCAGCAGCAACATTCATTTGGGGGAGCAGAAGGAGGATGCGAAGGAGGGCACAGGAGATGGAACCGAGGGGATACCGGGAGCGTCCGATTAATTATTCAAAAGCTCAAATTCATACCGAGTGGGCCACACAGCTTTGGGGAACTGTTTTTGCCCCCGGGGGCACCGGTGGTAGCTGGTGGAACGATGTCGAAGGGGGGAGGGCTGACTGGAAGGAGGTTTGGTGGCGAGACACGGTTTAGGGATGAATGGCCAAAGGGGACAGAATGGGAAAGATATTTAAGGGCGGAAGCTGGCCCCGGCATTCCCGCTTGGGCCGGGAATTGAATGTAAATGGTTTCAGACTTTCACCTCTTCCTCCCCCGGGATTGGCGGGAGGATGGGAAAGGACGCACGGGATGGAAGATGTTCTTTCCCGAGCATTCGGTTTCGGTTGTTGTAGTCGACTAGGTCAGCGTGAAATGACCACCATACATACACCAAGCTAGGCATTAGCGAAGCTGCTAAGCACTGTTGAAAGGACCTCCCCACTGCTTCCAGGTTTTGTTTGCCTATTAACCAACCGGTTTCGTCCTTTGCTACCTGTGTCAAATGCCCGTGTCCTCCAACCTTTTGGCCATCTACTTGACAAAGATTAAAAAAAGAAAACGAGTATTTCGTAGTGTTGAATGAATGAAGAACATTTTTTAAAAAATAGAATGAATATTAAAAGAATTAATGTGAATCGCGAAATGACTTTAAAAAAAACCAATTCTTCCAAAAATTAAAATAATATAATTGAATTGAGCTTTTACTTGTTACGGTTGGATCCTTTTCCATAGTCGTTGAAGAATTGGTATAAAACTGCATACAAATAGTTTAAACAACATATCAACATATTGTTTGAGTTTGGGAAGCATTTGCTTTCTTTTGAAAAATTATATACTTTCTATAATGTTTACCAACTAATGTGTTCGACAAATCGATATACTAACAGCCTGAGTCGTGCACTGCTTACTAGTGAGCGTCCTTCGATCGTTCTGCAGCAGCTTGCAATGATTTTCCCCCGGAAATGCTACCGAGGAGTGAAAGTTACACGCCGGATGACGTGATAGAGAATATGGAATTAAATCACATACACACACACACACACACACACAGTCACACGGGTGCGGCGGGGGGGCCACTGCAGAGGGCTTTGCCAATTGTCGCCATCTTTGCAACGCCGTACGCTGCTCCTTCAAGGCCGCCGGTACTAGGTGGGGAAACACATACACACGCAACCGGGTCAGTGTGTTTGCCTTTTTCCTCCGTTCGAAAGTTTGGCCAATCGATCGATTCGTATCCTGAAACCGAGCGGGACCGCGCACTGAGACGCAGAAAAAGCGACGGCCGTGCGAAAAAGCAGGTGGGAAAGAGAAAGAAAGAGGGAGCGGGAGTATGCTGAGGACGGCAGAATTTGGAGCAAAAACCGCAGCGAGAAGCGTGTTCTGCGGTGTTAGTGCTTCTCCCGTCTGCCGTCTTCGTCCTTGTGCACACTTCGGGGCAGGGCTTCTTACTCGTATCGAAGTTGGCACATCCTTCGAGCGACCGAGAACCGAGCAGCCCGATCACGGCTCCCAAGCGCATACGGCGTACGGTGCACCGCCCGGCCCTTTTTTCCGGGAAAAATCCTCGCCCTGTTCCGATTTTCTATCACTTCAGCACCGTAGCACTTCAACGACCGCATTGGAACAGGCGTCCACACTCAAACACTTACACACACACACACACACACATGGGCCTCCCCTCCTCTAACTGACCAGACATTCTGAGGGCGATCTCACACCATCGTCTCCTTCAGTTTGCCCTTCTCTCGTGCGATCCTTGCGAAGGATATCGAGATATAGTCGACAAGTAGCGAAAAAAGATTGCCAACAAGCAGCAACAACTGCGCCGAGCTGTTGGACGTGTTTTCCCGAAGGCCAGCTAGCCGACTATAGGCTCCACTTAGATTGGCTCCGATTATGTGTGTCTGTTCGATCAATAAATTTTGCACCCTTCTTCCCGAAGGAAACGGGAGAAAAAACTAAAACGCCCGACATTTCAACGCGCTACTACCGCTTCGCCGGTGCGCTTTGTCGGTTCGCCCGTGTCGGCACTCAAGATTGACCCACCGCATCACCCCCTTTCCCGCCGCCCCCCGCCCACCCATACCAGGGGTAACGAATTTCCCTCCTCGCCCGTTTCCTGGCGGAAACTGTGAAGTACTGCAAGATGTACGTATCCGGTTCTACTCGAGGTTTTCTTTTGGGCAATCGGAACTGGACCGGGACTATATCCTAGCGGGCGGACGACGATAAAAAAAGGGTCTCCACTTCCAGCCTGGCGGCCCCTCCCTGGTGAATCGATGCGTACAAGCGGCATAAATAAGACATCGGCCGTTTCCGTGGTGGCCGGGGATGGCGAGGGCCCAGAACGGACCCCGGTTTGAGGCTATATTTTAAAACTTTGCCGTTCCGGTGCCTGGCGCACCGATAATGCGGGCTCAGATATCGAAGAACGAGTGGGCGTTAGGGTGGGGCCAAAGATCGGTCGATGGATTAAATTTGATAAAGGTTAAGAAGGTTAGCGCAAGCGGTGACGGTACGAAATTGCGTCGGAACTCAACGGGGAATGGGTAACGATTTCCGATATTTTTTTCTTCCTCCTCCATGTTGGGCTGAAAACAGTGTATGCTAGGGAGAGAGAGAGAGAAACAGAGAGACGGTGGTTTAAGTTTTGGGTTTGAATGGGGATTTTGGGGACGAGTTTTAATATTTGACACTTTGGCCACCGCAATGATGGGATGGAACGGATGAATCATGTCCACTGCATCGGATGTGCGTTTCGGATCGGATCGTGTTTCGTGTTTTCGTCGAAAGGGTTCTTCGACCGGTAACCGGTTGGAGTGAACTGCGTGTCAGACCCAAAGCACCCCCTGGAACCTAGGGCCAATAATAAACCGCCCACCGAAAACGAAACGGAACTGAACGGAAAACACGCACGAGACACGGACAGGAAATAATGACGAATCGAAATCAATCGATTCGCGCTCGCAAACGCGATCCAATTCAATCATCGTCATGGACACGGAGGCGGAGGGCAAAACCCTACAATTTAACCTTTTCTTCGGTGGTCGATTTGATTTATGACGGTTTTCGGCGAAGAAAGACCTCCCCCTCTGTTTTTTTCGAAAACAGAACAAAAAAAAAAGTACGGTTCCGTTAATTAATCGAACGCTCTTTGTGGCCCGTTGGGGGGAGGTGGTGGCGTGTGGGTAGGGATTGTGGGTTCGGGGCCACACGAAAAAATAACCCTCCCCGGGCCGGTAAAAAATGCGGAACAAATAATCCTTCCCGATTCGCACGACGTGGCGGGTTTCCGTTCGATTGCTTCTTTGCCCTTTTCATTCCCTCTCTCTTTCTCTCTCCATTTCTCAGGGCGATGGTCACCCCATCGAACCCTACAATCAAGTTCAATCGAATCTTCACGCCACGCGGCCTGGGTCAGGGTTGGTAGTCAGCAATTAAAATGATTCCGGCCTCGGTTCCGTGCGTTCCACCGCGACCGCCCTGCATTCGACCCCGGGGGGTGGGTCGGTGGGTGGCATTCCGGGAAGCAGAATGCCGATCGTCCGAGCGTCGTGGGTGGCCACCGGAAGCGCACAAACATCAACAAGCCAAACATGAAAACCGTCGGGGTTGGCGTTGGGGAATGTCGACTTGCCTGTCTACCTGTTTCGAGCCAGTTTTTCCGGCTTCAGGGGCTCCGTAGTACGGGCCTTGTAAATATTGATCTACCGACCAGTTGGATATGGGAATGGAAAAGAAAAATTAAACAAAACAAACTGGCTCCCGGTCGTCCAATGTCAACGGAACACGACAACTTTTCATCCGGGCGTATAGGTGTTGGGCGTGAGTTCGCCACTCACCGAACCTAGTGGTATGATTGTGGTAGAACAGTCGAAAGAAATGACCATTGCCGTTATGATTATTGGTGTAATAGAAAATTACATTCCACGGAAAAATGTTGTGTACAGCGTGGCAGATTCAGAGCTTCGAAAAAATGCTGGGAAAACCATCAAATGCTATCTGAAACGGTGGCTTGATTGCTGGTCGATTTCCCGACCTACATCAAAGCAGGGGTATTAGGAAATTTTGTCTCCAATGGAGGTATCATTTTCCTGCTGAGCACCCTTGGGAAAAAGTACTCGGCGAAAATACACCCACGTGAACGTTTGCGTTCAAATTTTAACACAGAAAAGCGAAGAAGGAATTTAATGTCAAACTGCTCCTCCTACCTCGGTTTTCCTCGATAATTGTGTTGTAAGGATTTGGTCCGCGGAAACAGCTTCCGGAAAACCGCTGGAAAACAACGCCGCGTACATTGTAATCAAAGACGGCGACGACAACAGTTGGTGGAATTTCAACAAAAATCGAAGAAAGTTTTAACCGAAACCGATTCCGGGACGGTATGTTTTTTTTTCGACGATGGTTTGTGTGGGTATTGGGGTGTTCTTGCTTCCATTTTTTGCCCTCTTGATTCTGCCCTTCATGGTCGGAGACACAAACCAACATCCAAACCCCATGGAGAACATGAGCCGCTCGAGTTGGGCTTGATGGGAAGAAATTTAGTATTCTGTGGTGGATTCCGCGTTGTACTCGAAGAAGTCCGCACGAAGAACTACGGACCGAAAGCGTTTAATTGCATTAAAGCCGACGGAGAGCGGCGCGTACTGTTTCCCATTTGCTTTTATATTGAGTTTTGAATCGTCTTAAAGTTTGTTGATTTTTTCGGTTGTTTTTCTTGCGCTAAACTTATACCGCTCGAAATGAGGGCACCGAAGCGTAAACGGCCACGGGGATGGAAGCGTTGCAGTAGTCCACGTTGTAGGGCCAAACGTATAGGATCGCTTTAAATAGGAGTCTATTTTCTGCCTTCTCCCAACTTCGAGAACAATTCCTTTTGCTGTTCCTAATGGATTAAAGAGAAGTAGAGAGGAGAAGAGTTGAAAGAACTTAGACTTTTCTGACGCTCAATCAAATTTTTTTTATTTTGTGTATCCGTATTGGAAAAGTTTTTATACTATTTTCCTGTATTCCTTCCTTGGACGTCAGTCGAATTGATTTCAATATTTAACACATCATTTAACACCTTCGAGAGCCGAATTGGAAATCAGTAACGTTTCGCGATACATGCATGAAATTACCAAAGTCGTTCGACAGAAGGAGCATTCTTGGGTTTTTCGTCTCGTTTCGAAGGGATCTGCAGGTGCTCATAAACCAGCATTCGAAAACGGCCCACTTTGCACCGCAAGATAAACAGGACCGTGACGGGATGGCGCTTCCTTTTGAAGCCGATCGCAGAAACAGAGAGAGACAGAGAGAGCGTGGAGGAAAAATCGCACTCCTAGAATGAAACGACTGCATGGGATTTCCCAGGATCTGCAAAATGTGTGTGTGTGTGTGTTGGTGCCAAGCCTGCCAACCAACACCGGTGCGCTGGTATTTGTTGAGTGTGGTTCGGGAGAACGCCTACATGGATAACCCGTAGCGGGTGGACCGGTGTTTTCGATTGAACCGGAATGTTGGAAAGGACTGCACGGAAGAGAAAAAGAGAGAGAGAGAGAGTAAGAGAGGACACACGAAAGGTTCCTTCAAAGGTGAGGTAGTCGGATCGCAACCAAATCCGCCCCGGTTCAAGCCCAAGCCCAAGCGAAAACAGAGACAGACAGGAATAAATAAATAAATAAATAAACCCTTTTGCCGCTCGCCCCCATGTGCCGTCGCCGTGCCCCGGGCCGAGGGGTTTTTGGGTTCACTAGCTCCGAAAAGGACTCGCTCAGTGTCGCTCATCTCTGCCGGCGCAGGTGGTATTTATGAATTGATGATGGTCGCACCGACCGTACGGGGCGCCACCGTGCGTGCGTGTGCAAGTGGAAGGGTGGTGGGGTACGGCTGGGACAGGGCGGACATGAGATTGGATGAGTGAGCAAGTTAGAGCAAGCGGCAAGCGAGTGAAGTATCTAACAACGACCGGAGCCATAACAATAACAATGAAGTGTAATAAAATAAAGTTCAAACGGTGGAACGTAATCCGTGCGGTGCGCTCGAAAGGCGGACCACTCGGAAGCACCGGTGAAGGTTGGAGAAGGGGGTGGTGGTCGGTGGTCGGTGGGTGGAAGAGTTGATGGGTGGGTGATTGACTGCTCGGAAGGCTCACCAGCTCGGTCGCGCACGGCAAAGTCAGCAGTATAGTAGCTGCTGGCATCATCGTAGGTGGAAATTAGTCAGCCAAATGAGTGCCCCTTGAGAGAATGCGCCACCCCGTTCCGGTGGAGGGAGGGGGGCAGGGCATTGTGGGCACGCGGGGTGGGCGTTTCGTTTTATGTGCAAGCATTTCCCATCGAGATTGGCACACGTATGAAGTCGGCCCCTGCGAGGTCGAGCCCAGTCGCCTTGTCGCGCCTTGTCCCTTCTCATCTTCGCACCACCAGTTCTCCGGCCGGGTATGGAGGGAGTCTTTTTTCTCTCCTCTTCTATTTGTAGGGAAACTCCACTACCACCTGCGCTCCACGAGTGATGTTAGCTTATGGCTTATCGTTGCGGAATGGGATTATGCTTCCTGGGCTGGCCGGCCGTGTCGCGGGGTTTTGTGTGCAGGCTTTTTTCGGAACTGTCCGCCTATTTCCCTGCACCGGGAAATTTCCTCGAACGCAAAGCTTAATGCTCACCCGAATGACGATGAAAAGGATTATTTATGTATATTTTTTGTTTTGTTTTTTTGTTGTTGGTTGACGGCAATAGAAGTCGCTCTGGTTGGAGCTTTTAATGGCCGGTATTCATTCGAACGGGGCGGGTTGGACGGTACAGATTGGGCTTGGGCGGTGTTCGGAAAATCGTCAATGGATTGTGGATCGCAAATAACTGAAAGTGATTTAGCGACAGCAGGATAGAAGGCGACTGATTGGAGACGAGTTAGTGTGCTATTGACAGAGTGACGATAAGCGAGCCATCCCCACTGATTCGGATTAGTAGTGATTGCGAAAAGGGGGACCTCCACGGAGGGTGTGAAGGCGAGCAGCGAGGGGAAATAATAAATCCCGACTTCTGGAATTACTTGGACACAGTTTTGCCGCTTCAGTTTCATGCCGGGATTTATGGGACAGGCAGTAGGCTGATGGAGAATGTGCCGTGTGTAATTCGTAAAGCTGTCTGTACGAGATAATGCATCTTTCTAGTTTCTATTTTTCGAGATCAATAACCCCAACGTTGCCTTTTCCACTTGCAGTTCCCATCACGACGGTCAGCGGAGTGTTGGGCAAGCAGGCCAGTCTTCCCTGCGACATCACGCCACTGGAGCGGGACGATGCCGTCTACATGGTGCTGTGGTTCAAGGAGGACGACAACGAACCCCTGTACAACTTCGACGTGCGCGGGCGGCAGGTGGCGCAGGCGCGCCTCTCCTCGTCGGACAAGTACTTCGGCAAGCGGGCGTTCTTCCGGGCCACCTCGCACCCGGCCCAGCTGCTCGTGGACGAGATCAAGCTGTCGGACGAGGGCATGTACCGGTGTCGGGTCGATTTTCGCAACTCCCCGACCAGGAACCTGAAGATCAACTTCACTGTGATAGGTAAGCGACCAGGCGTCTCCATTTCGCATTTTTGCACCACTTTTTGGCAATTGGTTTTCCAGTACGGTGAACAGAAAAGTTGGTTGCCTCTTTCATGTATGCGAAATATAGTGTCACATGACGGCTGTGAGATCATTTTAAATGCCGGTCGATTAAAAAAAATGATTTCAAAAAACTGTTATACAGCGATCATCAAACGACAAGTGTTTGGTTCATCGTAGAAACTAATCACTCACTCAGCTCACGGGGAACGACACGGGAGAAGCATGTCGTTCCTGTCGTGACCCAAGAATTTCATACTAGACGAATACAAGGCCACGATAGCCTCGTGCAGTGATCCTGTCCTAATATTGTCCAATATTGTCACTTCACCCGGCACATCTCATGTGGCCCATTTCGGGTCGACATGGGCGTGCCATTGTGTGTGCGTTGGTGTGTGCCTTCTAATTTGCAGTCCCTCCGGATCGGCCCATCATCTACGATTCGCGGCGCCGGGAAAAGGCCAACACGGTCGAGCCGTACAGCGAAGGCAGCGACATCGCGCTAATATGCGAGGTCAAAGGAGGTAAGGGTGGATCGTTTCGGGGAATAAATTTCCCTTTCCCAAACCGGGGGCGTTTCCCCGAGGGCCTGGCAGGACAGGACGCTCATTTGAATCATCCCGGTCATTCCGTCCCACCGCCCTCTTTCACAGGACGCCCGCGGCCGAACGTCACCTGGTACCTGGACAACAGCGTCATCGACGAGTCGTTCGAGACGCGCCCGGACGGGACGACCGTCAACCATCTGTCCTATCCCAACATCGGCCGGCAGCATCTGGACGCCCGGCTGATGTGCGTCGCGAGCAACACGAACCTGACGCCGCCCAACAACAAGGTGGTCGTCCTCGATGTCAACCGTGAGTATTGTCCCGGCCCTTTCGCGGGGATGATGAGTCCTTGTACCGAACTGGGGCCCAGCCTTACATCGCATTCTGTGTTTTTCTTTCGTTTTCCCTGACCGCTCTCTCTCTCGCACAGTCAAACCCGTGGCCGTGCACATCATGGCGAAGGAGAAGTTCGTCTCGGCCGACAAGCGGTACGAGATTGAGTGCAAAAGCTCCGGCTCCCGCCCGGAGGCGGCCATCTCCTGGTGGAAGGGCACGCGGATGCTCAAGCGCATCACGAAGAGCGTAAGTAGAGCGTGGGATACTGTGGGAATCAGGGCACATTCGAGAATCGGCCGCGTGTGTGTGCCAGCTGTGGTCCATGGTCATCCTTGAATCGGTGCAGGATTACGGGAACGCGAGAACAAATTCCAGGAACTCCTCTTTGTTTTGTAATGTATTCCAATACTCCTTATACGCCCAGTAAATGATAAGGGTAGCTTTATCCCTCCATTAACGAAAAAAGATCCTTTTAGGATCCGTATTGAAACCCCCTTTGATTGAATTTTTAATTTTTCCTTTTTCGGCGAACTTTTGCCCGGGCTTAATGTTTCGTTTGAAGTGATAACACACACCTATACACATCAACAAACAGCAAACTTCTACATGGACTTGGACGTTGCCGAATGTCACGCTTTGTAGCCCTGCAGTCGACAGGGAACTCGCGCGAACATTAATTTTCCATTTGAACCGCAAAAAATTTCCAATGTCCATTTCCCGCCCACCCACTCCATATCCCAAAAACACATTTGTCCCCCCGGTTTGATAATTACGCTAATAATTACCGTGCGTGATTTCTACGTGGGGAAATGTGTGCGAACGGTCCGAATTCTGCTTTTTTTCTCCCTCTGGCGCGTATGTGTGTGTGGCCGACTCCTGCTGTTTGTTTGCTGCCGATGAGTGTAGCGCGGTCCTGGGTCCAGGAAATAATTAGCAAAACCAATCGGCAATAATTATTAGTCAACCATTTTTCCGATGGACCATTATATCGCGGGGCCGGCGGGAAAATTTGGGAAATTTTGTTCCCTCCCACCCGCCTATTTTTTGCATATCCATTGATCACCATGGAAACAAAGGGAATGTGAGACGCCATTTTGCGGGCCCGTCGTGGGAGGGAAATTGGATTGTGCACTACAACACCGACGTACTAATTTAATTTCTAAACTACACCAAACCAATTTCCCGGCGCGGCTTCCGCGGGCTCGTGTTAGGCATGTTCCCTGTGCGCTAATGGTGCTGACGTTTATTGGCCATTGCCGTTTATATTGTGCTTCATTGAAAACACACAAGCGAAGTGCATGAATAGAGTTTGTTTTCCCGCTTCCAGTAACTGCCAATTGCCATACAATGTGTGCATCGTATTGTGTTTGCCCAATTAAAACATGCATCATTTGACCGGAGGGTTGTTGTATTTTTCCACAAACTTCCTTACATTGTCTCGCTGTCTGTGAACGGAATATGTTAAGTAGGCGCTTCAGCCAATCAAATCACCCACTTCCGCAGCAACCGTAACCGTGCTCGGAATGATCCGGATACCGGGGTGGAAAAAAGAAACAACTAAACCGACCGACTCGCCATTTTCGCTTCCCGCTGCATACTTAGTTGCAGATTGATGGCGTACAGGGGGCAAGAATAGAGTCGAAGATCATTCCCGGCAGCAGCAGCAGCAGCAGCAGCAGCAGTTGGCAGGCTGCTGTAGAAGTAATGGAAGCCAAAGTACTGGCCGAGTACGTGATTGAAATGTGCAATTTTCCCAACCTACTCCGGCCGCCGGTGGAAAGCAAGTGGCGGCATCCCGCTACTCGATACAGTGAGGCACATCGAGGCTTTTTCTTCTTCCTCCGATTGGCGAACGAGATCACATTTTCCTTCCACACGGTTCGATTTCCTCATCATCGGCACGAGTTGCGAGTGGGCGGGTGTGTGTGTGTTTGGGGGGCCATTTCCTTCCCTGGTGGGCTAATATCATTTTCTTTCTTTCTTTCTTTCTTTCTGTGTCGTTCTGCCCGTTTTCCCGCACAGTTTTCCGAAAGCAGCAACCAATCACTCAGCGTCATCTCGTACACGCCGACGGTGGACGACGATGGCAAGTACTTAACCTGCCGGGCGGAAAATCCGCTCATTCCGGACAGTGCAATCGAGGACAAGTGGCGCCTGGTGGTGCATTGTAAGTAGTTTCTCTATTTTAGACGCGCGCAAACATCGACGGAATGATATTTTACCCTTAGCCTAGAAGGATATATGCATGCATTTACATATAAAATATTGAATAGAAAATATTTCTTTCCGTTTCGTTAGTTTACATCTCCTGATTTAGGCACCAAATAAATACTAAATTTTCTGTTGCATTTGATTTTTTATTTTTAACGTTTCAAACGAACGAAAGCGAACCTTTTGCCGAAAGAAGAACAAATATGATATAATGTGCAGTAATAAAGTAAATGTTATTCAAAACACCAAGAACACGGCCGACCACGATTGACCCGGCTCGGCGAACGAATCAATCGGCTTCTTTTTGGACTGGTTTCTCTTCTTGTTTTACCATCGGTAGTAAAACACCAGCCCCTCCCCCAAAAAACCCACAGCCCCGTTCGAAAATGGGAGAAAGGAAATTGAATTTCTTTATAACCAGAAACAACATCCTATCAGTTTTATTCGTTTACGTTCGATCGCGCGATAAAATGCGTTCCGCGATCGTTGCGTGCCATCGTAACGGGCATGGTTTTACTGCGCAGCCAATAAATGCTAAATTCCAGCTGAAGCCCATCATCATCACCCACCACAGTCAAGGGTCTGCGCTAAGACAGAAGGGACTTTGGACTAAGGCCCGGGTTCGTGTTCGTGGCGCTGGTCCGTCTCGTTGTTCGATCCGATTCCTAATTGAGACGCAAGGAAAACATAAATCGCCCTCGTGCGCAAACGCACTTCCAATTCTGGTGCAAAAGGACGCTTGAGGGAATACTGGGTCTCGAAAACCGAACCCAAATCTAATAAATGCAGCAGCATAAAAAAAAAACGCTGGAAATTAACTTATTCCTTCGTCGGCCAAATGGTTCCTCAGTTTTCCGGGGTTCCACTCGGCGTATCGGCCGTGTTTTCGTCGGATTTCCCGTCGAACGTAGCCATTGAATACGGGTTCCTTCTTCTTTATTCCGTGTTGTGTTTTTCGTTACCCCCGCCGGGTGGGGTGGTATCATGTTGTTCTCCATTTTTATCACAGTAACTATATTCCGCAAGGGCGCGGTGGGTGGCACGGTGGGGCGGCGGAATGCGCGCGCTGGTGGAACATGTTGATGCTATTTATGTGCCCGGTGTGTTTATGCAACCGTGAAATGATAAAAAGCAGACACTTGAAATTGTCCTCCTTCTCTGGAAAGCCCTGCTCCAGCCCCTGCTGCTGTGGGGAATCTTGCCTCTTTTTTTCTTTGCTCTCCATTTTACGTTTCTTCACCGTTCCGAGTCTTTGGGAAGAAGTGACACTTGGCTACAGAAGTTCAGGAAGCCTAAAGAACTGCCAAAGAACTTCAGGAAGCCCCGGGAAAGTTGGCTCAATATGGCGTGCGAGAAGAAACGGGAACGGACCATGAATGGGAGCGAGAAGAAGGAACCAAAATAAAAAAAAGGACACATCCTTGAAGTTGAATTTCTGATCTGAAGTGCACGGTTTTCTGGTCGTAAAAATACGGACAACACGAAACCGGCGAGGTTGGTGTGGGTGAGAGGAGGAATCGGGTGAGTGACAAGAAGCCGCATAAAACTTGTCTCGTTGGCCAAATAGATCCGTGGCGTGGACGGATTTCGTACCGTATCGGAGTAGCATGGACGTGTAGCGATTGCTCCGTCAGCGATGTTATAAAACCTGACGTTTCGTCCCGTCACGACTGCAAGACCTCAC
>JAOEFI010000003.1:3742738-3765528 GCA_034621735.1 Anopheles plumbeus | reverse complement strand
CCCCACACCCCCCCCCCCCCCCCCCTCCTCACCAGTCACCCGGCCACTTTGGGTGGAAAATGGACGAACACATTTGCATCACCGTGCGGCACATAAAGGGCGCCTGCTTAAAACGGAAAGATAGAGTGGCAGATAAAGCGAGAAGTGTTTTGAAGATTGCGCCCGAGAAGAGTGGCCGCGTGGAGACGAACGGAGTGCCCGAAGACGCCACGAGTTGTTTTGATTACCGAGGGAAGATTTTACAAGTAAATCGGAAACGATGATCTTGGAGTAACGTGCGGTAATAAAGGCTTTCGGATTGTGATTTTTAGTTTTCTTTAACGGACGTTCCTCTTAGGAGGTACAGGTACGTCGTCGTTTCCGCTTTGTTGGCCTAACGTGCGAATCAATGCATGTTTCGCATCGATTTTAGAACATAAAGGGAAATTGTTTTTTGAACTCGAGCCAAAGTTTTCGCATGAAACGAATCAGGATTTTCTTTCAATGGCCGTACTTAATATCATTCGTTTGAGTGGATTTTGGACTTCTGCAATGTGTTGAGTAATACAAAAGATTCGATAAATGTCATCACAAGTCTTCATTTTATTTTCCAAAAATATAATTTAAAAAAAGCATATAAATATTCAAATTTATTAGTTTGGTATTAAGTTAAATTCCAAATGCGCAGTTCGTTAATATACGTATTCCTCTCTCTCTGTCAATAGACATGCCGATCGTGACGCTGAAGATGGGATCCTCGCTGAATCCTGACGACATTAAGGAGGGCGACGACATCTACTTCGACTGCCACATCCAATCGAACCCGAAGCCGTACAAGCTGGCCTGGTATCACAATGTAAGTGTAGTTAATTCTTCTCTCTCTCGCTTTTTTTTTTCTTTCTCTCTCTCTCTCTCGCCGTCTCTCCGTTTTGCAAATGCTTCAGTGTACGTTTTCAGTCCTTTGTTCCGACACGTGATCTATCTCGTCAACCGAAGTGAGGGAAAAAACAGAGAACGCAACGATGCGAAAGAACCTCGCGTGAGACTCATGCCTTCCCCGAACCGCATTTTCCATTACGCCAAGACTGTGTCCTATTCTTCCCGCTCCTCCGTAGTGTGGTACTTTGTGCAAACAAACATGCGGTAATGCTGTATATATATCGTCCCCGGCGCTCGGATGCTCGAAGAAAGGGACAATAATAACAAACCACACGGCATTATCCTTGAAAGCTGCTACCCCCCCCCCCCCCCCGGAAAGAATGGACGCATTGCCGCCGGGCGGTTTGGAGCGTTTTCATCGAGACGGGAGCTTTTCCATGGTCTGTCGCTGTCGGGGTTGTGTCTTGTTTGAGGGCAGCGTGGGAGGGTGGGCTTTGGGTGGACATCTCGAAGACGGATACGGACGGTTGGTGGTGAGCAGTATGTTCTGTTCAGTAGAAAACCTTCCCCACATTCCACACACCATCTTCTTCCCCCCCCACCGGTGTGTGAGGTGGTCGGGGTTTTCCGAGTGTGGGTTTTTCTGTTGCCATGTTTTTTTTCTTCGTGTCCTCCGTTTCTCCCTCGCGCATTCTCGCGTGGGCCATTTCCGACGGAAGTGAGCGATATTTGATTTGCTTAACCACCGGAGGATTTGTTGTAAATGGGATTCGTGGCCATGGCACGTAACCGCACGACGGCCACGGACGGTCGGGATGGGTGGACGGGCGCAGTGTTGCAAATTAGACTGGAGAATTGCGCCCTTGATGGTGTTGGGGTCGACCCTTGCCATGCCACGGGAGAGTAACCCTCCACTTCTTGGTGCCACTTGAACGGCAAACAACCAGCAGCATCCCCCGCGCTCCTCATCCCTTCGCGGGACCAGCTTGAACCCGGCTTGTCCGGAAGCACGGTTCCAGGGAACCTTGGTAGGCAGCACGTCCCTCGTTTTTATCGCTTCGACTGCGACGGAAATAAAATTCGCACCCTAAAAATTAGCCGATCCGCCTCGATGGCCCATCAACGGTCGCCCGGCGGGTGAAGATTGAATTAAATCATTTCTCTTGAGAGATCCTCTTGAGCGGAATAATGAGCCCCCGTTCTGTCAGCCACGTGTTCAAAGAGTCGATTCCAAAGAGGATATGGGGGAGACCAGCGTTCCTTACAGCCGGCTTGTGAGTGGCGTTTCATAAGTTGATTCCTCGAAGGGCCTGTTTGTTTTGTTTCTTTTTCCGGTCGCCTTCTGCTACTTCTAGCGGTTGGCGTCAAGTTGGCAGTCAGGCGGCAGTTTTAATTATATATTCCAGCGCGGTTTTCTGCTTCGACCGGAAATTAAAGTGGAAGAGTCCGTTGGAAACTTGAGCATATTGAAAAGTCTTTCATTGCGTTGGACAATGAATTGATGAACGTGTTTTGCTTATAAGTCTGAGAACCATAAACGCATAGTTTAAAAAATTACATTTGAAATGTCGTTGTTTAGGAAACGAATTCTACTGTAACGAATGTGTCTCGCCCAAAAACCACAATATTTCCACAGTTTTACAAGAAATTGCTTCCCATTTCTGCACGCGCACGCAAGATGTACACGGAAAACCCTAAATACAATAATCGGTACAGAGCGCCCTATAAAGGCCAACAATTGCGGGGCGCCATCGTTTCCGGGCGTCTAACTGATATCTATATAAAACGCTAAACAAACGCATTACACGGCGGCTTACATACGGCAAGCAAACTTCCGCCGAGCAGCACGGTCGGTCGTTGGTACCGGCAGCACATTACCACCGTATGGCAAAGGGCTTCGATATGAGACGCTAAGACAGCCACCAAACGCTACGTACACACCCCGTTAACCGTGTTCCCCTCCGTGTTTTCCACACACAATAATCCACCAAACCACCCATGCCCACCCCTCCACGCAGGACTTTTTGATGTCGGGATTCGGATTATCTTCACGGTACATTCATAATCGTTAGATCGGCAGCCGAGACCCTCCGCCGGAAAAACACATCTCATTTGAGCGTTCGCGTGGTTTTGCGCACCAGGGCGGTGGGGTTTTCCGGTGAGCGAAGGAATACAATTAACCGAACCCAACAAAACACACACACAACGTGAAATCGCGTGTAGCTAAGGTTGGAATGGAATTTTTATCCCGCGCTTTTCCGCCCCTTTTTGCGGCTCATTCGGATATTCATTTTCCAACGGCAGCATCTTGGCTGCGGCGAGAACCACGAGGCGGTGCCTGCTGGCTAGATTACCTTCTCCAGTTCCCCTTTCACTCCACCGGTTTCCCACGACATCACATTTAAGGAGGGCAGAGTAAATAATTCAATTCTTACCTGTGAATGACTTGGCGTTTCCCGCAGGCGAGGTGGAAGGAGGAAGGTGTGGGGGTGGCTGTACGCTCTGGTGAAATGGCCCGTTTTTGTGGTTGTGTGAATTTTTCACCTTCAATTACGGCGGACTGGCGGATTGACGGAGAATCGCTACACCGTCTACGAGGACTCCGAGCAAGGACTCTGTCGGCTCCGTCGGCCCTCCGGGGAATATCCGTGCTCCGAGGACGCGCCCGACTAAATGACAGAAAGAAATGGCAATGTGTATAGGTGTATGTGTGTGATTGTTTTTTTAAGCTTACCTTTCTTTTCTTCCTTCTCTTTGCTCTCTCTCTCTCTCTCTCTTTCTCTCTCTCTCTCTCTCTCTCTCTCTGTATTCCATCGGACCAGGGAAACGAGCTACATCATAATGTCACAGCTGGCATCATCCTGTCGGACCACTCGTTGGCCCTGCAGAGCGTGTCCCGCAGTCTGGCCGGAGATTACACCTGCATGGCGGCAAACACCGAGGGCCGCGGTACGAGCAATCACGTCACACTTCGCGTGCGCTGTAAGTATATCCACCTCCCTGTACCTCCCGAAACCCTCGCGTGGCCTTCGCGGGAGAAGACCAAAAAAAAAAACCACCGCCCGAGAAAAGCGAGTTTTTTTATTACTTCTATTTCTTTCTTGTCCTTTTTTTTTTTGGGAGGAAGGACGGTTTTTTTCTCTCCGCCTCATCAAGAGGAGATCTCATTTGGAGCAGGTTGTGAATTGTTGTGCGCCGTCGGTCGCATTCCCATCCTACCCTTCTAGCCCCTCTCGTGGCCCACATCACAGTCGGTAATCGGTACCGCCGAAAAAAAGGTGGTTAGACTCGGGTCCGTGCGCGGAGCGTCACCGGAGCAGACGGCTGCAAACGAACCCATTTGGAGGAGGGCGTTATTGTAAATAAAGTGAAATTTCATTAACTCGTGGCGTGGCGTAACTTCTGCGCCCTGCCAGTAGTGTGCGCGCACTTCCGTCAAGCAAATGAGAGTTTGGGGTTTGTTCGGGTGGTTTTTTTGTTCTTTTTCTCTCTGTCTGGTTCGACGATTCCTTTTTACTTTTTTCCCGTACCAACGGGAGGGCAACGGGAGGACCACGGGTCGTGTCGTGTGTTTCCCAAACACGCCCGCTTGGCCCGCTGCTTCCAACCGAAACCGCACCCGAAGGTTTGGTTGGCAAATTGAAACCACTTTGGTGGTGTTTTGTTCTCGCATGGAATTAAATTTCACACATGAATATTTACCGGTGCAAAAGTTCGATTTACGCTCGCTTTCACTTCCTGCCCAATGAATGTCGAAACTGAACCAATGTACACCGCACACACACACCCACCACCCATGGGTGGTTCCACAGTGGACACTTGACGCGCGAGGGCGAGCTGCAAAGGGCCGACCATGGCCCGCTGGTCAGCCAGCACACTTTCCGGGGAAAAGGATTGAAAATTTAATTTAACGAATTTTCCACAAACAAACGTTCCTCATGGTTTGCCCGCGGGCAGAGGGTGGCAGCGGCGGACCGAGCGGTCATGTATTGAAATGTTGCCTCAAGCAGCGCGCAGCATAACGATGAGAATATGCTGGCCTGCCAGCCACAGGGGGGGTAGTCAATTGTGGGCATCGAAACCCATGGTGCCAAATGTAATTGGAGTGTCACAACTGTCCAGGAAATTAAACGAAGCTTTTAGCTCACACACTTTACGGTGGACGCACACACACAAAAACTCACATTTGGACAACGTTTTCGAGGTGTTCATTTTCAAACGTTCCGATAAACGCTAGATAGTTCCCAGACATTCCTCTCGATAGAAGTGTTTGCAGGGTATGGACGAACAAATTATTACTTAGTAAATGTTATTAATGTTTTGCTGCTTTTTAGATAGTTGGTCTGATGATGATTTCACATTTGATTGAAACGAGTGATTTTAATTTATGTCTTTGTTCGTTTAATGTAAATAAAACCAGCGACTTAAATACTGTACCGCTGCTGTTTGATGAAAAATTCAGGAGGACGAAAACGTAAGCTTTATAAGTTAGTGAATGTAATAAAAGTTTTACATAAATTGAAGTTTAATTTGTAGTGCAGTACATCTTTTCCACCATTTGCAAATGAGCTTTCCGGTATCGATTTATTTGACTGCCGAAATGCGGAAATATTTGCAAAATCGGTCCAGCATTTTAATTTTATTCGTTTAGGGGTTTTTTTTTCGTTGTTGGTTTGGAAAAGCGTTTCCACCATCGTTAGCTACAAGCAGACGTTCGCTGGAAGTGTTCGGGAACAGCGCACCCCACCCCGGCGCTGGTCCATGGCAAGCATGTGTGTACGCAATCAAGGGCGAGAGCGCGATTTTTCCGACATTTATCGGCACCGAAAGCGCCCGCCGGCTCCGTCGTCCGCTGGGTACCGCAATCAGTCACAATAATCGAATCACAGCGGCCACGGCGCGGAGGGGATGGAGTGGAAGGGGTTGTCGGATGGGCGGTACGTGATGGCGGCCCCAAGAGAGAAGGCAACAAAGGGGTGCGCACTCACGCTTCGCAAGCGAGTCGATCGCTTGTGCACGTTTCCCTTTCAATTGACTGATAATTTGTTTGTCAGAAATGGTTGTAAATCAGAAATTACGCAATTTGATTTTTCCGATTCTGCCCCCCACACACACTCACACACACACACACACACACACACACACACACACACACCGTGAGCTCAGGCAGTGGGGAACCCTTTTTTGTGGAGCACAACGGCACGCCGCCGACAACAACAACAACGACCCGAAAATGGGGTGGTGAGGATTCGCCCTGGTTGCTGGAAGCTGGAGGCAAACTGTCGCTGATTGTGAATGAAATTTGCCCTAATTTGGTTCGACGCACGTTTGGTGGTAAATAAATGGTTAATACAGATTGACAGATTACTCGCGAGAGAGGAGCTCGTTGTGGCACGATTACGCAGCACTGGAAAGGAAGGGGGGGGGGGGGCATTTTATGGACAATTGGAAAGGATAATGAAACATTGTTGCATAATCATTTCCATTTATGTTAGTCATTGCAATTGGTGCAGTAAATAAAAGAAGAAAATCAGAATACTAAAATGGGTTGACTATAGCAAAGCTTTTCGAAAGCTCCATAATATGCCCATAGTAAGGAAGGACATATTTGGACAAATAATAATCATAATGAAAATGGAACAACTCGCATCCGAGTAGGCTTTTCCATTCAACTGCGTCTTTAAAGCGACATAGGACAAAGTGTCTTATCCTGCTTTCGGCTGTGCCACATTGGCGTCGTTCTCTCTAACCACTCTAACAAATAACACACGCACGCCCTTCTCCGCCAGATGCACCGGTGTGTGCAACGGACCGCGAGGAGCTGCTGGGCGCACTGAAGCACGAAACGCTGCAACTGAAGTGTGAAGTCGACGCGTCGCCGGCCGCCGAGTCCTTCCACTGGACGTTCAACTCGTCCGGCGAGCAGACGGAGCTACCGTCCCGGCTGCACTCGAGCGAGGTAAGATGTCCGACGAAGCGGACGAAGACGGAGACAGGATCCCTCCCGCCGCAGGGTCCTGCCCGTAGTCGCACACACAGAGAGAGGAAGAGAGAGAGCGCGAGATAATTTGAAAACAGCTTCAAATGCGATAATGAAAACGAACCTTCCGCATGGCGGTAGCGGTAATTTGATGTTTCCGAGCGTTTCTTTTCACCTCGTCCTTGGGTTCTGTTCTATTTCTTCTCTTCACCAGACTGGTCTATCGAGACTTAATTACACGCCGACATCGGATCTGGACTATGGCACGATATCCTGCTGGGGCCGGAACGCGATCGGCGTGCAGAAGTCGCCCTGCATCTTCCAGGTGGTGGCCGCAGGTATGTATATGTCGCTTCGAGTGGTCCCCCGGTTGCTGGCTTGAGCGTGCTGGCCCCGGCCTTCCGGTCCAGTGGGCGGGAAAGTTTGAACTTTGCACGACTTTGGAATTTAATTAAAACGCCATACAATCAGCAGTTTTTTCTTATGTGTCGCTCGTTCCAATTAACGCAAACGAAAACAGCCCACCCACTTTCCACCTTTCGGCCGATGGCCGGGCGAAAGGATAGACTATGTCGAACGTGGATAAATGAGAGTCCAAGCAGGCTAGATTTTCTCCGGATGTCGATAGTGAAGATTTAACTCATTCGTATGGAAACAAAGGAGGCTGGCTTGCTCTAGCTGACGAATTTTTCAGACCAGCTTCTCTCGGATGGACTTCTCCTTTACGCCACGTTCGACTGCTGTGTGTCCCTAATATCGACGGCAACTTGAAAGTTCCTAAATTCTTGGACTTTGCTGAAAAACATTTTCCGGGTGACGTGTGGCGTGAAATTATTCCTGGGACTTGCTCCTACACATTTAGCTGCAACTTAGCTCCCTCCCCCAACCCGTTCCGAGCGAACTGTGTATCAATTTGTAAACTTGTCCCCTTCTCCCCCTCCCCTCTCTTTCCCCCACAGGCCGTCCGTTCGCGCTGCAGAACTGCTCCGTGTCGAACCAATCGGCCGACGCGCTGCACATCGAGTGCATCGAGGGCTTTGACGGTGGCCTGCCGCAGATGTTCCTGCTCGAGCTGGTGGAGGTGCCCGTCCTGCGATTAGTTAGAAATTTAAGCCTGCAGGTATGTTGCGTGCCGGAAGCTTTCACTCCCTACCCTGTCATTCCATCGCCATTCCGCCCCCATTTCCACCCGTCCGGGTGTTGCGGCATTGCGTCACTTGACGTCGAGCGCATTCTCATCTCGTCGCATCTTCGCCCCAAAAATCGATCGCTTTCCCGGACAAAAACGTTGACCTGCAATGCATCCTCACCCATCCTCGTGCTTCCTGTTTCACTCTTACGATGTCTCTGTATCTCTCTCTCTCTCTCTTTCGACAACTCTTCTCTTCGATGTCGACAGAATGTCGGCAGACCACACGAAATGTCGCTGTCGATTGTTTCACTTACATTTTCTGCTCGGGTGAGCAAAAATCTCATTTTCATCTGCACCAAACTGCTACCCCTCCCCCCGGTCAGGTTGTGCCACCGCGCGCCGGCCTGCATCATCATAGCGGCAGAGGGGCAGTAATAATGGCGTGGTGCACTTGAGAGACTTCATCGACGTTGTTGCACTGCAGCGCAGCGCAGATAGTGCCGCAAAACTTTCTGCCCCCGGGTTTCGTGTGCAAACCGGTACCGGCTCAACTATGCGACCCTTGGTGGTGGGCGGAGGGATGCACCGGAGATGCCGGGGCCACAAAAATGGGAAAATATGAAACACTGGAACCGGGGCAACCTTGCAGGACGTTCCCATGCTGCTTGCCGTCCGGGAAGGAAAGCGATACAACTTTCCCAACGTCCAGCATCCGAAGGAAAACGCGGACGGTGTGCGCTCGGCCGTAGCTCCCATCTGCCCGCCAGGGTCCCTTGCCAGTGGCCGCCTATTGTTTTGTGCCACTTTGTTACCTTTCGCTGGCGCTGGAGAAAGTAGTAGTAATTTTGTTTAAACCTCCCCACCCCGACCCAAGGTATCGCGGACGTTCGCTCCGAAATGCGATTGTGTTTGCCATCAATCCGACGAAAGTGAGCTGAGTTTTTGGTGGGACCGGGACTCGCATCTTCTTCTCCGCCTGGGGGTGCGGTGGGGTGGGGTGAGTTGGGTTTTGCGGTTCAGGTGTTTAAGTTGTTCCGAAGCAGACGGATACCGGACCGGTCGGTGCACTAGTCGTCGAAAACAATAAGTTTCTGTTGAGTAACTCGGGTGGAGGAGTTTATTTGTTTGTTTTTTTTTTGTTGTTGTTTGGTGTGCCCCTTCACTGTCCGTTGGCTAGTTTTGCTTCGGAGATTCACCGGTGCACCGGAGTTCGGCTGGGTGATGCAACTTCACCGAGCGGTAGTCCTTCTCCTCGACTGCATTTGGATCCATTGTTCGGCCAACCGGCTCTTTGACGGGTTCATCTTGAGGATCTTTGTGTGCCCTAACCTGGCAATTTACCTTCCATCCAAACCCGACACACGTCCGTCACCCTATCTGCTTCTAACCTCTCTCTCTCTCTCCCTCTCTCTCTGTAGCATCCTCCGGTTCAGTTTTTCATCGATAACCTCGAGCCGGGCAGCTCGTACCGGATCATCCTGTTCGCTGCCAACGCCAAGGGTCGCTCGGAGCCGGTCATAATAGATGATATCACCTTCAAGGGTGTGGCCAGGCAGCTTACCGGTAAGTACGGCCTTCCTAGGCGTCTCGTGTACGGCGTACAGGTCGATCTGCAGATCAATCGAAACCACCACCCCCCCGGGGCGGCGAATACTGCAACATCTTACACTCCTGTGCAGATGCACCCCCCCCCCCCAGTAGTCACAGACAAAGGGCCCCGTGTCTTTATTATCTTATGTATTTATTTAGAACAAACACACACACACGGTTGCAGTTGAGTTCACAAATGTTTCCGAGCTCTATTTGTCCCCGGTGGCCAAGGAGCTCAACCGGTACCAGGTCCAGTTGCACAAACAACTGTAACGGAACAGCAGAGGGATCGGAGAACGCAAGAAAACTCATTACACTTTCCACACATGGACTTCAAAGTCAGCGCTGCATCCCTAATCCCTTAACACCCGTGCGCTTTCGGTCGGGGCCGGCCAGTCGTTGTCGTCCGAAAGGATGGTAGCGAAAGGAAGAGAAAAAGTGGCTCCCGTCCGCGGCGACGCTTTCCGAGGGTCAGTTTCCGGGTGGGAGGAAAAAAAAGGGAAGAAAAGTGACCACTATATCTACCCGGCAAAGTAGCGGCAGCGGCAACGGCAAAAGAAAGCAACGAAAGTCTACAATCCCATTCCCGTCAGTTGACATGATCACCTCTAAAGGAGCTTAGGGAAGCTCTCATGTGTGTGTGTGTGTGTGTGTGTGTGCCCGCTTCACATCGGGGATTTCCGTTCCGTTCCGTTCCGTTTTGTGCCGTCGGATTTGTCGAACCGACTCGAAGTGGAAGGAAGGAAAGAAAAACGTCCGCCCGTTTGACTGGGCTGAACGTTATCGGGGAAAAACGCGCGCACGTCGGACGAAAATGGCTGGCATCGGTAGCCGGGAAAGCGATTACCGTACGGTTTCGCACTCCATCTTCACGCGTTTCTCGGTGTGTGTGTGTGTGTGTGTGTCGGGAGAACTCGTACATATTCGCTGCTGGTAAATTCTGGCGTCAGATCGTAAGTGGCTTCCTTCGCGATCTTTGGCAGGCGGGGCAAACTTTGAGTGAACCTCAATCGGATCACAGTTTTTGACCGTTTTAAATAAGCAGAAAAAAAAAACAAACTAAACCCGTGGCTCTTATGGTTCGAAGCGGAAGATAAACGGTCAGATTTTGGGAGAGAACAGGCTTAGGGAAAAGTTAGGGAACAAATACATTTTCCTTTTAAACTAGGTGGACCAAATTTTGTTTGAAGAATTCAAACCTGATTTATAACTGATATTACTTTTTGTTGCAAATGTTGATTGCAGGTGGATAAGATTATCTTTGTGTTGTGAAGGACTTCCTCGGTTCCTACTATAAATATTTAATAATCAAGTTAACAAGTCTAAGATAACGTTCAAAAAAATTAAGTCTGAATCAATGTCCCGCACGCAACATTGTTTCGCCATCACTGACCTACGGCCTTCGCGTCAGAAAGGATACGCGGATGCCTAGACCTACTCACATACGCGTGCTTGACAACTTTGAGTCGCAGATAGACGTGAGGGGGTGGGCGGGGCCACGTTCTTTGTTTGCGAGCCACCTGAGAAAAGCTCTCCAGAAGACCAGGAGCTTATAGACGACCTCACCGCGCTGTCAAAGCTGGCGGATCGCTTGCGCCAAAGCGGAAGCGGAAAAGCGTTTACGTCCGGTTCACGGGTAGTTCTTTCTCTCCGTGGGCTTTCCACCACGAATCCCCAACCCCATCTACCCCCGCCCCGCCACGCCCGGGTTGACATTAGACTGTTGGTCGGAGGAGAAAAAGTGATGAATGGTTTCACTACCGGAAGCGGACAGCTCTGGCTATGGGTAGGAGTCATGTTTGTGCCCGGGATTAGAGAGTGTGTGTGTGTGCGACCGACGAGGCGGTCACAGGCAAAATCTTCGAGAATGGCTCGAAAATTAACGAGATCCCTGGCAACGTTAATAATAAATTTGATACTTATCCGGCCTACCTGCCCTCGGGGCCTCCTTCAAGCCACCGTACTTGCGCCTTCGGGCCTTTGCGCCCCCCGGGTCCACCGGGGACTGTTAGCGTAATGAAGAGGATTGTCTGGACCGACCGGTGTCCCCTTGGCTGGCGCAGAGAGAAAGAGAGAGAAAGAAAGAGAGACAGAGGAACTGAAGCGTCAGGAGCTAAATAGTTTATTGCAAAGTTGCCGTCCGGCTTACGTGCTGCAACATATGTGTGCGTCCGGCGTACCGGACGATACCGGTGAAAGTGGCTTTCGAGTGGACACCGACGGAGTGGACGACCACTTTTTCGAGGCACCGGCACTGGATCGCCGGTGTAGGAGTCAGCAGCAATGATTCGGAGAGATGGCACAGGAGTCAACAAGAGATTTTGTGAGATTACAGTTTAATGGTTTCTGTTTATGGCTATGTAGGGGGGGATGCCTTTAATCATAAATCCCCCCTCCCCTGGGGTGGGTTGGAATTGGCCATTGTAGACAAATCTTTTGTTTTATATCATGCTATATTATAAATCAAATTCGCTCACAACACTAAAACACTAGTTTTTTTTTAATTCTAAAACATTAATCCAAGGAACGGAAATTAGAACTCAATCTAATGAAAGTTCTTAATTGAAGTTAAAGTTCTTCCATAGAGACTCTGCACCAACATTTTACAACACACCTTTCCGTTACTTAAAGTTGAAAATAAATTCTGCAATTGCTGTGGCTCACACTGTGATATTCGCCGCCTGGGGCTCCATCTGCACGCCGTACATCCGTGCCACCCTGCCAACGCCACTGTCCGGGCGTCGTTCCGGAGTGGCGCAGGCAGTTTCCATTTAGGTCCCGAGGTTTTTACGCAACGTTCGCTGATTTATTGCAGGCGTGTCCAACGTTATGAATGTTCCTTTATCACCGGTATTAGCCGCATTAACACTCACGGTGGCGATCCTGTTCGCCGTGGTCTGCATCGTCCTGGCGACCATGTACCGGCGACATGCGAGCAAGTAAGTACCGCCCGCGGTCCACCGAGGCCCCCCCCCCCGAAGGGTCCCCTCCCGTTCGAACGAACGTGAGTTAAACTAACGCACGAGAGTGTCCTTTTCTGCTTCCGCACGCACCGCACCACCCACCGTGGACTGGCCAGGAACACGACCAAAAAACTGAAGCCCACCAAAAGCGCACAACTGACCTCGACGCCGGACTGTCAGCTGGAGTCGACCGTGCACCATCAGACGCACGATCCGAACGGCATCCAGACGCCGCTGGTGGACAGCAGCGGCGGTGGGGGCGGTAGCCTCGGGAGACGGGGCAGCCCCACCATGGTCGGTGAGCCGCCGGACGGGGACGAAACTGATCCGGATGTGATACCGAATCAGTACGGTAAGTAGCACCGAGTTTCGTCTCTGAGGACTGAGCGAACGACCCGAGAATGGACCCGCAATAAACCCACCCATCCCCGCACTTGCTCCCTGTCCTCCCCACCGCAGAACGGAGGCCGCCAAAGACGACACTTCCCACGCCACTGTTCCGGAGCCCGTCGGCGCGACTGATACAGCGGAACGGCGGTGAGCATCTGCTCCACGACGAGGAGCGTCACTGTGATGGATCCAGCCTGGCCTCGCTCTCCGGCTCGCACACGGAAGTGCACCACTACTCCTTTAAGCCTAGTAAACAAATCGTAAGTAACCACGCGGAAGGATTCAACACTTTTTATGGCTGTTCGTTTCGGAAGCGAATGAGAATGTTGTGATTTTTATGGAACATTTTGATTGTCTGATGAAAAATACATCCTGAAAAAAATAACAGGTCCTTTTTGTGCAAAATATAGTCCGAACAACATGCGTTGTTTCGGTTCCCAATATCATTAAATAACTGCTTAAAACTATGAACAATCGTAGTAGGCTGTTGTATTAAATTAAAGAGAATCCTTACTCTCAATTTTGCTTTTATACAATGTTTGAAATAGTTTCAAATAGATAGATTTTATAACAATCTACGATTGGCCTGAGATGTAACTCCTGGTGAAAATGTTCCATCCTGTTGTGAATTTGAGTTCCTTTAAAGGCCAACATTTAGTTGGATTTTAGTTGGAGGGCGTCTTAGCGAAAGCTTTCAGTGGTCTTAGTATCAAATTTCTCCAAGCGGCATTCGATGATGGAATTGGAATTAAAATTTCGACCCCGCGTTTTTCCGCGCACGTCCCTCTTTTACCTTTTCCCCAGAGCTACGCCACGCTCGGCCGGGCGAACAACAGCAGCGTCACCTCGACGCTCAGCCCCCTTAGTCAGCAGACGTCGTCGTCGGCGACCCTGCCGCTGCCGTCGCTGCCGTCGATGTCCGTCACCGGCGTCGGTGCAGTCGGGAGTCTCCTCAGCAGTCCGGCCTCGCAGTCGTCCGGTCTGGTCACCTCCACGCTGAACGAGTACCGGTTTCGGCCCGAGGTGGTCACCACCTCCAATCGAATACAGGAAAGTTGTATATAAATCTGTGTGCGTCCGCGAGTGTGAATGTCCTTGCGTGCATGTGAGTGCGTGTGTGAATGTGTGTGTGTGTGTGTGTGTAGTAGAGAATGTGCTCGTTCGATGTCAGTAATGGAAGTAATGTGTGTTTTCCTCGCGCCATACTCGAAGCCATATCCTGTCGCATCTACCATATCCTCACTTTCCCATCGTCGTAGAAGAGAAGAGAGAGAGAGAGAGAGAGAGAGAGAAAGAGAGAGAAAGGGAGAGAGAGAGAAAAAAACCCGCGGCGCTGTATGTAAGGGAGCGAGTGTACGCCAACACTCGATTGTAGCTACGTTAGAGAGCCTTTTGTTAAAAACAAAAACTGCGAAATTGAACGAATTTTAAAACAAAGTCCGATAATTGTTTGAAGCTTTCAACGAGCGCTCCTAAAACGAACGTCATGTCTGTCGTGGAAATGGTGGTAACATGGTGGCTGTGGTGCGACAGGGTGAACTTGGGAGGGAGAAAAATCCCCTCCGAAGGCCCCCAGCCATTCGCCGCAGCCAGCATTGCCATCCTTCGGCAAACACCCCACCCCGGTCCGTGAAACTTCATCGATGTATATAGTTAACTAGTTTAGTCGCAGTCGGACTTAGAGTGACCTTTCGTCTCCCCACCCTCCTTCCCCTTCAATGTCCCGGCAAGGGTGTTTGCTAGTGCAACAGGTGTTCGCAGCAGGCGGCAGGAAAAAGTTGCCATTCGGTGTCACATATCTAAAAAAAAAAAAAACGAAATAACTAGAAGAGGAGTGAAGACTCCCCGGGCCGCGGTCGGAGGGGCAGTTTACAAGACATTGCGTTTATGACTGGACAATAAATCCCCGATGAAGGCGGAATGTCAGGAGGAAAGTTTTAGCCAGTGTTAGAATGGGGGAACCACCTCACGTTGCTGGCGCAGGAGCGAACGGAAATCATGCAAACACGGTACGCGATTGTGGCCCGACTGACTGACCCGCATATCGAGCGGGCGGAAAACTGGGACTGGCCGGCTGTTCCAGGGGTGATCACCGTTTGTTTCGAAACAGTTTTGACCGGAGTGTGGTGTCGGTGGCGGGTGTCGTTTCTCCGATACTCCGACTTTCGACGTCGACATCGGTTGGAGGAAAAAAAAACTGTGTTGTTTCTGTCACTGTGTACAAAGTATAAAGAAAGGGGGGAGAAAGAAAAAAAACCCATGTAGTAGGAAATACCAAATAGTACTTACAGACGAGACGTGTGTATCGGGCGTGTAACGTGAGCCGGGCAGGCACTAGGAGAAGGTCTAGTTAATTGTTTCCGTTTTAGTTTAGGTTCCTTAACGATGTTGATTTCATGAATCTAGCAAAATCAACGTTGAAACGCGAACGTGGAACGAACTATAGAGAATAAAACCAATATGTTTATCAAGACGACGCTGAAGAAAGAAAGAAGCAAGAAAAAAATATAAAAGAGAAGAAAATCATGTATGCAACAAGAGGAAGGAAAAAAAACAGAAACCAAAACCTGGAACAAGAACAAAAAATAATGGTGGTAAAAATAAAGAAAGAATCTATGATTTGCAAGACAATTTGTTTCGAAAAAATGCTACAAAACGGGATGAAAGAAATAGATCAACGAAAGAAAACGAAACATTGTGGGAATAGATAAACACTTGGGAATATCACATAATTTCCCGTGTTTTTCGTTGTTTAATGTTCGCTTATTGAATATTATATTTGAAAAACGTATTTACTCAATTTATAAACAGTAAATAAATACTCCGTGCACGAAGTGGAATTAATTGAAAAACAAACACGTATTGATGGAAAACCTTATAGCGTCTTGTGCAACCTTTCGTGCCCTGTTTGGCTGCTCCTGCTGCACGGTTAAGATAAACGATGTTGTTATTCCTATGTTGCGCTTCCCTGGTGATGGTGCATGCATTCATTTTTCTTTTTTTCTTTTTTGCATTTAGTTCTTCGCTCCCGAGCGCGTCACGTGTGGAATGCGCAGTCAGCAACATTCCAGGATCAAGTTTCCTCCATTCCTCCGAGGCCTCCGGAGCATTGAGAAAGAAAGAGATAGAAGAACAAAACTGAACAACACTCCGGGTTTAGTAGTGGCTTCACAACTTGTGGGTGAACTTATGGTTGAATGTGAATGTGTGTGTGTGTGTGTTTGTGACGGCGGAAGGGGTAGATGGCGGTGGGAAAAATGCGCCAGAAAATTTAAACAATGCCCCAAGCAATTTTTCCCGACTGCACACAGCAGCGTTTCGTCACGGATGCTACTTCCGGGTTTCCATCGGAACGGTTGTTTTTCTTCTTTTTTTCCCCTTCACCGTGTGTGTGTGTATGTCTGCCGTCATTCGGTTTCGGATGCCGGGAAAAGGCGAACAAATTGTGCCAAGTCTCTTCCAAGCCTGGCGGAAAAAAACTTTCCTTGGAGTTTATGCGTACACTACAGCTTCCTTCCGTGTGCCCCTGGAGCATAGTTTCGTTGTTCAACAGAAGAAAGAAAACAAAACGAGCCGATGAAGGAAACATCCTGTTTTTTAAAACGGAAACCGTGTACGTGTTGTGTACGTGTTTTAAAAATGACGAAAGTAACCCAACTTTAAGGAGGAAGTCAAAAAAGAAACATTATCTGTTAGTCAACGTGTCGTTCAAGGCGCGATCGTTCGCACCTCGGCTATTGGGAAATCCCGCAGAAGAAACGAGATCATAAGATACTACATGGACATGTTTCTTTTTTATGACGATAAGATCTTATTTTTTGTTTAAATTATAAGAGTGATTTTGGGCGTGATTAAGTTATTCTTTCTTATTGATGAATTCATTATAATTTGGTCTATTGAATAATGGTCGTTTGAATAATGAACTAAACTTGTTCCATGTAGAAAAAGGAAATGCTACCGGTTCGATGGAGATTTATAAGATCATCGCCAACTCTTCAAAAAGCTAATCCCCGGTATCAGCATAAAGCGCTGACTTGCTTCTTTCGTCGTTTTCCACCAGCATGCCAGCCTACTTCAAATTTATTGAGTAGATTATTTGAACCGTTTCCGTGAATACGGCCGAACAGAAGTAAACAAGCTTTATCTTCCACCACTAGGATCGTTTCACACCGCAAACAAGGTTGTTAGAAGAGGGAAAAAACGGAAGAACAGGCAAACGTCTTTCGCAGCATACCGCAGCGAGAGAAAGCTCTGCCTGGCTCTAATTAAACTCCTTTGATTGTTATGCTCCTGCAGCAAAACAACCCCACATCCACTGCCAGGCCTTTTGGCAAGTTTCTAAAAACAACATCCCCAGTTCGTTCAATCTCTCACACTCTGCCACCGGTCGACTTTTTCAACCTTCCCCCCCTCACACCCAACCAGTTCCAGACATCAGTAGCAGCATGAGCAGCTGGTTGGAAAAACAACAAGCACCCTTTGCAGAAATCTTTCCACAGTCCCCGGGAAACTGGTATACACTTGGAAAATCTGCTCCATATCAATGATATCGAATTATAATCAAAATCACTTTTTCCTATTGATTATGGTCCGCCCCACCCACGCCCCACAATACCCTGTCCCACCACCTCCCAGGCCGTCGTCATTGAAGAGTTTGCTTTTGCCGGTAGCGTTTTGCCAAATGAAAATAAAAACAAACGAAAATCTGTGAAAAGTTTCCACCAAGTCCTGTTCCAGACCCGGGGAAAAGGTTAAACAGGGGATTGAGTGGCGAGCGTGGGAGAGGGAAAGGAAGGACTGAGCCGGTATAAGAAAGCCGAAACGATACATTGAATTATTTATCAGCTTTTCTCCCCGGGTTCGAAATTACCGAAAGGCGAACGGGAGGCGAGCGCTCCTTCTTCATTCTTCCGGGATTCCTTCTACCACCCCCGGGGGGGTGCTGGGTATGGAAAACAGTTTGTGATCCCCGAAGCGGACGGAACGGCTTCCCGTCGCAAGGGGTTAGAGCACCGAGAGCGAACAATCCTCTGTGTGAATTCGAGATGAAGTCTAATACGACCTCATCCACCTTTCGACAAACCCCTCATAGCGCGCCCGGGTTGCGCCACTTCCATCCAAGTCGCCTTTGGAAAACAACGCGCTACGGTTTGAATTAGTCGTTATCGTACGATTTCGTCATAACACTTTGGAACGACGATTTCGTTGGTACGTGAAGAAATTTGTGTGAAACTTCGCCGGAGTGCCGGAATGTTTTCCGGTGGAGAAAGCGGCGCTGCGGATTTCTTAAGATTTGCCCGCAGTCAGCGAGCCTAGCATATCCTGCGAACCCCCTCAACGTGTACTCCAAAGAACTCCGGAGTGCGGAAATCGCTAGGAAACCTGCAGAAACTTCAATTTCCGATAATTAATAAATTATTCAAACCGTTTTCTTACATTCCGTCGTTACATTCGAACCCCAGCAGTAGCAGCCACCCAGAACTCACCCCAGGACAGACGGAACACGCTCTGAAAAGCTTTTTAATTAGTAGTTCTGCTTGGAAGGAGGATTTGTTGTCTGCCGGCCGGAGATAGAAATGCACTTGTCTGTGACTGAAGTCTGGACTTAAAAAGGAAATTGATACAATAAAAAATAGGCAATGACGTGCCATCCTTGCCTTCAGACAAGCATCCTTTCGCGTTTATTAGGTTTACAACTACTAAACGCTGACTGGACGACGTCTTCTGTGATGTGTGTGTGGAGTTCCAGGGAGGGATGAAGGTTATTTTTTCGTTTTTATGTTTTGAAATCCTGATTCCACAAAAGCTGGCTGCACCGGAAAGTGCTGCGATGCAAGGATAACTTTTTTCCCGCCTTGCATCGCCATCGTCTCCCGATGCCGCGGACCGAATGCCTTCGGTTGTGGCTCGGTTGCACTCACACAAACTTTCCGTTCCTGTCCACGCGCGGCGCCACGTCCACACGACCCAACGGGACGAAAAGTTTTAATTGCCGAGTGTTAATTGCCTTTCAAGAAATCTCGACCTGGCCGGACCGGAGGAACGACGGGCGTGGCTCCAGGTGCGTGTTTTAGGCCCCCGGAACTGTGGTTTGATCGAGGCAATCGAAGCATCCTGGCACGGCTCGTTCGCTGCGGAAAAAGGGACTTGTCTCGAAGCGTCGGATTTCGAAACGGTTCAAAGTCCTCCAGCTGCAAACCCGGGTACCGAACTTTGGGCCCGTACCAGTCAAACTCGGTTCCGCTTCCGTGGCAACACCATCAACCCTAAGGGCGGAACGACCTGCCTCGCATCGTATGTGGCCGCCTGTGTCTGTGTGTGTGCTGCTGTGTTTGCGTACGTCAGCTCAATAAAACTAGAATTAAACTGCAAGTGGTACACATTTGCAGGACGACGGGTCGAAAGGAGCCGGGCCGGAGGCAGGACGGCGTATACGGCCAGCAGCACAAAGGTGGCAGGCAAGTGTCGGGCAGATTGTCGGGTAAATTGAGAAGTAGGGAAAATGTAGCCTACACACGGGGCTTGCAACTTTTAATAACTCAATTACGGACACACTTGCGTGACCTGCCCGAGAAGCCGACCGCCGCCGACACCTTTCACGTGGAGCCGTGGTGGGAAAAGTTTGCTGGCAGGTTTTCCGCCGCCGCCGCCGGGCGCTTTTCACGCTTCATTCGCGACGGCCGAGGAAATGCAGCCGAAACGGGCGGTGGGGAGAGAAGGAAGCATTGTTTGCCTTAGTCTTTTCGGTTGTTTTCAGTTTTTATGCTTCTCTTTCATTGTATGTGTGTGTGCGTGCATGGCGGTGCACCATATACAGTGCATTGAGTAGCACTTTGATGCATGTAAGACAGCGCTGGGAGGGGGTGAGAAAAAAAAGAAGGAAAACCTGCTCACAAAATAACATTGCCTTCATAAAGTTTGATTGGCTGTGTTGCGAGTTTTTCTAATAGGATGCGATATTGATCCGTTGGGAGTAGGGGAGGAAAAGCACGGGGAAGGTGATAGTGACGGACAATCAAATCAAACGGGGTGAAATCCATACCGGGTTGCGGGGAGTGGGTTTTCCTAGAGGAAGGGTGATGATTGGCTGTTGCTTGGTAAAAACTCAACGAAAAACAAACGAAAGGAATACAAATAAATGGGGAAATGTTTTGACAAAAAATAACGATGGAAAATGTAACTGTTTGTTTACTCTTTTTGCATTTTGTAATCCACAATAATATTATATAGATACACTCGTTCTTACCTGTGGAAAGGATTCGCTCATAATTCGCTCTCTTCGAATTACATCATCCAAGTAATCATTGATCGATTACACTGGTTTTTATCCGTCCTCTTTCCCCCCGAGGTGGGATTTTCCATAAAATGGTTCGTTAATCAGCAAGGGGATAAGCGAAGGAAGAACAGGAAGGATGTGTGCAATGTTTATTCTGCCGTAGTGCCTAGTGCCCACTACATGCCATTCCCACAGGTGGCTAAAGATGTCTGTTTTTCCTCCTCTATTTCTTTTATTCTATTCCCATCAAAGAACATCCGTTTGCCGTGAGCAGCCGCGAGGTTCCATGATTAATGTCCTATCTTAACCGAAGCGAACCGGGTTTGCGATTGGGTTTTTCTCGCCTTCCACACATCGCAGCGGCAGCAGCAGCGATTTGCCCGCCGGCAAACTTGTGGTGAGTCTGTGTGTGTGTGTCTGAAATGGTTTTTGTTTTATCCGTTTCCAGAGTTTCCGGAATGATGATTCCCTGGTTCGATTTCGATCGCCAGTCGCTTTCGGTCGAGGTCTGGCGAGTGACAAAAAGCGTGTTTTCAGGCGAAACTCAATCGTGCATTGCATTTACGGTTTTTTATTTGTGTTTTGTGTTTTCTGTTTTTGCTTTCACCCGCAAAAGTGTGCAAAATTAAATGCAAACCGTGTTATGGTGAAACCCGATCCACCAATGCTTCCCAGTGCGCCAACGAGATATGATTCTCCACAGGAACATTAATTTTTAGACATTCTTCTACTTCGCCCGTTTTGGCCCGCGATTGCATTGGGCCGCCGGTGCATTTCGGTTGCCTGCATGTCCTGTCCTCGTGTGCAGAGCCATTTTTTATGTTTTTCGTTTTGCATTTTTGCTTGGTCAAGCGCCCGATCCCTCCGTGGGACGGAAAAGTTGTTAGCGCGCGATTGGCATGTTTTGATTTGTGAATGCCGGTGGTGTTTGGCCACACGTCCCCACGCGGGAGTTGCGCCCCGACGGAGCGGGGAGGGGATTTGCTTTGTTATTTTTCCCATGCAACCGATTATTTTCCATTAAAAATTGCATCTTTATGAAAAATGTATTCCGATTATTGTTTCGCTGGTGTTTTGTTTTTTTTGTTTTTCGGCTTCGGTACAACTAGACTGACCGTTCCCGGCTGGTTTTCCATACACGTGAGATAGCGAGATGGTCAAATTGCACAACTTTTATTGTGGTCAGTGCCTCCCGTTGTTCCTCTTCTCCGGTTCGTTTCTCGTCGACACTACGTTTGCTGGTTTGTTTATTTGTTTGTTGTTGGGGTTCGGGTGCTGTGTCGTCCCGTGGGAGTTCGATGCTACCGCTGGAAGGCACGGGGATTCGGCTGTCGATTTTTCATGTTCCACTCTCCTCGCTCCCCCCTCCAGTTTCCACGCCCCTCTTCCGCGTGACAGGGTGGAATCTGTAATTGGATTAAATCTCCCATTTGTTTATCCGCTCGCTGATTTTGCTTTCACATTCTTCAGCTGGCATGAGTGTGTGTGTGTGTGTGTGTGTGTGCCCGATCAGGTTCGATTCTGTTGCCTTTGGGCGAAGGCTCGACGAAATATATCTGTTTTATTCTTAGGAAAATTAATACAAATAAAAAATATTGTTTTTTTGAACCAGGATCAAAGGAGATTTCATGCTTATCTGGCGAACTTTTCCCAAACGGTGCTATTTTCACACGCTGCTTTCATCTCGGAGAGCTTCAAAGGCAATGGAATAACGAAACATTATTGTGCGGCAAATGGAAATGAAAGTTTTTTTCAATTCCAGTTTTCTCTGGATTTAACGTGCGACCAACCCATTCCTATGCAAATTACCAAATCGAAAGGGGACTATGTTCAATTGATTCCATTTTAATGGAACCACTCGGTACTGGGACGCGTGGCGAAAAGGCTTAAGAAGTTTAATCACTGCAATTTTCCAAAATGGCTCCCCCTTATCACACCCTGAGTTCTGTAACCTATTATATACGTGTGCTGCTTAAATCAAAATGTCGTATTAAACGGAATTGGTGAAGCTGTTAGTGAGAGTGAGAGTGAGTGAGAGAATAAAAGTCAAGGGGAACTTCTCGATTGAAAAGACTTACAAGGACTGCAAAATATTCAGGAAGTGATAATGTTTCACTAACGGTGATTGGTATTAAAAACATCGTTTGTAATGAGCAATAAAAAAACAGGTACTAATTCTCGACAAAATGATTGTATCTTAATTTATCTTCACAATAAAGAATGCATTAAACAAGGTGGACTATTTTCCACCTCTGTCCACTGCTTTCCTCCTTTAAGGCGTGTGTAATCGCGCGTAGCTTTTCTTCAACTGAACGCTATCATCCATCAACCCGTAATTGTGATGATAATTATCGTCAATCGTATTGAATTTGTTTGCCTGCGGACACAAGTCGGACATCGGACAAGGCGCACACGGATTTGCACGCACGTGGGAGCGAGGGAAAACAAAAAAAAAACAACTGTATATTTCGCCCTGTAATCATAATGATAATTAAAATAATAATTATCACACACCGGCCCTTTAATGATAAATGACGATTGTCGTTTGTTTTCACAAATGCCTTCCCGCCCGGATTTCGGTGCCGGGGCCAACCCCCCCCC
>JAOEFI010000003.1:3725386-3742369 GCA_034621735.1 Anopheles plumbeus | reverse complement strand
CCCCCCCCCCCCCCCCCCCCCCCCCCCGGTCCAGGGAATAAACGAGCTACCGCTCCGGACCCATCCACCCCCACACACCCAGCGGCCACCTAGGTGCACTGAAATGAAAGAAGTACGAATAATGAAGGTTGCAATTAATATTGTGGATATGATTTTATTTATTAATTCCTGATTCATGCTTCGCAGGGTTTCGCGTTATTCCGCGGACGGTAGTTGTGGTCATGTTCACACCACACCGACCCACTCACTGCGTTGCGCAAGTGTGTTTGTGTGTGCGCAAGTGGACCGCCAGAGGAATTCGGCAACGTGCGCGCGGACAGAAAAGTGCACCGGCTGTGGTGCAGTGGCCACTTCTTGTTGCTCTTACTGCGTGTGACACCGTTTCAGGACACACACACACACACATACACACACACACACTCCTATGCCCCACTCGTCCGTGCGTCCGACCGGGTCCCAAGTGGGGTATTTGCTGCATGAAACGCCATTAATGTGCGTTGTTTGGGGTTTGGCACGAAAAATGGCTGCCCGGCGTGGGTTTTGCTGCTTTCGTAGGATCACCGCCCACCCACCCACCTCTTCCTGGGTCGGCCGCGTCCTTTTCGCGCCTTTGCCAGCCTCTCCAAAATGGCCCGCAGCGTCCCGGGGCGAAAAGCAACGAGGGTACGGACGGGAAATGAGAAACAGTTGCGTCACTAATTCGTTAATTTTCCATTTTCATTTAATGTCGATATTTATATTTATTATTACTGAATAATTCATCGCACAACGCACGTAATTGAAGTGCCGACCGGATGGCCATTTATGCAGGCTGCGAATTTACCGGTTATTTTTATTGCCGCGCCCACCCACCCCACCCCCAACCCCACTCACGCATACGCACACGTGCAGTGCAGTGTGCCACTACTACTGGAGTGGCTAGAATTATGCGCTCCCTTACTCCTGCCAGCTTTACTTTTTTTTTCTCTCTTGTCGTTTGTTGTATTTCACGCGACACAATTAACTTTCCAAGTGGAAGATTTGCTACCTCCACCGAGCCCCCACTCCCTCCACCCCCAGGCGGCAAATGGCCACTAAAATATATTGAACGAGACGCGACGGTTTAACAAGTATCATTTACCAGCACGCGATGTGGCCACAAGGCGAGGCGGAACTCGCATACTCGAATCTCATCCAATTTATCGCCGATTTTATTGCACGCACATTTTATGCACTCAAAAGCGATGGTTATGCGCAATGGCACTTGATATGGTTAATGTTGTTTCAATTAAGCGATTTCCTTATTACAGAATTGATGTACTTATTATTGAAATGGGACGGGACCGAATTGCAGGAAGGGTAGATAATGATTATGAGCGTCATTCAAACCAATTGTATGAGTCGTTTTCATCAAAAGTTGTTTAGAAGCTTTGTAAGAATAATCATTAAATGCCATAATAGTTTAAAAAACCACGAAGCTGTTCAAATAGTGCAACATTTAATTCATATCAAACCGTTCCCTATTTAGTTTTATCAACTGCGCAAAAATGGTCTAACAAACAGTGACTTTCCAATGAAGTTTGTTAGCTTTAGCAGAATCAACATCCTGCAGGGATTTCCCATTCGCTTTCCATTTGCTGTTTCGAACTATTGCACAATCATCCACAAAGTAGGCTGACTCAGGGAAACCTCCTTGGTGGCTTGGTGTATAAATATAAAATATATTGGATCTAAAATTAGCACACCTCCCCTATCTGACATTTGAATGCCAGAATGTCCTACTGACATTCACCTTTCGCTGTTGGGTTGCGATTCGCCTGGAAAATTCTGATAGAAATGCGATTGCCAAGTCGAACAGACGAAATGGCCAACGACAGTTGGCAGGAGATTGCCGGGAAGAAAACAATAGAAAAAATAAAATAAAATAAAATACTTTCAAAACTTCATCCCTATAGAGTTGCGGGACTTCTTCCCGTAGGACTTCGATCGGAACCGGGAGTGACAAACGACGCAGCGGCAGCAGCAGCAGCAATAGTAGGGAAATGGGTCCCGTCCTGTCTTGTGCCGACAAACTTTTGCCAAATAAACACAAACACCGGAAACAGTTTCCACGGTGTTTCCAGCAGGAACAAACCCACCCCCCACCTTGACGCAGTCTTGGCTGGGTCTGATTTATTTCCTTTGCGAAAAACCGCAAAACCCAGCCCAAGACAGTTTCGTCACCAAAGGTGGCTCCTGCATTCGGTTACGGGTGGTTTTTTTTTTTTGGGTTAGCTAACGTGTAGGTGTCACAGAGAAACACAGAGAGCGCGTGTGTGTGTGCGAGTTAGGTGTGTGTCTGCCAGTGACTGCAACAAGGAATGTGAGGGAGCGAACGTGAATTGCGCAGCACGGCAGATGTTGGCTTATCTCAATATGCAAATGTTGCCGGATTCGCTCCGGTGTTGGGGGGAGGGAAAAAAGAAAAGGAAGGGATGGGGCGAAAGGTGGGCGTGTAGGTGTTGGCGAGCGGTCGGATAACAGAAACAAGGAAAGTCGTGTTCGTAGTTGAATTAAATTTTCCATTTAATATTCCTTCCGGTTCGGCAGGGTGTTGTCCCGCGACATATTCCTGCTGGCACCGGTACTCCCCGTCGGCTCCCCGTTAGCTCCTTGAGATCGTCGGCTTCCTTGCGCTTGCCGAGTCGTCCACGCGCACGTCACGGACTAATTTGCTGGGAATGCAAAATGGCACACGGCTGGACGACTTTTCGCCTGCAGCTTTCGCTGGCCCGCCTGATACGACTGCACCCCGTGCCACGGAATGGCGCGTCCGCGATCGGGATGGGTACAACAAAAAAATGTTAAAGGGCAACCCTTCGCCACGAAAAGGTCATCCGAAGCCCACTAAACCACGCGGTCCATGAAGAGGGGGGATTCGGTATCAATTTCAGCTGGTTTCCGGGAGTTTTGACATCACGGGAGCCGCAGCCGGATCGGAGTGTATTTGTTTGTGTGTGTGTGTGTGCGTCTGTGGGTTGACCGACACGTGGGTTGTGGTCGGAAAAGCGTGGGGAACGATGGCGGCGGGGCCACCCGTCCCGAGTTGCCTGGATTCTGTTTGAAGTGGCACACGCGATGTGATTTAATTTCATGCCATATTTAACGCCCCCTGCCGGCCAAAGCCAGCAGTAGTAGTGGTAGTGGTGCGCGATGCGGATGCGGATGTCGGTTTTTCGGTTGCCGATGGTACGTTTCGTCACCTCTCGTGTGGTCCGTGGGCGTCCGTCCCGCGGTTGGAGGCTGCCTGGGTCAATCTGTCCTTCAATTTGGGTCAACAAGTAGTAGCTATTGTGTGGGTTTTTCCAAACGTCGACGTGAAAATCGGGAACTACGCTTCACTATTACCGTTCGCGCTTCATTGGACGTATTTTTTCGTTACAAAACTGCAAACAAATAACCCAAAATCAAATACTAGAAAATTAAACCAATGTATGACAATTAAATTAAAAAAAATTGTTAGAAATATTGTATGTTTAACATAAGCTACACAAGGAACTGAAGCAACAATATAGCAAACGAGCATAAATTTCCTTTCAAAGAAATGAACATATTTCAAACATTTGAAGGATGTAAAAAATGTGTTCGAATGTTCAAATGAATCAATATAAATAACAACAGTGTTGTAAATTGCTCTGCACGAACATAATAAAACTCATGATACTCACTCATAATGTCCGCCGACCAGAATTGATGAAGAAACAGCTCCATCGGCCGATGCAAAGGGAGGAGAGGCAAAGTGTTGCATCATAATTAATTCTAATTACAATACTCCATACTCAGCACACTACGTCCCCTGAACCACCCACAGTCCCGGCCCCCTCTTGACGTCATTACTCGGGCGCAATCTTTTTCGGCTTATCGATGAGTTTCCAACAAAATAGACCTCCGAATAATGCGGTGCTTTTCCACGATGGAACGGGTCGCCGGTTTGGGGGGCGTCTAGGGGGGGAGTGGAAGGGGACACCCCATAAGAATGTCCCCGTTCGCTTTTTCCTTCTATTTTTTTTTTGTTGCCGCCCGACTACTTCGACTACGGGAAGAGATTTGTGTGTCAATATAACAAATTGATATCCATTTATGGAGAGAGAGAGAGAGAGAGAGAGAGAGAGAGAGAGAGAGAGAGAGAGAAAGAGAGAGAGAGTCGGTGCGCGGCGGCGGTGGGTTTTTCCTTTTCTGTGCCGGACCGGGAAGCAGCAATTGCTGTGTGGCTCTTAATAAATTGCTCCAAATATATCACACAGGGAGCATTCCCCCACATGTACACAATAGCGCGGGGACACCCACAAACACACACACACACACACAGGAAAAGAGTGCCTTCCGGAAAAGCAGCGCCAGCGGTAGTTGCACGGGGAAAAACGAGCAAATAATAACCACGACTAGTGCGAGAGGAAGCCGGAAAAATAGCTCCCCAATCCGTACCTCGGGGCATTGTATGTTCCCCCGTAGGGTGTTGGCCGCCTGAGGATATCTACGGTGGAAAACTAGCGAGGAGCTCGGGAAAATCGTATTGAGGGAGACGAAGGAGGCTAAACTCTAATAACATTAGCATAAGGTGAATTATTCCCGCGACATCCACCGAAACTGTCCATGCCGGCGTGCATTCGATCGCAGGCGGCCCTCGCCGGGAAACCGTCTAGTCGGACTGGGAAAGCTCCTCCTCCTCCTCCTCCTCCTCCTTCTCCTCCTCCTCCTCCTCCTCCTCCTCAATCGGCAAGAAGTCATTGGGCAGGAGAATGCCAAACCGGTCGAGTCGAATGATTTGTGTTGTAGTGAACAGGGCAGGGCTGGGCAGGGCATAATACGTCCGGTTGGGAGTTGGGAGTTTTATTCGTCCCACCCACCATGGCATGACAATAATAACTATATCGGCAGTCACATAGTACACTTTTTCCCCGTTCCAAAGGAGCAAAGAAGTGGAAGGAAGAAGCTTTTTTGTGACCTTCCCACGGGGGGGCGAGTGGCCGTCCAGGATTCGGTAGTCCGGTTTGGATTGAGACATTTGTCGTTGCAGAGAGGCGAGTTTGATTTCCTGCCTTCCGGTTTCTCGGGGGGTCCTGGCTACCCACAGCTCAATGCTATTAATGCGGATTGGGCACGAACGGGCACAAATTCCTTCTCCGGCCCGGGCGTTCGAGCTACGCGCAGAGTGAATGGTATTGGAATTTTGTTTTGTGGGACGGATAGGAGGACTCAATCCTTTTTTTGTTACCTCTGCACTTTCCGTGCGTTCGAAAAACGCAACCGTCCGCCCACAAACGGAACGAACGTACGGCAGGAGCAGCCGACGTCTGTCGCAGGACCAATCTCCCCGATGGCGCGGTGTTGGTGATAACCGACGGTCACGAATCGGAAAAGCCGTTTTTCCCCGTTCGTTGGAATCTATCGGTCGCGCTGTCGCTTCTCCGAATTCCTTTATCATACGTCGAAGGCGACCGAAGGGCCCGGAATGGCGGCCTTACTTCTAGGACCGTTTCTGTTCGGAAGACTTTTCGGTGGGTGGGTTCTTTTTCCTTCTCCCAAATCCTCCCCTCCCAATTCCTAACAATTTCGGGAAGAATGAAGAATGAACATAAACGTAACGAGTCCTTTTGTGCCGGTTTTGCCTATCGCGCGAAAAACCAACAACCCCGCTAGCCCCCCCTCCCTACCTCCTCCACGTCTGGTGACAATGACGTGCGCCTTTTTTTTACGACGCCCCACGCTCTCGCGATTGGGAGGCTATAAATTTTAATTCACTTTAAATCTAATTGAATTGATTTACGCACACAAAACTACGCCGTGGCAGGATGTTGGGGTGGGCTGCAGCGCACGGTTCGTTGACCATCCGCATCCGTTGTGGTGCCTCGCGAGTGTATAAGTTCCGTGTATGATCCCGGCCCGAGAGTTCCGCTCTCGTGGAAAAGCCCCACTTTGGTGGAGTGGAAATTTTATTCGCCACTTCAAACAATAAACTTTGCCGATCATCCATCGGAGCCTCCACCCCTCTCCCCACCCTCAACGTGGCAGGAAAAGACCAGCACCGGGAAAAGTGAGACGGAAAGTTTGGCAAAGGCGAAGCAACAAAAAAAAAATATATAAAAAAGGAAAACGAAACGCGCGAAATAAAATACTGGCGGGATAGATAGAGGAGGCCACTTTTGACTTTGACGCTCGCTCCTGACGCCCGAGTGATGTAAAACTGGTCGGTTAATAAAATCTGCACGCCATAAATTGAATGAAATTAACTTGTTTTTATTGGCCACGAGACCACGCGCGCACGGCCGGGCACCCCTCTCCGCGGTGGCGCCGCATGCGGAAACTGAAGAGTGTTTTATTGCGTATGGCTTATTGAAAGTTTAATGGGCGCAGGTTTTATTTCCCGCGGCCGCGGCTGGCTGGCTGGCTGGCTGGCTGGTTCGGAAAGCGCCATTATTGAGTGGGCTTGAGGGCATCCGACAGTCAAATCGTGCGCTAATTAAGTGAGAGTTCCGAATCTACTGTCGGTGTGGGTTTTACGAATACTACTCTCACGTGGCAATATGGTGGGTTGGAAAACAAAAGTCAGTGCCATCTGTGATTGCTAGATTCTGGAAGGGCTCGTGTTTTTCGGACGGACGTCGATTCAAGAAAGACATTAAACGAACTAGAAACAATGCGCCATAATTCTTAATTAATTAACTGAATGAAGCATAATCATTGAAAGTTTAAACGGTCTTCTGTTGGGCATTGTATTTAATTGGCCCTAATCGAAAAGGATCAAATGATTTTTCAGTAGCTAACACTTATTTGTAATCCAACAAAACGATGAAGCAAAGCGAGTTTTAAAAACACTGGTAGATGAGAATTGCTGACAACAATTTGGGGAATTTGTTTGTCTTTTGAATTGATCCATAGAGTTGATGTGAAACTCCAACGAAATTATTAACGAAATTTTCAAATGCTGTAAATCATCGGTTGATTTTGTTTTCATTTATTTTACCCTTTCGCCTTGCGCATTGTTCTGACATGAAGCATTGACTTTGCGCATTGTCTGCTTGTTTCCAAAAGCTTGTAGGGAAATGGCATTTTCGAGGTTAGAAAGAACAACAAACTGTCTGCAAAGTTCATGCCAGGCTAAATAACCAAATAACGGCAAGTGTATAAATACAATCGGAATTGTTGAGTAGTATAGATACAGATTTAGGAAAAATCGCCAGACAACAGTAGCAAACCAAATGGAAATCAAGGTATTGCAATATCAAACAATGTAATGTTTCGGAAGACTTTTCGGTGTCTCACAAGAATCTGCATGAGGATAGATTTTTCGGACTCCTCACAATCACAGTGAAGAATTTCCCTCCGGAGTCCAAACGAAGAACATCAAAACTGTGGCAACGAGTGTGGCCACACAGGCTCAGTCGAAAAGGTTCCGAGCCACGCGGACGTCAATCTGGTTACTGGTGCTAAATTAGCTCCATTCAACGGTGGCTTCGAACTCGGCCGGACCATCCGCTCTACGTTCGCTGATCCTTGAGAAAGAACAAAACTAGCCTACGGCCAGCCGTATCCCGAGTGTATCCCCTGTTCACGGACTAATTGCGGTCGAACCAAGCGCGCATCGAGTTGTGGCAGCTTTTTGCTGCACATCTGGGGACTTCCTGTTTGTGTGCATTGTGTGCAAAGGAATGCAACGAGGAAGGATTATGATGATGGACCGGCTTTCGGGACGCCGGACAAGGTGTCCTGAACGATGGAGAACGATTGTAGGAGAAAAAAACCACATTGTGAAGCATTACACGGACCCGCGAACAATGGCCGCATATTAGAGACATTGCGTAGCTCCCGGGAAAAGGGTTTCTTTCCTGGCGAAATGCGTGTGCTGGTGAAATGTATGTGTGTGAGTGCAAAAAACGTGGCCCGTGAAGCCAAATAATGAATAATGCCAAAGTGCATGCAGCAAAGTTCAACGAAGCGGCGAAAAGCTTTGATTAAGAACTGATTTACAGACATTTCGACTGACTCGCGGAGGACTCGCGTGGTGCATTAACGGCAGCCTCGACCGTACACCGGTGTGAAGTGGCTGGCGGAGACTTTTCCCGTGCCGGTGAGGTGAAAAGTTGCCCCCAGTGCGCCGCGTGGGGAAGATCAAAAACTTCGCCAAACTCGTTCACACTGCGATAAACCATTTTCTTGGGGCCACCCATTACAAAAGACATCGTAATGAGGGTTCACCCGGCGTGTAGGCTCACCTCCCCCCGCGTCCCAGGAACTCCCTCCCGGAGGGGTTTTTCAGCACAGGGCGAAAACCCGAGCGCCGAAACTTCTAATCCTTGTGCGGTGAGCACAAATTTTCCGACGAATTTCTCGACGTACGACGTAAGTACCCGACACGAGCGCACCCCATGCCTGGCGGTGTTAACTTTGGCCCAGAACTCGCACATTCCGCACACCAGCAGGAACTGAGCGGCTGAGATCCGCGGGCACGATAAGTCCACCGGGTTGGCCGAGAGGGGAAAGTTTGCTTGAAAGTTCTCAAACAATCCGGCCAAACTCCGCGCCGGAACCGCGGTTCGCCCACCACCTACTGCTCTTCCTCTGCCTTCGTGTTGTGAGATGTGTTGGCGGGTTTTTGGCTGAAAACGGTGGAAAATACTTCCACTACACACACACACACACACATACACACTGTGAGTTTGGGGAAGATGTTGGCAGCACCCCGTAAAACGGGCAGCTTTACCGTGGAATCGCACGTAAATGAAGCAAATCAATGAAAACTGAAGTTTTGAGGGCGCACCGGCAGGTTTATTGTATTCCCAGAAGGACGGCTGCTTCTTCAGTATTTGCATTTTCCTAAAATTAATGCTAGTGAGGTTACACGAGTCCATCCAAGTGATAGTTCGCAAACTAGCATTGTTATACGTAAGAGGTTTGCCAAGAGAAATTGTTAATTTGACTAAATGAGTCAAATGAGTGTGTCGTTGATTGATATTACAAGGAAATTATTTGTTGGGAAATCACTTTGCTAAAAATTGCTAAACTTTCTACAGAATTTATTGTCAACCTTTTAAAACTTGTAGTAAAGGACTGTAGACATTGGGCAGAGTCTAGCACAGTTACAAGGCATATTATACATCCAGAAATATTCAGTAAAAACCAGAGATATATTTATTTATTTAACCATTCAATTAATTATTACAGTTTTGTTTTGCCAGTAGGATTGACAAAGGCATTTACGTAAAGATTACACCGGAAAATTGCGATTCTTTGTCAAGCTGTCGAATGCTAAAGATGATCCAAGGATGCGTATGTTTTGGTTCAAGTTATGTTGACAGTTTGCATGTGGAAATTGAAATTAGAATCAAATTAACAAGAACAAAACCCTATGGTTTGAATATTCAGAAAAAAATCACCCATTTTCAGCAGCAGCAGCTTCACGTGTGCCGACTTTGGTTAAGTTTTGTGCCCGCAAACGGCCGCATATCCGAAACGCGTATCCGTTGGTCTTTAAAACCAACAACAGGATGAAAATAACCCCAACGTTGGAAAACCAAACCACACATCCGAAGAGAAAAAAAATATCACCCAACCGCCATTTTCCCGAAGCTCCCCAACCTTTCCACGGCCAACCCAGCCATCCACCGGTTTCTTATTCCACTGTCTCGCATCCCGGCTGGCCGTCAACCGGTGGCAGCAGCCGTGCGGGAATGTGCAAACGCACTCTCTGCTATTCTTAGCCAAACAGAAAACTTTCCCGCGGGCCCCAAAAACGAAGAAAAACGCCAACCGAACGAAAACAAAATTATGCTATAAAATTTAAATTACTTATCTTGCCATTTCCATCAGTAAACCATCGACGCGCGCCCGGAATGAGGTGCGAGAAGCGAAACCTGAAACTTGAGACCGTAACCACGAGTCCCGGGAACTGGGCGCCCGGTCGGTTGGGCGGGAAAACGCACCCGCTTTCGGGCGAGCTTTCACAATGGATGAAAAATATGACGGGGGCCAGGGGCCTAGGTGGGAGGCCAGTGGAAGATGCTTGGGGTCGCGAAAATCTGCGGGAAATGTGTACCCACTGTTGTCCCATCTCCCCTTTCTCCCGCTCCCCCACCACCCGGCGCCAGTTTGTTCCACCATTACCGACCCCCTCAATTGTCCACATTTGGCTCATTGATATTGGGCCATGAATTTCCCGAGGAACCTAAGGGTACGTTTAGCTGGAAAACTTTGGCCAGCCTCGGCCGGGGGCGCGTTTCCAGGATGGCACTCTCCGAGCAGATTGCTCGCAATTGAAGCTACTCGCTGATATAATTTTCCTATTTCCAGTTGATTCGAGTTGGATGAGTTTTTATCGGCTCAGTTTTGTTTTCATATTTCAGTTAGTTGTTAATGCCATTTTCCGACAGGCCGACCATACGCTTTAAATAAGCCGTGTACGGGGAAGCACGGTTCGACGAACGGGCGAAGCGATGACCGAAAAACAAACAGTTTTCCGTCGGTCTGGCGTGAAAATCAGACCCACTCTGCACTCCTTTCAGCGTTTGTGACGACTTAATTTTCCACCACCATTGCGCTACCAGAAAGACCAGAGAGGGGGCCCTCATGGCATGTTATGGTCGGAAAAAGATGTCGAGGAAAAACGAAGAAAGCACTGCAAACAAAACTATTCCAGCGCGATCACAACCCCATCAGCGGGCGCCCGTCACGGCAACGACGTCCATCCTCAGGCAGGCAGGCAGCAGGCGTGATTTTTCCACGGCGACGGCGGCAACTTTAAAACCTTCATTATAAAACTACTATCGACATTTTCACGCCATTCCGAAACCGTCCGACGTTCAAAGGCAATTTCCGGTTGGTGCGTCGGGAAAGCGGAGACGGGTGGGCTGGTGTGGACATCCCTTGGGGGCGGAAAAAATTGGCTTTCGGAAAATGAACGGAAAAGGGATGGAACCGTTCGGGTGGAAAGAGAGCAACAAAACAACAAAAAAAACACATGCGCCATTTCTTGCCACCCATCCACACTCGCACCTCCCCCTCCCGGTGGAAACGCGAATTTGCATCCCGAAGGGCATTGGGTTCGATGCCAACGCATGGCAAAGGGAACGGAGTGGGTTGGTGGGCGGTGCCGCGCAAAGGCTGGGAAATGGAAACTATAATTTGAAATTATCGTTACCAGCAGATCAATCAACTGTTCCAATTGTTCGATCCCATACTTTCCCGGTACCCGCTTTTCGCGCCCCTCCGACACCCCCTCGGCCACTTCTTCTGGTCGTTGCGTCGGCTGGAGTCTCGGCGGTGTTTCTTGAGCTCACGGCTCAATTTCCACGGACCCCTTTTTGTTGGTTCGTGTTCATGTTGGAACGTCATTGTTGGAAAAAGCAGTGGAAAGCGCCCGACGGCGGTGAGGGGCGGAGTGTGGCGCCACAACCCGGCTGCCGTGTAAAAGTACGCCGACAGGACAGGGGCCTTGTTGAAGACTCTTCGTAAAGTATGAACACAAATGTTCACATTTTAACGCGCCCTGTGGTTCGTTCCACTTTTCCAAGCTGCGCCGACAAGCGCGTCAGGACCTCGAGGTCCTGGAAGGCAATAGCCGTAAGAGCAGTGGAAGAAAACAAACATTTACATTAAAGGGAGTGTCTTGTACTATATACGATAGATTTGCGTTTCAGAGTTCGTTTACAAAAAAAAATAAACGTATGCTTTCCTGATTAGGAAACTTTTTATGCTTGATTTTGGATTAAAAAGTGGAACAGGAATTGAAATAAACTAATATTGTCATAGTATTCTTTTAAACTGTATCTTATCTCAATCTATTGCCTGTTAGTATAACAGTTGTAAATATGTAAAAAGAAAAGAGAAAAAGAAAAACATGTTTGACTTAAATAAACAGAGAAGCTTTTTGATTATCACCACTGTACTATTATTTAAGTTATACATAAATAAAACATTTAAACAAACTGTAACTAGTTCAATATTAAAAGGCGACCTGCAGAAAGGGTACATTGACATTTTAAACCCAACCCGACCAAGACTTAATTCTCCGCTGTTACAACATTTCCTCTCACGCATTCCATTTGCGAGACGGAAAACGAACCCTCGACTGAATCACTGTCCGTTTGTGGCCCCAAAACTGTGCTCGAAATGTGGCGTGTTTTTCTTCAACACCCCTCCCCCCGTCCATTCAACCCTCTTCCGTACCCCAAGACAGACTGGTGTTTGACATCTCTGGTTTCCGTTTTCGCGTAAGCCAAACGTGCGCCCCGCCCGCCATCTCAATAAGTGTCACGCAGACGCTGGGCCGAAAATTGTGGGTCATCGAGATGCGAGCCATCTTGGCCGCCGGTCTCCACCTTATCCGGAACCATTTCTTACGGCCCTTTATTCGAGCCCATGGTGACCGTCGGCGGTGAGGATAATTTTCATTCCTTGCTGCTCATTTTTTTGTCCTCTTTCACCCCTTTCGCCCTCCGGCAAACTACATCTATAGACGTTTCCCTTTGTGGCCAAAGAATGACTTGCACCTGCCGGTGGTCTCCACCTGATAGCTGCGCTCCTTATAGTCCCGGGGACGCAGGGAAGCCGGGGAGTACGGCACGTCGGAAATGAACAAAAATGTGGAAATAACAACGGAATTAAACTCCCCGAGCGTACGAGCCCTCCAACATTCCCTTTTCCGGGGCGCATAAGCCGCATTCTGGTGGAGGTCCGGTTCCACGACGTCGACGGGAGCGGAGACAAAAGAGAACAGGACCGTGGAAAAAAAAAACAGAACAGGAAAACGACAGAAGCAATTACTAATTCACGAATGGAGCCTGCGCTCCTTTTTAATTTAGGACACTTTACGATTATGGCACTGCTGGAATGTTGTATCGTGTTTTCTCTCGCTTCTCTCGCGGTCATTGTTACAGAGTCTGCAGCTGGGCAGGCGAGAGGGGCCGGTTGTTGGCGTCGGCGTTTCGTTTGAAAAATGGTAGAAAAGCAAAAAAAAAAAGACGCCGCCCTCGGATCTGCGGGCATTGCAGGGCGTTGATTACACTTTGCTTTTTTTCCCGCACCGTCCGCGCCGCTCGTTCGGCCGGGTGACGTCGTCCTGGGGAGTGGAAAACTGTACCACAAAACTGCGCTCGAATCGGTGGCTTTGGTGTCCGCGCTGTTCGCTCGCTTTTCTTTCCCCCCTCCCCCCACTTCCCGTTCCGCACATTTCATTTCATTTCAAAGTCCTTTACGGCAAAGGATGACATGGAAGGAAAAACACAGAAAGAGGTAACGCAGGTCATGGTCGGTTGGGTCGTTCGTTCGCTCGCTCGCTAGTGCGCTTTTCCCCCATGGGGGGGAGTGTTTCCGCTTTTAATACACGAATTGCGTGCCACAATGATGTGTGTGTGTGTCTGTGTATCGGATGGTGAAACAGGGAAGGGCAACTAAAAGGGTGGATGGGGTTTCCCTCCGATGCCGAGTGCGTCTGTTGTTTGTCCAGCCCACCAGGCCCCCCCCCCCCCCATTCTCTCTCTCTCTACTCATCTTTCGCACGCGGGTGTTGGCGGGCGTTGATTTAGGGCCGCGCTTTTGATTACGGCCACTCGGCGAACGGAGCGTAAATACGGTTCCCACTAATGTGTCACGAGACAGGCCATTTTCACTTCCTAATGCGGGCTTTCGATGGCTTCGCCTGCCTGATGGGGTTGCCAAAAGGGGTGGAAAGATAGAAAAAAAAAAGAACTGGAAACTAAACACCGGCGGCGAATTTTTGTTGTTGTTGCTGTTGTGTGGGCGTGGGGTGGACGTTGATTTGCATTACCATCACTTCCTCTTCCTCGGTTTTCCTTTCGCAACAGGCCGGAAGTGGCGTCCGGGAGTTCGATGAAGGTGCACTGGAAGGATGAAGGCAGTGGAACTCACAAAGCACAGCCCAAGCCGGAGTGGAAAGTGTACAATTTCCCGGGCCCGCACGAACCGGGGCCGGGGCCGGGGCGCCAGGTTTTACTGCAGCAAATTAATGAAGTAATCAAGCAGAAGCTGCGGTCGTTCGCCAGATAGCTTGTAATTAGAGGAATGTAAACGATTCTCCGGCGCGCCGTGCTCGGGCTTTCCTGGCGTGCGCGTGAGTGACGGCCGCCAGCAAACAACCGGCCGCCACGAAACTGCGTCAATTGTGTTCAACTTTATGCATTTTTTATGTTCCGGCGTGCCTGCGGACGGACGGCCCTGCGAAGGATACGCACAATACTTGTCATCTGAATGACGTTAAAGATTACACTGTCAAGACTTTCCGTTTTTTTTAAACCCGCGTTTTAATTATTCTATCGTTCACGGCCCCTTCCCTAATCGCCCACTGATAAGGGCCACTTTCCTTTTTATGGACCTTTCGATCTCTGACCAGCCGAATTGAATCTATTTGAAACAAACGTCCTTCATACTCCAGTGAAACGCCAGCGCAAATCTGGCTAGGTAATACCATTCGACTTAAATCGGGAAATGCGGCGTAAACATGTCCCAGAACCCAGAGAAAGAAAAAAAGGTTCCCTAGACGAAAAGGGACCGCTACTTGTGGTGGGATTTGGTGCGGTACCTTCAACTCAATTATTATGCCCCCGATTTCGAATCCACGGACCCACATGTGACCCGCAGTGAAGCCCCCCTTTTTAAAGGTTGTTTTTGAGATAAAAAATGTCTCTGTGCCGCGCGTTCTCTCGGCCGAACGTAAGTCAACTGTAATAGACCCGCGTATGCTTGAGCCCGCCCCCTGAAAGTATGTTTTCCCATTGTGTCCGTTTCGGAATGCGACTCCCCGCGAATCCCTACCCCTCAGGGGCCGTGACTATCATCACCATCAATTAAAGAAGCATAAAGCTCCGGGAGGATGGGGAAGAAGGTGGGGTGTGTAGACACACAACGACGACAACAACAACAACAACAACGGGAATAAGGAGAAAAAATCTCGCGACCCTCATGCGTACACATTGTCACTGTCCCGTTACGTGTGGCTTTGGCCTGTGCGGGTGGGGTGGGTTGCCAACCCACATCCCATCTTTCCCACCGTCGCACCCCCACAAACACATTAACTTATGCCTTACGCCGCAGCAGGTCCACGCGAGAGATTGGAGCAGGCCTACGCCAGCTGAGGCTCCGCAGACAGCAGCCGCGGTCCGTCGAATGGCAGAAATTATGAGTTCACCTTCGTCGAGCTGTGTGTGTGTGTGTGTATGAGGAAAAAAGTCCCTAGTCAACGAAATTTATTGTTGCGCCCCTAAATAAATAAATAATATTAAATTCCCATGAATGAATCAAAAAACCATAAATCACGATAAGTGATAAATTATATGTTTGGTCAGACCGAGTTTTCTTCTTCTTCTTCTTCTTGCGCTCCGGCTGCGTGGAAGTCAAAGTCGCCCTCCGCGTGTTCTCTCCGTGGTTTTCCGGTAGGGGGTTCTTTTTTTTTTTGTTTTCCCTCACTCCCTGCCCGGTTGTGAAGAAGACAGGCAATATCTTGTTTGCCATCGTGTCAGGGAAACGGGCCTGGCAAGAAGCTGGCGTCGGAAGTGCGTGTGTGTCCCAGTCTTGGCGGACGCGCCTTCACAGCGTGTCAACACCGCCCCAACACACATTTACACCTTGAGGCTTGCCAACTCGACCACGTGGCGCGACGGCACTTGCCTTTCCGAACGCGTTGTTGGCGTGTGGCAAAAGGAGGTAAAAACTTCGGGAAGGGGGTGTTGAGGAATTCTGTGTGAAAATTGGCGCCTACAGAAAGGATTAGCAATGAGAAATTCGGAGATCAGGAGGGAAAACTTCGCCCAGACCGGGGACGGTGAAAGCACGAATAAACCTCTCTTCAAATTACTTATCTCACAATCTTTTCCAAGTTTGGCCATTGATTTCCATTTCAATCCGTCCAATTTTTGCACGAGCGGACTGTGTGCGTGTGTGTGAGAGAGGGAGAGAGACAGAGGAGGAGCACATTAGCTGTGGTAATAAAGGAAAATCGAAAAACGAGAGGGAAGAAGGAAATCGTGCTCCTCTTCGACATGATGAACCGATCGAGTTCCTCGGCCAGCAGCGGTACGTAAGGGCAAGAGGCAAGAAATAAAAGAATAATGTATATACTACGTAGCATACTCGCTGGCGCATTCCAATTTACCTTTCGCCATCGTGGCCGCCGACGTGGGGTGTGGCGAGGACCAGAGGAACAGACGAAGCGCGGACAATAATTTCCCATTCGTTATGGCGGAAAACCGCGTAAAACTTTCATGAATATCGCTCAAAGCGTTATTCCGGTTATTCATTTTTTTGCGCATGAATAATCATTGGTTTCTCTCCTTCCATATTTTCTTCGGTTTTTTTTTTTGGGTTTTCATTTCACTGTTTTTCCGTTGTGTCTTTTTTTTTGTTCTTTTGCTTTCTATTTTCCGCTTCCATATTCATCCTTTGGGCTGCCCATTTCGTGCCTGATTGGGGAGCTCAAGGTGGAGACATTTTCTTCACCATTTGAGGAAAAACCTCCGTCTTGCCTTCCCCATCTCCACCCTACCAACCGGCCAGGGCACTCTCACACACTGCCACCGGTCCGCAATGCCGTGCGTTCGATCATATTCTTTTGCGGATCTAATGATTCGACGCGCTTGCCGTGAAATATTCCACTCCACCTTCTTTATCTATCGCTCCCTCTCGCTCTGTCGTACTCTCGTGGAAAGCCACGTCCGCGCTTCCGCGCTGGTCCACGGTCATGCTGCACGGGTCTGGATCAATCGAGCTGGAGGAGGAAATTTATTCCCAGTTTTTTTTATAGCCTTTCACTCCCTGTTCGTTCTCGTCGCCAGTAGAACTCTGTGCGTAGTTTTTATTTGCTTTTGCTTTTCATCCCTCTCCCACAACAAGTTTCCCGGAAAGTGAAGTTTTTCTTTTTTCCAATCGCCCCCTCCCCCACCCCCCACGCGAATGATTTGATTCCAGCTCGTTCGGCTGCCGATGAAAACCTAATAAAGCGCGAGTTTATTAATTCTG
>JAOEFI010000003.1:3630188-3648163 GCA_034621735.1 Anopheles plumbeus | reverse complement strand
AACATTAAGAAACTCAGATTGGAATGAGTGGCTCAGCAATGGTATTTGAATTTGTCGATGCCGATTCCATCGAATTGGAAAACTCGAATGTTTGCTATTGTTGTTTCCCTGCGGCTGCTAAATATTTAACAATATAACGCACTGGTTTTCCGAATATAATTTGAATGCTGGGAAATCGGCCAAGCGCGTGCATCGGACGACGCGGCAGTGCAAACATTTCTACTATGTTCTTTGAAATTCATTCGCCAAATTCCTCGCAACCCGGCAACTGTTGTTCGGCCAGTTCGTGGAAATTCCATTCAGCGAAACATCTTTTTTTTCCATGTTTGTTGCCGCTACCCCGAGTGGCGATTCTGCTGCTTCCGTCGCGAGAGCCGAACTGGCCAACCGGTGGGGTGGGGGTGGGTATTGGTGTGCGACATTAGCACTGCGTTAAACCCCACGGTCAATAGGTTTGTGTAACAACAGTTTTGTACCGATGGACCGAGCGGGCCAATTGTGCTGCGTTCCCGTACTGCCGCGTGTTGGCGCATGTTCCAGGACGCGGCGCTGCATCCAGCTGGCCGGAAACTGTTGCTGACGAGCGCATTCCGCCGGCGTAGGAATAGTTTTCCCGGGGGGAGGGCCACCTCACGACCGGGACCGGGAGGCAATCGAGGCCCGCCGAGTTGATTGCTGCTAACGGAGCCCATTGTGTCGTCACTATCACCGGAAAATGCCCAAGTGGAAGGGGTCGAACGGACGGACGGGTGGTCGGGTGGTCGGTGGGTCGTTCCGGGTTGGCCTGAAAGCTTTTCATTGTTTTATACCCATTGCTCGGCTTCCTCCAGCGAGAGTGGAATCTCCCGGGGGCCCCCGTGTTCGTCGGGGTCTGTGTTCGGGGAGGGCCGCTTTTCCACCGCCCCATGTCCGTGTCTCCTCCTGCACCGGGCTGCAGCTTCCTGTCGCTGAGAACTTATTCAAATGGATTGCAAACAAAACGGTCAGTTCAATGGCACCACTTTATTCCGACAACCGAACGGGTCCCTCCCGTGTTTCCTGGTGGGAGGACGTGCAGATGGGGTGGTGGGCGCGCGTTGGCCTGAACCTAAATTTCAAAGAAATTAGTCTCGACCACTACCATCCACCCGGTCCCCCTTTCCCCCGCCCCCAATTAGACCGGCATCATCGGATGGAGTCATTTACCGGACGACCTTCGGTCGCGGAACGGTGGCAGAACGGTGCTAGTTTCCCAGCGGCCCTGCAGCTGTTGCACTCTCTGCACCGGAATTCGTCCCTGTGTGTGTGTGTTTATCATTTCATCGGGGAAATCGTACCATGGTTGTACAATATTTGGCCGTTTTTCCTCGTTGGAATGTATGAACATTGCATGCGGGTAGCGACTGTTTGTTATTTTCAAAAAATAATTCATTTCCATGGAATGGAGTCGACTCGGAATAAAGGATACAGCAGATAAAGAGAAAGGCTGCTTTACGAGCGAAATCGATTAGTTTTCGACAAGGATAAACAGTAAAAGCATTTTAGAAAAAAAAAAAACTATTTGTTTGACAACTGCACATTTTGATGATTTTGATGGATAAACCGGGTTTTCAGTATTGGTTGGGGTTCATTTCTTTTAGTGCGCGGTGAATAACGGTACAATCCATCAACCTTCCCACCTGACAATGGGACGCTGATGGGTACTAATCGGAGCTGGATAAAGATCGAACGGGTATTTTCAACAAAAAAGTTGGGAATGTGAAAAAACAAACTATTAGTTTTGGCAAACAAAGAGCAAATGTCCTTTTGATATTAGTGACATTTAGATAATGATGAAGACAGAAAAGGACTTGGTGAAAGGATTTAACCTTTTTGAACAGTGTCTCTTCAGTTTTGTGAACAGTAGTTATTCTATTTCAGTAGATAATTTCGGGAGCAATGACAAACGCGTCTATTCGCTAAGTGAACTACATTCATTCTGTATTTCTCTTTCAACATAGACTACTATGTTTTGTTCGTGTTATATGTTTCGTTTGTGCATGTAGTAACAGTATAATGCAAAACAGGTTTAAAACAAATTATAAAACACGTTACAACATATGAATGTATAATTCTCGTTAAGGTGATTTTAAAGTATCTTAAGGTCTATTTTGAACTATTATTGAACTGTTGTACTCAACTCTTGTACTTCTATGAACACAATCATAATATGGCTCCATAGATATTTCAACTAGCAAATGCTAACAGCATTACAATTTCTAATCAGTATTCTACTAAAGTATGCAACTAAAGCAACCAAAGATGTCAATCTGAATTCCTTGGTGTTCTTCCGTCGATTTGGGCCGACTTTTAAACTATAAAAGAAAGTTCCACTCTGCGTACGCGTCATTAATGCCATCGTACCCGTTCCATCTAAATCAACCCGTCAGAGACATCCAAGTTGTTCCTTTTCGACTTGATCTTCTTCGGTGGCGCTGGCAAAGAAAATACTTTTGATACGAAGACCCATTACCGAGTTGGAGGAGACAATATTTATCCTAGTCATTAGTAACACTCTTGCTGCCGGTAACGTAACATAGAACGTTTGTTCTGCCGTTCCTTGCTCCTTGAAGGAGGGCTTATGTTGTGCACGCACGGTATTATGTCGCTGTTCGACATGTGTTCTCGTTGCCGCGAATAATAATTAGACGTCGAGTCGTGGTACCTTCATTGTTTTACCGAACGCCGGGTGGCCGTGGGGGAAAGGTGCAGGGAGAGATGCTCTGGCTCTTAAAATCTCCCGCCTCAGCTCCTTTCATCCCGCTTCGTCCAACTCCACGTCTCCATCATCTCCATGTCAACAACTGCTTGCTGTTTGTGTTTTGAGTTATTGGCGTTTGTTCTTAATGTGCATTAATATTGCGGCCCATAAAACGTGAAATGTGTTGGTAGACGCCACACAGGAGGCACACACACAATCCCCTCCCCGCGCCATCGTGCATCATCATCATCCCTCCGCGTCAGCCCCCGATTTGGGGGAGGGACCGCCCGGATCCGAGCTTTTATTTATCGTTGCACATTTCTCACACATTTTACAGCGATGGGCGCCTTCCGAAATGGAGAAGGTGGGTGAAGGAACACAAAAATGTCCCACCCCCCGATTTCCTCCACCGGTACCGGGGGCCCTCCGAAGACAGGGAAAGAGAGAGAAACGGGCCCGTCGTCAAACGTTGGGCCTTCCTGGAGGGTCTCGTCGGATGTAGCGTGTTTGGACTATTTGTTTCTGCCGGAGGATTGTGGGGAAACTGTGGCGGCATAAATGGCCCCCCGTCTTTGCGTAATTGCAGCAGCAATCCCTACCCGCCTGCAGCCTCCCCACCCCCTTCCCCTCGGCCCGACAGCTGGATGGCTAATCATAAAGCGGATGGAAAAAGAAGCTGTGATATTTTTGAAAGCACTTTCGAGATGAGATCCACTTTCGAGTACTCTTCTCGTGGAAAGCTTCTCACCCACCCTCCCCATCCAATCACACACACACACACCCGCAGCTCCAAGTTCTGCTGCACACGCGGCCAGCAGCAGCAGCACTTTGTTTCCCATTCATGTTTGGATAGATTTTTATTTCCCGTACCGCCGGGCTCGGAATCCTAAAGTTAAAAAAGGAAATTCATTTTTCATTCCACCCACAAAAATGCGAATTAATCTGGCCAGATTTATTCCCACACCGCACTTGGTTTTTTTTTGTAGCGCCACAATCGGTTGGTGCACCGTAAAAAGAAAAACGTCATAACGTCGGAACGTGTTGCAAATAAAAAGCATCCGTTTAGGGACCACAAAAAAAGCCCAACCAACAACTTCCATACTCCGCATTACAGTTCCGCGAGCTCCTCGCTTCTTCGGCAACATCCGTGTGTGTGTGTGTGTGTGAGGATCCAACCCCTTCGCCGCGAATCGGGTTTTTTTTCATTTCAAAGACTACGCTTCCACTCAACACGATCGAATCGGACGCGGGGCGTTAATAATCAGCTCGTCTCAACCAGCTGTCAGCGAGGCTGTTAGTGAAGGCGCGTTAATCGATCATTAACTCATTCAATTCATCCTTCCAATTCTTGTTTTTTTTCCTGCTCCCTCAGAAGGGGGACTGGGTGGGATAGACTGAAATCACTTACGCGATTTAGGAAGAAGCAAGAATGTGTATATCCAGGGGCAATGAAAAAAAAACCTGGGCGCGACACAATATGTGCGCTGTACGGACCGAGCCCGGGCCAGGAGTTCAAAACCGGCCATGACCCCTACCACCAACCCGCTTCCCCCCACTTCTTCAACAAGCAAGCAGAGAGAGCAAGTGGCAATGTTTTGCCAGTCATCGCAATTTAATCCCTTTTTATCTCTACGCCAGCCAGCCAACGCTTTTCAGGCGGATACACACACACACACACGCACAGCAAGGACATACACACCCGCAGCCTTTTCAGTGACACCGCAGCACCTATCATCGGCATCATCATTGTCATCAACAACAGCAGCAGCAACATGATGCCACCCATCGTTCGGTCGTCGTAATCACGGATGCGGATGCGGAATGAGGGTTTAGGGGATGGTTTTTATTTATTTTTAATTTGTTTGCACAAAAGCCCTCCACCGTTAAAACGTTGACTGGTTTGACGGGGATGGCGCGTTGTGTCAAAACGGCAGGAAATCGCACGCGGACACTGCTGCTGCGGAGGCCCGCTGTCAGTCATCGGATCGTATGACCCGGGCACACTCTTGTGTTCCGCTTTGTGTCTCTCTGCGTGTGTTTTTCAATCGCCCTCTCCACTGGAGCCAATCCCTGTGGGGAGAGTCCGGAGAGACGAACCTCTGAGGAGGGAAAGGCGAACGAATATTTTCGATTCCCCCTCCCCCCACCACAGCATCTCCGCCACTCTCCCGTCGCCGGCTTGTTTTGATTGCATGCGTGACTCCGTGACGCGACACGCGACCCATACACTGTCCGACCGACGCGACGACCCCCAGACAACCCCTTGTGTCCGCGGACTTTCCCCGTGGACTGAACGGGCGGACGGACGCGGAAGATTTACGTGTGTGGCGTAATATGCAAGTGCGGTTGAGACGCTGGTGCGTCTTTTTTTGGCCGCGGAGCAGATGCGCCACGGACTCGGTGTCGTTTTCAGCCATTTAATGACCAGGCTGCATCGCGCACCCCACCACTTCATCATCGACTCCGGTCCATCACCCCGAGTGAGGACAGGGTCGGTCGTATCGGCCGGGACCGCAAATAGGGCCCGAAGGGTGTGCTGCTTCAAATCGGTGCATTTGAAACCGGTTGCAGCAAGGGTTTCACCTTTCTCGTCGGGGTCTGGTAGGTCGCGTGCATAATGCCAAACACGGCGAGATGTTTATCGAAACCTGGCGGACCTGGACCTATATTTCTGGTGGGGTGCAGTCGACAAAAGCAAAATTTTAGTACATTACTCGTACTAATCGCCGCTACATTCCTTCAACCTTGTTTGACTTCGTAAACTAAGGTCCCATCTCTTTTACATTTTATCCCAGAAGTTTTGTGTACTTCTTGTGCACTCACGGACCTCTTTGTGCTTCTCACGAATCAATATTAGCTGGGAACTTCAAATAATCTCCCGTTTCCGTGCGTCGGCGCCATTTTATATAGTTCACATTTCTCCGGTGTGTTCTACGTTCTTCACGGCTCTCCCCCATCCCCCCCCACGGGTGGTTTTCCCTCTCGGTAATGTGCATCCAGAAAATAGGGAGTTCGAGGGCCGGAAATTCGAACAATATTACTCGTGTCACGTCATGTGTGCACGTGGAAAACTTTTTCCCCACCCATTCCGGACCGGCCGACAATTCTCACGTGTGTGTTTTTCCTGTAATTTCTGTATTTGATACGAAATTTATTCCATTGCACGGTGCTGGGGACGGGTCGGGCGCAGGGAGGTCGGGAAGGTGGCCAGGATCTATTTACTTTGGAACTATCTGCATCTGCCTGCCCTACTACTACTACTACTACTGCTACCTCTGAAGGGCATTTGATGAGAAGGGCCTTGTGTAACCAGCGGAAGAGCTTTGTGTGTCCCCGCACGGTCATGTGTGTGTGTGTGTGTGTGTGTGGGGCGATGGTGCAGTGAAAAGTAGCACACACTGCACAGGATGCTTTTCTTCGGAAGGAAAAAAACCAACTTTCCCACCACCGGAAAATGCTGCAGCACGTTGTATGTCTGTAGGGGGGCGAAAGTTCTACTAGAGTGTAGCGGAAATGGGTTGAAAGTTAACATTTGCCCTTCCCGAATGCGCGGGGGGTGTTTGCGAAAACTACCAAAAGAATTTAATGAATCCTTTCACCGAACGTTGTATTGTTTTTAAAAACATTATCAAAATCAGAGATTTTTTGTTGTTCTGTAGAGTTTCCTGTGAAAAGTGTTCCTCTTCATCGGACCAGTTGTGATGTTGAAGCATCTGGAAGAATGCAACCGAACGTAATAATTTCGTCTCCAGAGATCGGAAAAATCGGGTCACACTACACCACTTCGGCACGCGTCATGACCCGCCGAGGATCGCGGAACGACTGACGCGTTTTCGGTGCTTTTATGCGCTCGCTTTATTATGTTAAGAAAACGCGGACCTCGTTGCTCGTGGATTTTTCGGTGTCGGATTTTATACATGTTTCGGACACGAAGAACGCATCTTTTGCTAAGAGTGGAACCTGCATCATTTCCTCCTTCTCTCTCTGAGCATAAATTGTTGAGCGCACAAAACGTAAAAGTAAAGAAAAATTATGCTGAACGTGAAGAGCGCGGATTTTCGTGTTGTGAGAATATCTCGCAACTCCCGAGAATCGATTGTGAGATGATGATGCGTGAGATGCGAGAGGAATGAGTTGTGTGTTGGAGAAATAATCGACGAAACAGGATCTCATCGGATTTTATTTCCCCTTCGAATCGGTACTCGCTTGGTGGTTCATTTTTCAAATGTTCCACTGGCTGCGTCACGCAGGCAATAGTGAGCAGCACGCAGCCAGAACTGGTACGAATGGAATTAGCAGCTTCGCCAAGTAATGTTTCACAATTAATAAAGAATGAACAACTAGTATTTGAGGGAAAAATCATCCAATCACGGAGATTAACTTTTTTGTGATGGTCGGTAAAGAAACCGGAGGTATTTTCAGAAGCGCAGAAAAATCGAAGGTGTACTATATCCTTCAGGTCATTTAGGTTCACTCCGGTTTCGGTTTCCCTGGCAATGGCAATGTATCGCTACCGAATGGACCGCTTCCGTAAACCACGGACAGGGCGAATATGTGTCACAAACCGCCTTCCTCCTCCCGGGGTCCACAACCAAATGCCGATGGTGTAAGCATGACCAGAACGGAACGCTCCTGGCCGAAGCGCATGGCACCGACAGCATACACGTCCATAGACACCGGACACGGGGCAACTAACACGGGGACAATGTAACTCGATTAGAAAAATGATATATTGCTCGGCAATATTTCCCGAACTATTTATGGCCAACACTCTTGCGCGCCGGAATCGCCGTCTGCCCCTATTGCGTACCATGCTTGCTGTTTTTTTTTTATTCATTCTTTTCCGGGTGTCCTTTCTGCTTCCTTGGCGACAAAAACAGAGCAAGGAGGAACCGCAGTTGATGATTGTTCCGCTTGTTAAAAATGGAGAGAAAGCGACACAAATTAAATACGCCACAGGAGTTCCGCCCCGGAAAGCGGACCGCTTCCGTCGGAGATAGATCGTCCTGGAATAACAGGACGAAACGCAATCGCATTGCGTTACCCACTGAATGGATGTTATTTTTAAGCGTTGTCCATTGCTGTCATATCATAGAGAAAAGTGGTAAGGATATTTTACCGGTAAATATGTGCTTGAATCTCTACATCGAATGCTAAATTTAAACCAAAATGTTATGATCTGGTACTTATTGATATAAAATGAAACTCCCAATAAATCGTTCAATCTTTGTGTGTTTTGACTGTGCAATCACGGTAGGGAAACATTAGTACGCATACTGTTAAACGATTATCATGCTCGTCCCCAAAAACCCCATCCCCCGCTGCTGCCCACGATCGGGAAACGAACCCAGCGAATGATGCGGCGCAAAAAGCGAAAAACTTTTCCCCTGCATCAAAGTGCAAACAACAAGAAACAACAACTGGGAGATGTGTTCACGAAAATGTAAACAGTTTGAACAAACGCGAAAAAATCAACCAACCGGGATCGCGTGAAGATCATCAATTTCCGGTCATCCCCGAAAACGGGCGGGCGAACAAAAAAAAATTTAAAAAACTCGCCATCGGTCGTGCCCTTTACTTTCGCGTTTCATCACGTTTTAAGGAAGCCTTCCGAAACCGAAGGGCCTTTAAACGAACACTCGATTACGCCTTTTTTTATGCGCGCACCTTACGCTTCTGGTACACAACTCGATGAGGACGAGAGGGGGCGTGCATGCTCATCGCCTGGAAGTGTTAATAAACCGTTCCCGAAAACTTTAAAAATGGTGCGAAACAAAAGTACCGAGTCAGTGTTCCGAAGGGCCGCCGTCGCCGCAACCGCCGCCGCGTATCGCAAATCACTAGAGCGCCCGAACGCTGGCGAGGCGCTGATTATGTGTGAATTTATTAACAAATTGCAATTCCAGAATCCCCGGCGAACCCGCAGGCCCAGGCAACGATCCCGTTTTTGCTGCCGGCGAGGTCCATGATGTATCGCATAATTTGATAATTACAGCACGCGGACTTTGCGCCCTCTCTCGAAGCTTGCGCAGAGTTCTCGCAGTGCGTGAACCACCGTCGAAGGCCGCTGTGCCAGTTTTTCGATACCATCGACACTTATACCGGGCCTTATTCGCGCACATGCCCATGCTGACCACCGAGCGGCAGCATCAACAACATACGCGCGACCAAAAGCCAGCATAACATCGACGCCGATCGCGAACGGTTTTTCCAGTTCCCGCTTTGCGCGCGGCGAAAGAATGTGTTGCATAAAAGACAACGTGATATGTATCCCTTTTTTATCTCTTTCTCTCTGCCCCTTTCTCTCTGTCTGTCTCGCGTGTTATTATTAAAACGAATCATTTCGCGGAATTTTCGTCGTTTTCGGACTCGTTTAAATAAAGCGCGCCATAAATTATGAAGCAGCTCTCGCCCGCGTTATGAATGGTGTGGAAGGATTTTCGCGAGACGACCGAGACCGACAGAGAGAAACGGCAAGCACCTCTCGAAGTCGCGTTGAAAGCAACACATGAACATTGGGCAGGCAACCTGCCGCTTTTAACTTGTATGATGTACCATCCACCACTACTGCGGGACTGGCTGAGGGATGCTGAGGGCTAGTTCTTGCTCCAAGCAACACGCCGAACACACGAATGTTCCCTCCGATGTATAGCAATGTTCGTTTTGGAGGAGCATCACAGGATGAGAGCATAAGCGTGCAAACAAATCTAAACAAATGCGAAGTAAATTCCTACCAAAGCATGCGGCGGCTACTCTGTTTGATGGCGTCGAATGGCCCGAGCAAGAGGAAAGGGTTTAACATAGCATGCCTTGCGATACTGAGCCCAGTGGGAAAATTAAAACTACTCTCGTCCATTCAATTCTTCCTCCAATGCAATTGCAGAAAGTTGAATCGTCAATAACAAAAATGATTGAGAACGATTATACTCCATTGTTTGTTGTGTTCTTCTCCATTACAATCTATGATAAAAATCCACGATGATCTGAAACGACGCCGGAGGATAGTAGATGAATGTAAAATGAAAGGAACATTTTCAATCCCTCCCACTCACCATCACGAAGTGAAATCTTAACTGCCTAATAGTTGATTTAATTTTTTAACTCCCGCTTATCCGCTGGTCCTTCTTTTTTGCATAAGGAATGTTGGACAGGGAAGTGGATTATGTAAAGGCCGCCGGGCCCTTCAACGAGTGGGACGGAATGAATAAAACATTCAATCACATCCTCCGCAAAAAAGGACATCCGTTTGCCCACGAGGCCGCCTCTTGTCCCAGGACAGTTCATAAGGAAGTCGGGTGGTCGTTGTTTAGCGGTATCTGTTGATTTGTGTCTCACCACTTTTCAATGGAATGGAATGGATTCCCACCCCACAGCGCACCCGCCCACCCACTCAAGCCAGCGATCGCGATGATAAGCTGAGCGAAGAGGACACATTTCGGCAGTCGCCTTTTGCCGAGTGCGTAGGAAGCAGCTCATTTGGCAGGACGTCGTGGAGTCGTGCATTGTCTGTTGATTAGCCGCTCCGTGGACCCGGGACTCCCGAAACCGTGGAGTGCGTCGTCGCCGTGGGTCGAGAGCAATCACCTATTGTGCCGAGAATGGGTAGGATATTTTCCTTTTGTCAACAATTGGGTGGTGGTGGGAGAAATATTTGAGCGGCCCTCTCCACTTGTGCCTTTGACGCTTTTCAGGAGTGTTTGTCTTTGTCGCAGAGCTGCTGCTGGACCGGAAAAAGGTGCCACGGGTGCTCAAGGACATTCCAGCGCTTCTGCTCTTCCTCTTCACGATTGATAGAAGCGTTGGTGTACCCAACAATCTACTCAGCCACCCACCCAACCACCCCCAAACTCACCGACTGTGCACTTCAAGTGGCATCATCGTTATCATTGCGATCAGGCAAAACATTAAAAAGCTTTGTCATTTTCTTTCAAGTGCTTCCCCATTTCTTCCCGGCTTTTCCCCCCTGGGAGACCGTCCCCCTTTTGCGTCCGCGTGGGAATGGCCTCCCGGTGGGTCATGTCAGGGCGCGAGCAGCGAGCGTTGAAAGTCGGAACCCGGACGCCGCCTCCCAGAGGTACTTTAGCAGCCTTTCCGGTGTTTCCCCCACCCCAATATAGCGCGCGTGGAAAAGTCAACGGTGCTGAAGTGTGAATATTAAATTCTATTGTATTCTCACTTGGATTTAATTTATTTATTTTCCACCACCACCACCACTGACACCATGGTTTGTGGAGCTTTTCCCCGTGTGCGATACGTGCGGCTAGGGACGGATGGCGCGAGATGGATGATGGCAGCATCGTTTCATTTGTTGCTCGTCGTCCCTGGAGGGGATGGAGGGGTCGGGGTGGGATGAGGCGGGAACGATACGCTTACTCATTGTCATCGGGCGGCGCTGGAATCAAACACTTCCTGGCGCGCAACCGTTTGTTTGTCGACTCGGTTCCCGATCCCCGTCGAGCCAATCTCATTTATTCGGGCGCATGACGAGATAAGGAACGGGCCCGTACTACAGGCTACCGGGAGGGGGCGGTGTGTCGGGGTGGCACGGCAGTGTGCCGTGCGGCGTTCGTATTTATTTGGAAATGAATATTGTTGTAATTAAATTTGATTAACTTCCGTCATTCCGGAGCCTGGTTGCGCTTCGTTGGGACCTGGGGAGCAGCGGGAGGAGTTCATTTTCGGGGGCTCCAAAAACTGCTCCCGGATCCGATTATTTCGCCAAGTGGGTGGATGTGCGGGGGAAGTTCGTCCGAAGAGCAATCATGCGGATGGAAAAACGCACGCCCTCTACCCCACACCGCAAGGGCCAATAAACGACCGAAAAGCCCAAGGCCCATCAATAGATCTGGCGGCGAAAGTACTTCGAAATCTTTCCGGGAAAATGGTGGCACGCAACGATTCCGGTGTTGCGCTTTTCCCGCAGCCGCTCATTATACGGCCTCAATCGGCAACCGGAACTCCGAACGAATCACTGGCGGCGGGGGAAGGCGGAAACAATAGCAAAACTGTTGAAATATTGATAAGAGCAATCTCGCGAGCCTCGAATGATGTTTGCGGTCGGAAAAAGTGGCCCTTTGTACGGACGAAAGGGGCAGCCTGGGCGGCTTCCGGGAAATGGACCGATTCGAATGAAAAGTGCGGGGCGGAACGATTGTCTTGCACCATCATAATTATGAGTCCTCTGGTCTTGCTGGAAGGCTGAAAGACGGGCGAAAATTCGTCACCCACACACCCAGCCCGTCGCTTGGAAGAATTCGCCGACACTTTAGTGGGACATTTGGCGTCGCGACAGAAGTAATTGACGGAAACTCACTCAAAGGATAAGATGTCGTTAATTATGGGGCGGAAAGCTTAACGGGGAACCATTCTTGGCCATTCAATTGACAGTCTTTGATGTTTGTATTAGGACAATTGCTTTTGTTGCCAATGCCAATGCAATGGAGCCGTGTCTAATGGAGTCTTCCCTCTGGCGCTACAATTTCTTTACGCCGTTGTTCTATTGTGTATGTCATTCAATTGAATTATGAGTGATTGTTGAAAAAAGAAACAAAAGTGTGGTTCTATTTTTAACCAATGAAAACATCAGCCTGCCATGTCAATGTTAATGTTAAATGTATCAAGAAAGAGGTCTTCTATTATTTGATCCATTCATAGATAATATCTAACATGGCCCGTCGATATTAAGACGGATTCAAGACAACGTGTTATCAAATTCCTTTGAATTGTCCGATGAACGTTTTGGATTCATGTTTTGCTGCCCTTGGAATAATCGCTCCGAGCGACGAACGTCTGAGATCGACTTTTTTTATCACAACGACTTCGTCTAATTTTCGCTTTCATCTTCCAGCGTGAATATTTTATGGCCAACAGTTTTCTTCAACTTCAACGCTCTCTGGACGTCCCTCTCTCCTCTCATTTCCATCTGCCCCCCTCTCTCTCTCTCTCTCTCCCTTTTGAAAGAAAGAAACCTCGCTTGCATCTATAGTGATTAAACATTTTCCGTAATCTTACAATTCTGTGTCGCTACATTTGAGCCACATTTTTGTTCTCGGAGGAATCGTCGTCGTCGTCGTCGTCGTTAGAGTCGTCGGCAGTGTTTCGAGTAATTCATGCTGGTGATTCGCCATTTTCTTGCCCCGGCTTTCTGGTGAATGAATTGAAGATGGGCAAGAACGAAAAAATAGAGAACTCCCCAGAACTGGTTCCATTTGCGGACTCGAACTGTCGGATTGGCTGACGGTGTCCTTTCGCGGCGTCCTTTCGGTCGCATCGCATCGCCTTCGGGCCGGGGTTTTGGTTTTGGTCCATGAAAAGATGGACTTGATTTATTTATCAGGCTTTAATTTCCTTCTCGTTTTTTTCTTCTTCTTCTTTTTGCTCTCGCTCCTAGGTCACGATTCAGCAAAATGACACTTACTAGCCGGCGGCAGGACGCGTCGAAGGCGACCATCGTATCGTTGACCGAAAAACCGTTCCAGCCATTCAGCCTGCCAGTAGGTAGAAATGCACCGTTTCGTCGGCTTCCGGTCCGTGTATGGGACGTGTAGGGGTTTTTTTTCTGCTTCTTTCCATCTCTCCTCGCCCGCTGCCTTGGGTCCGTCTCCTTTTTCCACCTGGCTTTTGTGGCGCTTCCGTGACGCGAAAGGATTCCAGCTCCGAATAGCCCGCACCGGTGGGGGATAAACCTTTTCCCGGGTAGGATTCCCGGCCCGAAAATTGGCAGTCTCCCTCTATGTGTGTGTGTGGCTGGGCTGCTAAAAAGTCACGTCCAGCGAGTGCCGAGGCTTCGGATGATTCCATTACCCGAAGCGAACAAAGAAATAATCGACTTTTCATTGCATTCACTGCAAGTTCGATCGAGTCGTACATCCGGCGGGACGTGCGCATCCAAAGCCTGGCCAGAGTTCCTGGCGGAAAACGAACCACCTCGAGCTGGCCCGGCTTTCTCATTCATCTCCTTTTCTTCCACCACCGCCACCACCGGAGTTGGGGGGAGTGCAAAATCTGCATTTCACTTCAACCGGCTCTTGATGAAGATGACGACGAACGGACGACGACGACGACGACGACGACGACGACGACGACGACGTTGAAATGGAAACGAAAATGCCTTCATTTTCTTCCCGCTTTTCCCGGCTCGGCACGATGCCCCGGGGCCTCGTGTGCTGCACTTTCGGGCGGCGCACCACTTGGCTGTTTCGTGAAGATGCAAATTTTTCCGTGGACGACCGACGGCCACGACTACACACCTGCGGGGTGTACGAACGCATTCCAATCACGTTTTCCGGAAGTACAAGCTATGCTGCTTTGCATATTCTCACCGTCGGCGGGCAGCATCTTTCCATCGTCGCCGCATGGAGTGCCGCAAGTGGCCGGCTCCTGCTGCACCTGGCTGGCCTCGGGTTGCGCCGAACAACAAGCGGGAACCAATTCTTTCCATTATAGCACTAATAAACACGGACACACACACCGGAACACTTTCGGGGGTGGCGCAAAATAGTGAAACACGGACCGTCGTGTTGCTTTCTCGCTTTCCTTCGCTGGCAGACACGACTATCGCCACCCTGCTGGCCAAATGGGTGGAATGCTTTTCGGTGCAAAGTTTGTGTATGTGATTTTCGCTATATTCGTAGGAACTTAAGGACAGGTAATTTTTTGCGAATTCGATAATGCGTCAAATTATTTTTCTAGCATTAAAAGGAACATGGAAGTAGATTTCCTATACTAACACACAATTGTCGGAATTTCCTGTCACTGATCGTTTCTATTGCCACTTCAGGGGGGCGGTTTTCTCTAATGTTGCATTTTATTTGTGAAATGGTCGTTATGAAAAGGAAAAATCGTATTCAATCCAATGAAAGTACTATACTTCTGCGTCACACGTGCATTTTAGATACAAATTGTGAACAATGTAGCAACCCGATAAAAAAGAAACCAACCCCCATCTGCATGGTAACGCTGCCTTCGATTGATTACGTTTCGCTTTTTTGCGTAGGGAAGCTTTTTTTATTCGTTCAAAGCTGCTACATAAATGAGATATCCTTGTGAAAATAACGAAACGTGGTTCCATGATGCGTATATTATAAAAATGGATTGTCCCATATGGCGAATTACAAACGAAACGGTGGGAAAAAAACACTAACAAAAGACATTTTATTTAGCTGCGTCCGTTCATATATGGAAAAGAATCGAATGCGTCCCATAAATCAATGTGTTATAACTTTTTCCTCCGCCGTTTTTTCTCTACTTCACCGATCCATAAACTGTCCACACCAGAAGACTCTGGGAAAGTGGCATTTCTCTGGCAGTAAATCGTCGCATTCAAACCAAGACTCCAAACCAGGCCTAATGGTGCGTTCTGGAGCAAAATGTGTGTATGTGTGTGTGTGTGCTGAAAGGCCGATACACAAACGAGACGGCCGGTCAGTGTCAGCCGGACGAAGAATATTTATGGCAAGAATAAATCTCTAAATTGAATCGGACCTCTCGTTTGTCCGACCGGATTGATTCCACATGTTATGAATTTCCTCTTTTGACCGGGATTTTTTTTTTATGTTGCTTCGTTCTTCCTTTCCTTCGATAACGACACACACAAATGTTGCCATCTTTCGCAGGCCTGGAAGGAAATATTTTCCTATCTGGAAGTGAATGCGAGGGCTGCGAGAAAAATCATAACCTCTTGCCCCCGTGGAAAGATATATACTCCGCACAAAGGTTGCACCGTTGCTTTGCCTGCACTCGGTAAAAGTCACCGTCCAATCCGTCGGGCCGGCGACAGAAGAAGCAGAGCTCGGTAATCTTATCCCAGAACAAATGTATCAATGGTAAGTGACAGCCATGGCTGGTGACCCTGTCGAATGCCGACGAGCGGAAACGGAAGCTAACAGGCGGCCAGGCCAGGGAGTACGTGTGGGGCGGATGGAAATGCATCGGGATACGATAATGTTTGAATAAATAATTTATGAGAAACGATTTTCCCGGCCCAGACCCAGAAAAAGAAAAGGAACCACCACCGTCGAGGATCGTGCGGTTCAGAAATGCGGCAACGGCATCATCGACTTCGCACCTCAACTGCTTCTGCTCTCTCTATTTCTCTTTCTCTCTCTTTTTCTCGTCAGTCGGCAACGAAAAGATTCGGATTTATTCTCGAACATATTCAAATAAATGTATCTATATTTATGGCACGGATTTTGGAATACGATTCAGTTAGGGCCCCCAGAACCGCCCCGGGGGCACGGAATACGGAGCTAGGTGACATTCTGCAGCTTCCGAAAATATATCCGAGCGATAAGACGATCAATGGGAGTGACGAAAAACGGAAAGAAAGAGAGAGAGAGACAGCTAGGTAACGCGATAGGGGTTGCGAGTTAACAATCGTCAAACAAGAATATGATAAAGGTAAATATGCGATCGAGTAACGCGCCTCGTCCGAGTGCCAATCGAGAAAGGAGTGAATAAATTTGCCACATACAGAATGCCCCGGTGGCTTCGTTTTGTGCAATCCCCGAATGGATTTCTTGGAAAGCCGAATGGGTGAATTTTATGGATGGGTGAAATTTTTGGAAAACTGAGCTTTGAAACAAACGAAAAATGTATTATCGAAAGGGTAGACAAACACAAACTCACTTTCAATAACAAATTTAATGCCTCCGGACTTTTCTTCTCACGAAATTCCTTGAAGTAGTCGAGAAGAGATTTGTCAACCAGAACCAGGTATTGAAGCCAGAATAATCATTGATTGCCTTGTAGGAAAATTGGTCCATGTAGTGGGGGAAATTAGATAGCATGTGTATCCGTTCAATCAGAAAGTTATTCAAGTTCAAAAAAATGTTGAATCAAATAAAAATTTTTACGCTCAACGATATACAACCATTACAACCGACTTTGGCGGAGAATTTTTCTATCGCTATCGTTAACGCCGCCCAGAACTGGTACTTTCCTGTAAGCCCGAAAAGGAAAATAGAGAGGAAAAAAAAGTTCACCACCGAGCAAAACATTAACAATGCATTTCCAACACATTAATTCCTGAGTACCTTGCGCAGTTTGTACAGCAAATCATCACATACATCATTTGAATTCCATTTAAACTTGCTGTAACCGTTCGCCTATTTTTCGCCTACACATTTCCCCCACACCCACCCACGGGGGCGGCTTTTAGCAAGCCGGAGAAGAAGGGAAAAATGGCGGAAGGAAACATACAAAACTCAAGGTGGAAGAATTGCAAAGTTATCTCTCGCAAAGGCCTTCACCCTCGCTCAGCACTCTAGAAGGACGAGTGACACTTCCACTGCCAAATCTAAATCGAAAAGTTCCAGTTCCCACCCACCGCCCGGCCGAGGAAAACTCACTCTCACCCTTCCCGACTCGACTTGACTCGGCTCAGCTCAGCTCGGTTCGGTCTGTGATTCTGTTTTCGGGTGCCAGTTAGGCAACAGCTTTCAAATTAAAAAGTTTTACCCATGTACAGTTTCCTTACACTTACCGTTCGGTGGGGGATGGGAGGCTGGTGGGAGGGAGATGGGGCACTCGGGAAAGTTCATCTTTCCCCGGCAGCGAACGCTCTCGCTACCCCTTGGCACGCACATGCGGATGCATCGGATGGCCGTCACGCGCTCTCCTCTAGGACTCCGTTGGCCGGGAAATAGATTTTCCAAGGTGCGTAGCTTTCGCCACAGCGGGGGTGGGCGCCATGTTTGGTTTTATGTTTTGTTTTAGCCGATTTGCTTCAGCCACCGGTGAAACGACGTGAGTGGAATAGAAGAATCTTCGTTCGAGTGAGAAATCTTTTTCCCATCCCTTCCCGGGAAGTGGGTTATTTTTATTTTTTTCTTCTCAATGTGTGTGTGTGTGTGCTGAAAAGCAGCGAAAGTACATTACGAGCTTTTGAAAGTTTGGCCTGTAATTCGAGCCCCGGTTTATGGGGCCAGTGTTTTTTCTAGCGCGTCGGGCGAAAGTTAGGCCGGGAATGGGCTGCGCGTGCCACGCAATCTTTACGACGGCCAAAAAGGAGTAAGTTGCATTTTATCACTCGCTTCAAGTGTACTGGCGATGGATGATGATGATGATCATTTCGCCGATGAGCCATTGGTGGATTGAGAAATTTACACATTTTGTGCCCTGGCCGTATCGGAGGCCGACGGATGCAGCGCTCATTAACGTATGGATTTTGCGTGTTCGACGAAACAATAATAGGAAAAGTTGAATCGTAAAGCCGGATTTACGAGCCGTGGCGGAACGGAAGTGGTCATAAAAAGTT